>CM067856.1:58737592-59337592 GCA_034642435.1 Megalocaria dilatata | reverse complement strand
TCTTTAATATTATCAATTAAGAGTGGCAGTGGAAAGCAACCTGCACAAATGAGTGGAAAACGGACATTTTAATATTTCGTGGGAGCTACTATTATGAATTAAGGTTTGTGTGAAGGTTGATTTTCGGAATATGTGAATATGTCGAATTCGAAGAGATTATTCTTTCTTGTAATTTTTGTATCTAGGAAATTTAGTGATTTGTCGGAGTTTTCTGTTTCCATCGTAAATTGAATTGTCTTAAAAATGAAATTCAGAAAGTTTAAAAATTTGTTTAGTTCCCTCATAGAGCCTGACAGGCTACAAATAACATCATCGACATATCTGTTTCAATAAAGAACTTTTTTAATCAAATTGTTGTTTGTGGAAATTGACTTCAGAAATTTTTCCAATTCAATTGATAGTTCAGAAATTTCATAAGTCTGTATTTAGGATTTTAAAACAATAACATTATTAACGCGGATAAATTACTTATTTCTTTATTTCACCCGGTATTATTCATAATAGACCCTAAGTAATATAGTTCGTTGAAATCAGGTTGTTGGGGAGCTCTAAAAAGTACAAAAATATACAGGGTGTTCCATTTGAAATAAAGAGGACGGACTGTGCTGAACTTGCGCGAATCAGCCTTTATATTTAATTTTATACTTGAAGAGTGCACTATTGAATTTGAAAGTCATCATGTTCCAGTGTTTTTTATAATTTTCTAACATGAAGACACAAATAATTTTATTCCATAAGTTCCACACTGTATTTTGAGGTAAAATAATATTTTTCCTTGGTAGATTTAATTCTGCAATTGTTCAAGTAGCAGTGTTGTTATATTTTGACGAAAAAATCGTCTGAAATGGCCACCTTATGCCACTGATATGCTCAGAAAAGAGTTCGATTATTTCCATTAACTTCTATCGAAATATTTTCGAATGAATTGTAAGAGAAAATTTCAACATTGATATTTTTCCTAGATATTTTCCTTGAAATTCCATCATTTTCCTCTAAAAATGTTGTGGATAAACGGCGGGCCGAATAATGACCGTGATAAAGTCTGGCACCACCTCGTTAGCTTTATTTATTGGATCAGCATATCATTAAGTAATTCATGAATAAAAAGGGTCGATTGAATACGATCCCTCCGAAGTTAAACTTCAACTGACGTTAACTACAGGATAAACTGCCATGACGTCTTTCAATTTCACGTTATGGACCGGTTGATAGGAGGCTTTCGAAGAATCTGAATATGTCGTAAATGCTACTTATCTCGAGATAATAACTGGTTGAAAGCATGGCTATACGAACTATACACCTGTAGAGGTTCGAAAATTGGGGTGGGTTGGACATCCTTATAATCTAAAGATAACAAAATATTAATCAAAACTAACATTTGATTTAAAACGTTAATGGAAATGTGCAAGATAAAATTACTCATTTTTGTGCATTCTCAATGTTCAGGTACCATTATATTCATCAGTTAATAAAATAAGTAAAATTCATACTGCCTTTCAGACTCATCAAGCTTTCCTCTTCAACATTAACAAAATGAGTACTTTGACTATTCATTGGAAGATAAAATTCAATGTAATGGATTAATGAACTAAATTTCACTTATACTCTTAATCTACATCTGTATAAGCTGCAGTTTATACGACGTAGAATTTGTGTTATTTTTCTCAATTTGTCATAACGAAAATCTGTTATCGAAATCATCATTTAATTTATATTTTATTCTGTATAGTTTGTCTGTTATCTTTTACAAAATATTTGCTCGATAATAACCAACATTTAACGAAAAAAAAAAATGAAGGGTGCCCAAGTTATCGCTGGCCATATTTCACAAGGTGATTCTACAGGCAATTTGCAACACAAAAGTTCTTATAGAGTATGGTGCAATTAATTATCTTTAGTTGTAAAGTTATTCACGATTCTGATATTTTGTAACACTTTACAATTTTTCCATTGGAAACATAGCATAACTTGAAATCTGCCATCTTAAACAAAATTGTACACCATTGGAAAGTGCGTAAATTTGTTCTATAATGAATAACTATTTAATACAAATCTTCACGAAACCACCCTAGTCTGAGGAGAATTTTCCACTCTTTCTAATGGTGTACACTTAATTTTGATGAAATGATAGTTTTCAAGTTATTGTTAGTGAAAAAATTGTGAAGCGTTACAAAATAGTAGAATCTTGAATAACTTTAAAACGAAAGAAATTTGGACCATATTCTTTAGGAACTTTTGTGCTGCAAATTGCCTGTAGAATCACCTTGTGAAATTTGACCAGAAATAACTTGGGTATACTGATTAGGCTGAGAATCGGTTGGAATTATTTACAACTGACTTATTAATGAAACAAATGTTTCCATTTCACTTTAATAATAATAACGTACATTTAGTCCATACTGTGGTGAACTCCGTTCAAGTCTAATTTTAATACTACTGATATACAGTGGAAGTAGGTATTGATATGCCATTGATAACTCAATCATTTAGTGTCTCGAATTATATTTTTTTTGAACATGGACCCTCCCACTAAAAGTGGTTTGTTCAAAGGAAGATAGTTCTAAAGACCTATCATATTTCACTATCGATAAGTATTTTAGGTAGCATTAATGAAATTGATTTAGATGAGTGGACAGCATTTCGCCATAAAAGAGAATGTGAAGTCATCAAGTATATCACTTATACTTGGGAGTTAAAACAAAATAACAAATTTTGTCATGCACTTCTTGTGGTGCACCACAAAGTATCAGTGTTTTCACTTCAACCTGAAAGAGATATAAGTGATGACGTTACATTGTCTTTTCAATATTGAACATCGGAAGAATAAACGGTATTTATTCTTTTTGCTATTCTATTGCCTAATTGTCTGCAATTTTCAAATTTTGAGCTGAAAATGGTCTAAACCGGTAGTTAGACACACTGGTAAAGAATCTGAAATCAAAAGTAATTATGTCGGTCTTTCGTAAACATTCTTACTTTCGAACGGAAAAAGCTAGAGATATGAAACTTTCAGAATAGGCTTGGGACTCGAATATCTCGGTTAATTCCATTAATAATAGTCATCATTCTAATGCTTACTTATAGTTCCGAAGCTGACTAAAATATTCCTGTCAAATTTAGTGATTCCGTTTGGATGGGGTAAAAATGCTAATTTCCGATCTGAAAGCTGAAGATACTTGATGAGGATGAGAGTCCAAATATATCGGGTGTTTTTCTTTAGAGTGATAGAACTTTAAATTGAAATAAAACACATTTGAATTGAGATTGAGGCCATTTTTTTTTGTTTGAAAGATAATTTTATGTTTTAAAAATAATTTCCGGCATGTGTCCATCACGACTAGCTCTAAAGAACCGCATTCGACCAGACCAATTTTGGACCACTTTTTCGAGTAATTCAGGCCTTATATCATCAATAATACGAGTTATGTTGGCTTCCAAAGCGTCTATTGTTTCTGGTTTATCAGCATAAATCAATGACTTGACATAATCCCTCAGAAAATAATCCAATGGACTTATATCGCATAATCTTGGAGGCCAATTAATTGGACCATTTCTCGAAGTAATGCTATCACCAAATCTTTATTTCAATAAATCACTTGTTACGATAGCAGCATGAGGTGTAGCA
Organism: Megalocaria dilatata; assembly: GCA_034642435.1. NCBI lineage: Eukaryota > Metazoa > Arthropoda > Insecta > Coleoptera > Coccinellidae > Megalocaria > Megalocaria dilatata. The sequence goes on along the minus strand of CM067856.1, from coordinate 59,333,967 downwards.
CCATCTTGTTGGAACCAAAACACTTCTGGGTCGATACCATTCAAATTTTGAAACAACTTATCATTGATCATCGATCTGTAACGAGCACGGTTCACTGTAATATTAGCTCTGTTTTTAAAGAAATATGAAACGATGATGCTTCCAGCATGTTAAGTACACCATACATTTTTCAGAATACAATGGAACCTACAGAACTTCTTGAGGAGTGTTTCCACTCTATATATGGCAATTTTGCTTGCTTACATAGCCGTTCAACCAGAAATGAGCTTCATCACTAAACACAATTTTACGTTAAAAAAGTGGATCAACTTCAAGCTGTTCTAGGGACCAATCAGCAAACAAACTACACTTATTATGGACAAGTGGCTTTAGTTCTTGAACCAGTTGGATTTACTATGGGTGTAGACCAAGATCTTTACGCAAAATTTTCCATGTGGTGGATGGACAGAGTCCAACTTGTTGTGAACGTCGATGAATTGACAAATCTGGATCACCATTAACACTATGAGTTACAGCAGCGATATTTTCTTCTGTACGTACAGTTCTTTGTCTTGTTGTTGTTGCTGCATCGAGTAAAGAAAATGTCCGAGATCTATCTACAGTTCGACGAATAAGCTGCTCTGATAAACGATTATGTGAACCATAAATTTCACGAAGTGCTCTAGAAGTTTGGCGAATAGAACACTGATTTTGAAAATAAATTTCAACAATTTGTAAACGTAACGTAACGTAACGTAACGTAACGTTGCGGCGTGAGTCTTTCCATGATAATTTGTCAATGCTTACTGAACAGAAATGTCAAACAAACAAGGCTTCTATTATACCTTCTGTCAAATCACAGTTATTTGTATCGAAAGTTCTATCACTCCAAAAAAAAACACCTGATATTAAGTTCTTCATAAATGAACAGAATCGGCACGAAAGTTTCTCAGTTGTTCTTATTCAAAATTTTATGTTTGAAATATTTTTTGAAGTACAAATCCGATGGAGTTCAACTTAAGTACTTGAAATAACTTAAAATCCTTCCGCCAATGAGTAAGTTATATGAAGTTTTATTTAATATATCCTTTTTGGACTCTTTCTTGCCAATATGTAGCCATGCACATCGAAGAGACCCGGTATTTTTCATGATTCTGATGACAGATCATAAAATCTGTGTCTTCGTCCATAATATGGATGAATAGACAATAATAAGGAATTATTCATATATTTCAAATTATCAGCGGCAACTGACTGTTGAAGAAGCGGTAAAATCCACCTGACTTCACGCTAGTGTTTTTCATCGTTTTTTTAAAACTTAATTTTATCCGGTTCTAATTGGCAGTCAATCACAACTAAATATAGAAAATATTTTTTGCATATAACAGCTTCACCTCAGAAAAATGAGAAGTTTACATTTTTGGGTGATTCAAAAGTTTCCATCCTTCTGAATATATGTTGCGGCAGCAATAAAAAATTTTACCTCTTACCCCACACAAAAATGTGAACTTCTTAGTTTTTGGTATCAAAACATAGTAATTTTCAAATCCTTTTTAAAACCGATTGGGTTCAATAAATTTTCTACTACAAGTAATTCGTTCTGATCAGGTATTTCATTATTGCTGGAGTAATTCAATCTATAGATAATTATATAGATGTATAGATTATAATTAGCAATTAAACTTGTGCAGTCCATTCATTCTCGGTTTTCAACTGAAGTGCCGATAACAACAAATATACAATACAAATTTCAGTTAGGCTTGTTGATTATCTTCCTTTCCCCCTTCTAATAATAGGTAATAACGTAAATAATATTCAGTAAGTTTATCAATCCTTGTTGTTTAAATATAAACATCAATCCATCATCTGTTGTCTCGCACTTAGTTGGCCACAACTGAATACAATTAATGTAACAATTAATTATTTCACTCATCATTTTAACTTAAACTTTCCCCATTTCAAATCATAGAACCCGAAATTTGCCACGATAATCTAATCGTCGTAATAACATTGATTCATCGAGCTGGAAATACACATATTATATAGTGTTTCGTACCACGGTTAGTTAACCGCAGTATTTAACCTATTAATTTCATTATTTTGATATAACAGGCAATTTCAAATTAATTAATATCGATGATTAATTACGATAAGTTTAAATGGACTGTTTTTTCGATCAATAGCGGTGATTTTAACTTCAAAGAACACTCTATGTGCAGTGGTGTCCAACTTCCTTTATCTAATAATAATAAATCACAACGACGATGAGGAATTGAAGTAAAAAATTTATAACAAAAAACGATTATATTTTGGTATCACTGTATATGATACCAAGTTAAAGTAATGACAATTACACTACGAACAAGTAAAGTGTATTGCTACGTCAACAGCAATTGCGATAATTTAGTACAATATACCAACGACCAATGTGACTATTACGAGAATAATAGTGCCTAATGTAGCAAAGACTACATGCGACAAGTCTGATTACCCGAATGAAAATGCATAATGTAGCAAAAACTACATACGACGAGTTTGACTATCCGAACGATAATGCATAATGTAGCAAAAGTTACATACGACAAGTTTGACTACCCGAATGATTATGCTGAAAGACTGAATATTAGAAGTGCTCGATGCATCCCTTCTAATAAAAAGAGGGAACTTAACGAAATTGATTAAAAATACTATTTCTGGGTGGACCGAATTTATGAAATAAATCTTGTTATTAGTTAAAGAAGAATATTGAAATCAATGCTAGTAGAATAAGGACAGAAACAGTTTATAATTCCGAATGCTTTCTCATGTGAAATTAACTGGCATAAATATATCAAAATCTCTAAAAGACTTTCCATGTTTTCTGAGACCACATATAATTATTAGAGAACAAATGATCTGACGTGTCGAATAATACTAAACAATTCTCGAACGACAAATCTCAAAACTGCTAGATCGAAATTGTTAACATGAAAAGACTCAAGTATCGATGAAAAAATGATGTCGAACGACAGGGCCGTCTATAATGATACGGAAGATATAGCAATTCATTCAGTATTTTGATGCAAAGTAGTGTCAGGAATACATGTAACCTCGAGTAGTAGTCAGAACAGAAGTATTAAAAATGCGGTTATATGCAACACGAATATATCTTTGTGAATTGTTAATGATAATGAAAATAATATGGATGAATAAGTTCATCCAACAAGCCTCATAAATAATTCCACTCTACAGTTGGATTCGTTTCATTGAATTGTCTGTGTCAAATAGAAATCCTGTGATAGGCAATCAATCAATACGAACAACGTTGTGCTCTCTGCATTCCGTTCGTGGAAATAACTCGGAGTTCGCGATAAGCGAGATACGGGCCATTTTTAAATTCACATTGCGGGTGAAAATATTACGAGAGTAAATATTTGTCGAGATTTAACTCAGAAAATTCTAATTTAATAAAACTTTTTGAAGTTTCGAAACATTTAAACTCCATTAACATCTAGAGGCTGCCACCGTGGATGATGTAAACTTTTTAGGGACTCCCGAAAAGTGACAATTTCAAGATGAATTTTCAACAGAAACTGATATTTAATCTTGGCTTAACTAGAACGCAGATAGGAAGAGGAATTTGTTGCATTCATGAGACATTTTAGAGAAATGTTTTGACTTCATAAATTTTACTCTAATGGAGTAATTAACACCGCTGTGCAACAAAATTATTGATTCTATTATTTCGATTTCAAGAATCATCTTCAGCAAAATTTAATTCTTGATGAGTTCCACTCAAAAATACTTGTCATACAACTTCAAAAATACGAAAATATGTCCATATTTCGCCATTCGTTCTCTATTAAAAAGCATTTATAATTGAAAAGAATTTATATTCAAATGAATTAATTCAGCTGATCTCTACCAAATATTATTAAAAAGGAGTGAGAGCTATGGTGATAGAAAGTTCTACAAATCGAGAAAGGTGCAACATGCATCTGTATAACAATTCCATACTCAAACAAACTGGACAAGGTTTTGTTGATCACAGGGGCAACTTGCAGACGTGAGCACGTTTCAAACTAGTTGGTTTTCATCAGTGCAATGTATGCCAGTGACTACAAATCAGTCAAGTATCTACATTCGCTATACACAGAGACACTAAGATATTAATCATACACTAAAGTATGGAAATATACATACAAGACATACCTTTGCAAGCTAGTTCAAGTAAAGACATCCATTCCCGATATTTTCATATACAAACGCAGAAAAAACTTTCCTCATGCTGAATTCAGACGACCATAATATTCCGTAATGCTCATAAATATTCATATTCAAATAAAATAATTCGGCTGATCTGTACCAAATATCATTAATAAGAAGTGTGAACTATGGTAATAGAAAGTTCTACAAATCGAGTCGAGTTTGTTTGAGTATGGAATTGTTATACACATTTATGTTATTATTATTATTATTATTATTTATGGTGAGCGGGCATCTGTCCACCCTACCACTGCGTCCGCACGGACTATTGTGGTTCACCCCTAATTTATTTCTTCCCGACGAGATCCAGTTTTTGGATAAAACCGATAATCTTGTTCAGGGGTGATTTTTTCAGTTCACTGTGGGCTATGAAAGCCTGGCCAAAGACTTCGAATCTGATGACTCACCGCTGGGCACTCTGAGACAATGTGCATAGCTGTTTCAGTGTCCTCAAGACACAGCCTGCATTCATTGTCTTCTGCTAGACCGATTTCGTGCAAATGTGCCTTCAGTCTGCAGTGACCTGTCATAATTCCGACAAGTGTTCTTAGTTTGGCCCTATCCAGACCTAGCGCTAGGTTCTCCACCTTTTTGTTCGAAGCTGTTCCAAGGAACAACTTCGAGTGTTTCGGGCCAGAATGGCTCCGCTAGAAAGACTCTATCCTTGAGTTCATTCTGCCTGTTATCGCCTCGTTAGCCACGTCATGTGGTATTCCCAGGAATGGTTCCGGTCTTACCAGAGGCAGCGCAGCTCCAGCAAATGCCAGCTGATCCGCCTCCTCGTTACCCAAATAGTTTGAGTGGCTCGGTATCCAAACCAGAGTGACTCCGTTATACATACCGAGCCTGTTTAAAGCCGTGCCGCAACTCTAGACTGTTTTGGATGTAAAACAGCTGGATTCCAGAGCTTTTAGTACTGACTGACTATCAGTAAATATTTTGATTTTACCTTGGTGAATTTGCCGTTTTATCAGCAGTTCCGCCGCGGTCTCAATGGTAAATATTTCTGCCTGGAATATGGTTGCGTTTTGACCGAGACTCAATGAGATGTTAATTCTCGGTTTACTCCCATAGACTCTCGCTCCTGTTCCGTTCGTCGTTCGCGAGCCATCTGTGAACAAGCCAAGGTCGGTTCTCAATAGAACCTCAGCACGCTGGGTCCATTCGTCCCGGCTGGGGACGATTACATTGAAATTCCGTTCCTGGCTCGTGATTTTTGACATTAGATCCGAGAGCATCGATGGGATACTGTTCGTTAAAAGCTCGTCCAGCAGTCTTGAGCCTCCCATCACTATTGCCTCTGGCCTGTCAATCGCCAGTTGATATAGTTTGTATGTGGTCCTTTCCGCCTCCCTCTGCACGAGTAGGTGCAGGGGTGCTAGATTTAGTAGGACCTCCATGGCTGCCGTGGGTGTGGTCCGAAACGCACCTGTAATTGCAAGGCAAGCATGTCTCTGTAGTCGGGTGAGCTTTTGTTCGCCAACCGTTTGTTGGCCTTTCTTCCACCACGCTACAGCGCCATACACTATCCGTGGTCTAACTACCATAGTATATAGCCAGTACATCTGCCTGGGCTTCAGGCCCCAGGTTTTACCACAGATCCGCCTGCAAGTCCAGAAACCCATTCTGGCTTTATGACACACTTTATCAAGGTGTGCATTCCAGGTGAGGGTCTTGTCCGGGACTATTCCCAGGTATTTTGCCTTAAATGAGAATTGTATTATTTCACCACGGGTAGTCGGCGGTTCTAAACCATTCAACTTCCGTTTTTTAGTGAATGGTACTATAACTACCTTTTGTGGTTTAAGAGACATGTCTTCTCTTATACACAATTTGTCAAAAGTGTTCAGTATCTCTTGAAGGACGGCTGATATCGTCACCTCCGATTTACCTTTCACTATGATTGCCAGGTCATCTGCAAATGCTTGAAAGTCGACTCCCCACAGCGAAATGATCGCCAGCAGGTCATCAACGAGAAGGGTCCACAGTAAGGGTGAGAGAATACCTCCCTGCGGACAGCCCTTCGCAGCCTTGAACTCGAAGACCTCATCCTGGTATAAGGTCGTTATTATTCTGCCGCATAGCATTTCCTGTATCCATCTACAGATTAGTGGGTCGATTCCTCTCGCAGCGATAGCCTCAGCGAGAGAAGCCGGCAGCGTATTGTTAAAAGCACCTTCAATGTCCAGAAACGCTGTTAAAGCTATCTCTCGATTATCGAGACATTTATGTTACACTTTCTCGATTTGTAGAACTTTCTATTACCATAGCTCACACTCCTTATTAAAGAAAAGAATTTATATAAATAGCTTATTTGAAGTGAAAATCTAGGGTGAAGTCATAGGCTACGCAGATACTATAGCACTATATAACGATGAATATTGCGAAAATTTGAAACAAAAAATAACAAAAGATTTTGGCATCTTAACGAAATGGTTCTAACTCAATATTTTGAAAATACTAAATACTTGTCATTCACATCCAAGTCTTTCAACATTAGGGGATCTTCAAATTAATATCCTTCTACACATCTCTATAACGCATTCCATCAAATATCTCGATATTTATATTGATGGGCACCTGAAAAGGGACGTACTTTACCTTGCTAGAAAACTGAGAGGTAAAGATAAATGTAAACTAACGACACAAAGGCTAAGGCAAAATTTCGCGTAGGTCATATAATTAAAACAACAAAAACGTTTAAGCTAAGTGATATCGAAACCACAGCAAAAGATCTATGATCGGTTTCAAATTTGGCATTCAGATGTAAAATAACGATAATAAGACTAATGCAAAATTTTGTGAAGATCGTGATCAGTGTTTTTTCCCTTTTTTTATATAAATGACACAATCAACATTCTTATTGAAATTTGATTTCTCATAAAATTTATTACAGTCTATCTTTATTTTCAAGAAGAAAAGTTTCAGGACTCTTATAGCTATTCTTTCAAGATTCAGTTCATTCAAATATACATATCAATAGTGCATTTAAATATTTGTAGAGACTACGAATTTTCAAAATGGTAAGACAAATAAATTAATTCAACCGATCTGTACCTAATACCATAAGTAAAGAGTGTGGGCTATGGTAAATATAAAGTTCAACAAATCGAGACATTGTAACATACATCTGTGTCGCAATTCTAAACTTAAACAAGCCCGATTAAATTTTGTTGATCGCTGAGACATAAGTTGCAGATATGCGTACTATTCGGACTTGTTGACCCTCTTTAGTGCACTGCAATGTCTAACGACCACAAATCTGTTAAATACCCACATTCGCTATGCACAGAAACACTAAGGTATTAATCATTATTACGGCATTTTAAGATTTGAATTGAACATCAGGAAAGTTTTTCTGTATTTGTAACGTGAAGGAATCGGGAATACGCTTCTTTACTTGAATTGGCTTGCTGAGGTAGGTATGTCTTGGATGTGTGTGTACATGTACTAGATGGTGCTAGAGTATTCAAGCCTTATTGTTCATAAGGTAGGTTGAAATATGTTTCACAAATAAGTATTATTGTTGTGAACGATGGCTAACAATTAATTTTCTGCCGAGTATAAGGAAATCACTCTTCTTAATTCTATTTGGTATATTCCACTGTAGGTATGATACAGAAGAATGAGCTTTTTATCGCTATAATCAGTGCTACTAGAGCACTCTGTGTAAATGTCATTCTGTATATAGTCCATTTTTTTGATTATCATGGCTTGTTTTCCTGAACTATCTCGTTTAATATATGGGCATTACTTTTCATATGATTGGTCAGATTTGTCTCTCTAAAAATGAAAAATATGTAGATCAATTTCTCTGTTAAATTAGATTAAGTCCGTCCCTTGTTTGGACTGCTGATATGTTCCCCTTATTTATCCCAAGGTGCATTGGCTTCTTGCATGTGATTCCCAAAATGAACTCTACACAACCTTAAAGAGTATGCTACTCCCGTTTCATTTCAATATTCCTCCAACTATACTTGTTTGCGAGCATTGAGGCGCATATTAAACACAATGGCAAGTAAGGGGTCTGCTGCTAACAAAGAAAGGGTTCCACCTAACATTTTAATGTCAGGATTCTTCCAGTTGAAGAGTTCCATTACGAGAAATTGTAGGTTTGCCGGAAAGAGCTTTTTTATGTATAGTCTACATACATTCTATGTGCAATATGCACTTACATCTGTCTGCAAAATTAATGGATAGAAAGCAGCTGACTATCATTGTTCATACGCAGAACAATTTTTGTGTTATTTCTAATCTTGATATTCTTGTGATAAGAATTCAGAAACCATTGAACTGAAGGTTTCGTCGAAGTTCTTGAAATGTTAAGAAAAATAATTCAAAATTACATTACGACATGCTGAATCGATTCGGAGTCATTCTTTCTGAGTTTATTGAACAAAATTATTATTCTATTCCTTCAGCCTTGAATTTTCCAACTAATAAACCGCCTGGCACACAGTATTCAATTTGACCATTCGGATATACCATATTTAAAGGTATTCATTTTTTATTCATCAGCAATTTATCAATAAACGTAGGATCGTAGTCATTATTAATAGCTATTTGTTTTATGATGTTAAATTCAAAAATATAATTTTCTTGATTCATAGGAATGTTAACTAATCTGTGGATCATACCATCAAATACTGATAATTTTTGGTTAATAGGTTGGTTTGATTTATTATGTATAATAGTATCAGTATATATTGGTTCATGGAATATTGAAATTTCATGTGAATTATTGATTCTGTTAACTGTTAAATCAAAAAAATTAATAGAGTTATTATGTTAGATTTCCATGGTGATTAATGTTGCAGGATGTATTTCGTTGATAAATTTAAAAAAAATTTTTAATAGTCTGTCAGTACCTGTGAAGCAACAGAAAATATCATCTATATACTACTCTGTCAAGAAAGTACCGGGAATTTTCAATTAAAACAACATTTTTACATTTAATCGTCAAAATTTATTGGGTCGCCTTCAAAATAGGCTCCATTTGCTCCAATACATCTATGCCAACGGCAGTTCCAATTATCGAAACATTTTTTATAGGCGCTTTCCGGGATGGACTTTAGCTCTCGCGCCGAATTTTGTTTTATGGCTTCAATCGACTCAAAACGGGTGCCACGAAGGGGCAATTTTAGTTTTGGGAAGAGGAAAAAGTCGCAGGGAGCCAAATCCGGCGAATACGGTGGTTACTGAAGCACGTTTGTTGAGTTTTTGGCGAGAAAGTCAGTCACAATCGTAGCTCGGTGAGAAGGCGCGTTATCGTCATGCAAAATCCATGAGTTGTTCGCCCACAAATTTGGCCGCTCCTTACGGATACGCTCACGCAAACATTTCATAACGCCTAGGTAATACTCCTTGTTTACCGTCTGACCCTCTGGAACGAATTCGTAGTGCACCACGCCACGGATATCGAAGAAAACAATGAGCATCACCTTCATTTTCGAGCGGCTTTGGCGTGGTTTTTTCGGTTTCGTCTCATTTTTTGCCACCCATTCCGATGATTGCTGGCTTGTTTGCATATCGTACTCGTAGACCCAGGTCTCATCACCAGTTATAATGCGTTCCATGAATGTAGAATCGGAATTACAGCGATCCAGCATGTCTGAAGCAACCTGTTCGCGATGACGTTTTTGAAGAAAATTCAGGTCTTTCGGTACGAGTCGTGCGGCCACCTTTCTCATGCCCAAAATATCAATCAAAATCGTACGTTCGGACTCGTGGGATATCTTAAGATCATGTGCTATCTCTCTCAAGCTGGTACGACGGTTTTCTAGCACCCTTTCCTTAATTTTATCGACGTTATCTTCGATCGAAGCCGTCGATGGGCGACCACTTCACGATCGTCCTTGAAGGCTCTGTACCACTGATATGCACGAGTTTTCGATAGAGCATTATCACCAAAGGCCTTTTGCAACATTTTCAATGCATCGGCACACGAAAATTCATTTGCAACACAAAACTTTAAACAAATTCTTTGCTCAACGTAATCACCCATAGTAAAAATCGGCACGCACTCTGACATCGACTGACTTAATCAGCTGTTGCAAACACACTAGTTGACAGATCCCGCTCAAGCTTGGCATAGCAATTGAGGACAGTGGTACCAACCTAGGAAAAAAATGTTTTACCTGCCTCATTGCCCCGCCAGATTTAAATCGATAATTCCCGGTACTTTCTTGACAGATTGTCAAGAATACCAAACAAGTATCAATACCAATACAATTAATATTTTATAAGGGAATTTTGGTGAATTTTAGATCCACTATTTATCATGAATATGTCTGCTAATAAAGTACTTAAAGGATTTCCCATGATCAAAACTTTTCCAGATTTATAATTTTCATTTTTAAATTGAATATAATTTTGTTTAGTGCAAACTTTTGGACATTCTTAAATATCTACTCGGAAAATTTTATGACATCTCTTTTTTATCAGTAGATTATCTACTAGTCCAATTATTTCCTTAGGTGGAATACTCGGAAATGAGTTTTGAACATCGAATGAAATGAATTTAGCATTATATGGTAGGCGGATATTTTTATATTATTCATTAGCTGTAGTGAATTTTTTATGGAGTATTTATGTTGAAATTTAGTTTCATTTAGAATAATCTGAATTCTTTATAAAGTTTTGATGAAACGAATGAAACAACCGGTCTAATAAGGTAATCTTCCTTATGTAATTTGATCAGAGAATACATTTTTGGTTGCGAGTTCATTAAAATTAATTTATTTTCTGGGGTGTTCGGAAATGAGCTGGATACAGGGTTTATTAGGAATTTAATTTTTCTCTAATATTATCGTCGGGTCATGATTGATAACTTGAAAATGATTTAGTTCCAGGTTAGTTAATACAGTAGACTCTCGAGATAGTGAACAATGCTTAAAATGAGCTACTCCAAATAGTGAACAATGCTTATAATGAACTACTCTAAATAGTGAACGAATAAATAGATTTTTGCACTGGTACTCTATACCATGCACAACTGAAGACTCTAAAAAGTGAACCTAAAGAATTTAACAATCAAACGATTGTTTAAAGTTTTTTTTTGTTCACTTATGGTCATTGACCTTGATAAAGCGGTACCAAATTCTTATCCTGTTTTCGAGTAAGCTTATGTTTGGCCAGGATTCGTTTAAAGCTCAGTTAAAAAGGTGAAATAGTTGAACAGTTAGGAAAAGATGCAGAAAGGACGGCTTCAGCAAAAAAAATGATGTGGCCAAGTCTTCCATTTGTGAAATTTGAAATAGGAGAGTGAATATTCTGAAGAAGATCTACAAGACTTAAGTGGGATCAGGAAAATAAAAACTCTAAGATCATCTGAATGCCTTACAATAGAAAGAGCTTCATACTGGTGGTTTTTAAAGCAAAGAGAAAAACATATTCCAGCACAGGTTTTATGTTTAAAGAAAAAACAAAAAAATGCACCAAAGAGACTTCATGTTTCAATGCGAATAGCATGTGGCAGGATGGTTGCAAAGGTACAAGAAACGTTTTAGAATTCGATATCTTAAAATCTTGGGCGAAAAACTGTCATCTTCAAGTGGTCAATCCTTTTGAAAAGACGTTGCTTGAAAAAGTGGATGAACTTCAGCTGATTTATAATGCTGATGAATCTTTCCTATACTGGAAATTGCTTCCGGACAAAACATATGTAGGTTCTGAGGAGAAGACAGCTCCAGGAATAAAAACAGAGAGGCAAAGGGTTACCTTCCTAGCCTGTACAAATGCAGCCGCAATCATAAGCTGAAGCCACTAGTCATTGGAAAAGCAAGAAATCCTCGACCTTTCCGTGATTGCAATTGTCCAGTACAATAATCTACAAGCCATTACGACGTCCAATGCATTAAAATCATTAAATGAGGTGATACAGTGGACAGAGAAAAAAATCGTATTGACTACTCCACACTACTTACATAATTTTAGACATACGATGATTCATATGGGTGTAGAGAAATCCCACAAACAAACGAAAATCACCTCATTTTTTGAGAAAAATTTTTTGATACATCAAATTTAGGTTGTGTATCATTCCATTTAATATAAACTGTTGTTTCTTCAAGAAAGCAATGTTGTTTAATTTGAACTTGGTTTAGTGAACAAATCAAAATATTGAACTTGAAGGGCACTAATTAGTTCACTATATCGAAATTCTACTGTGTAATCACTTTTCGATAATGCAATAATGATGTTGCCTTTATTGGCTCGGGTGAAAATTAAATTATTTTCTGTAATTTTTTAGTTTTATAATCTCCTTTTATTAATGAAAAGCTAATCGATAATTTGTGATGGTTTTTGATCCTACTGGTAATTATATTATATGTTTATCAATATATTACTCTGTCAAGAAAGTACCGGGAATTTATTGGGTCGCCTTCAAAATAGGCTCCATTTGCTCCAATACATCTATGCCAACAGCACTTCCAATTATCGAAACATTTTTTATAGGCGCTTTCCGGGATGGACTTTAGCTCTCGCGCCGAATTTTGTTTTATGGCTTCAATCGACTCAAAACGGGTGCCACGAAGGGGCAATTTTAGTTTTGGGAAGAGGAAAAAGTCGGAGGGAGCCAAATCCGGCGAATGCGGTGGCTGCTGAAGCACGTTTGTTGAGTTTTTGGCGAGAAAGTCAGTCACAATCGTAGCTCGGTGAGAAGGCGCGTTATCGTCATGCAAAATCCATGAGTTGTTCGCCCACAAATTTGGCCGCTTCTTACGGATACGCTCACGCAAACGTTTCATAACGCCTAGGTAATACTCCTTGTTTACCGTCTTACCGAATTCGTAGTGCACCACGCCACGAATATCGAAGAAAACAATGAGCATCACCTTCATTTTCGAGCGGCTTTGGCGTGGTTTTTTCGGTTTCGGCTCATTTTTTGCCACCCATTCCGATGATTGCTGGCTTGACTGCATATCGTACTCGTAGACCCAGGTCTCATCACCAGTTATAATGCGTTCCATGAATGTAGAATCGGAATTACAGCGATCCAGCATGTCTGAAGCAACCTGTTCGCGATGACGTTTTTGAAGAAAATTCAGGTCTTTCGGTACGAGTCGTGCGGCCACCTTTCTCATGCCCAAAATATCAATCAAAATCGTTTGTGCGGAATCGTGGGATATCTTAAGATCATGTGCTATCTCTCTCAAGCTGGTACGACGCTTTTCCAGCACCCTTTCCTTAATTTTATCGACGTTATCTTCGATCGAAGCCGTCGATGGGCGACCACTTCACGACCGTCCTTGAAGGCTCTGTACCACTGATATGCACGAGTTTTCGATAGAGCATTATCACCAAAGGCCTTTTGCAACATTTTCAATGCATCGGCATACGAAAATTCATTTGCAACACAAAGTTTTAAACAAATTCTTTACTCAACGTAATCAACCATAGTAAAAATCGGCACGCACTCTGATATCGACTGACTTAATCCGCTGTTGCAAACACACTAGTTGACAGATCCCGCTCAAGCTTGGCATAGTAATTAAGGACAGTGGTACCAACCTAGGAAAAAAAAATTACCTGCCTCATTGCCCCGCCAGATTTAAATCGATAATTCCCGGTACTTTCTTGACAGAATGTATGTGTTATTGTAAATTCTGAATGCTAGTTCTGAGTCTATCGCTACATATTCTGAATCTTTTTTGTTATTTGAATTTATTTGAATCCTTTATTCAAAAGATTGACTTCTGCTTCATGAAATTTTGTTTTGGAAAGGTTTTTGAATCAAGGGTGAAATATATGATTTGAAATTTCATCAAATTAATAATTAAAAACTGAGATAATTTTATGTGAGCAACTATTTAGTGATTGGATGAAATTTGATATTTTTACTCAATTCACTTTATTTTCAAATGGCATTTCTCTAGTAAGGGTTTTTACGTCTTCAGATGATAGGAAACAAATTTACAACATCAAATGAGACTAGTTTTGAAATGAGTGGTATTTCGGTATATGTGTTTAACAATTTTGAAATATTCGTTTCATAAACATTTATACATACCGTCGCATGAGAAGAATTTAATTTATATAACCCAAAAATGAGGAAAAAGTTGCTAATAATATACCGCCATATCAAAAAATTCGCCAGGGAATCTAGAATGTCGGCGATAAAATCTCAAATGTACATGTAAAGTTTCAATTCCGGCGCATTTATCGCCTGAACCCGGACAAAAGAAACTATGAACTGGCTTTCTAGCGCCTCCGAAAGTATTATATGGACACAAATGTTTTAATCTAGCGCCGGAAGTTCCATGAAGTCAGATTCTCTACAGTTTTACTTCCGGACTCACGTTTCAGGTCACAGGAAAACTTGACATGCATTTCAAATTGGGCCGGGAGCAACTATCCATTTCGTTTTGCCCCGCTAGAAGTCGAGATTGGCAAATGCGCGCAATAATGTCGTCTGATAAAGGGTGACGTATAAATTCTGTTATTCAATCCCGGTATGGAATATTGCGGAGGAAATTCCGGACTATGCCGATTTATGGGGATTGCCGGGATATAGCAGGCGATACTTTCTGGCGATCGAGGATTTAAATCACTGCTTAATCAAAGATTTCAGTCAGCAACGACTTTTCGAATTTTCGACACTTTTCATATAGGAATAACAGTCGTATATACTAGATCTACGTTGAAAAAAGGAAATTGATTGTTAACGTTCAGTATACAGTTATAGTATTTAAATATCAGAACAGATTTATTCTGTTAGCCTCGTATAAATTTTAATCTGAAAAATTTTTATTCAAAAACATTTAGAATTGAATTAATGTCTTATAAGACATTATAATAGTATGAATATTCACAATATATTCCTTAATTATTAATTATTTTTGAAATTCTGGTTATTTCTTTATCATGGAACATTAGTTGGGGTGAATAATTTTTGTACAAATAGTTATAGGCTAACGGTAACAACACATTGAACATTTCTGTTTTATTTTGGATACTTTAAAGCTAACTTCAAATTTATTCGATCCAGATTTCATTTTATTTCTGAAATTAGAGTAATTTAAATTTCACTCCTATCAAGTATTGACTCACATTCAAATTGATTTTTAGTTTTACTTGACTTAATGTATACTTTTACATCAAGTTTTTCTCGGATTCCATACAAATATTTGATGCATTATAGATGAAACGTTATTATGATCGGATATATGAATTTTACCCTTGACATCACAATATCCAGCCATCTGAGAAGCAAAAAGTCTCTTTCAAAGGGATTGAACGTCGACTTGAACTAATTAATCTTCACCTCAGACTATCACAACAAAGTTATGACGACAGTACATCCCAGTATTAATTTATGGACGTTATTCGAAGGACCAAACTCTTGAGTGGGTTAAATGATTGATATTCTCGTACAATCATTCGTTACGTTACATCACTGAGCATCTCCGATGAGCACTTTCAAGGACTTGAACTAATTGACACTCTGAAGTAATTGACCCTTAATTAACGAACGCAATGTAGCCCTCTATTGATAATTTTGAGCGGTATTATTACATTATTTGAAAGCATGTTGGTACGTATACCCTTTTTTAATTTGTATATTTGGGTTTGTGACTAGAGTACATTGTGCCGAGAGATTATGAATACTACCGCTAATTATGTAACAAGTAGAACACAAAATTGTTAAACAGAACATGGGGCTTTCCATTCAGAAAGCTGGTTGCATGAGATATAATTTACGAACTGATAGGAAAATTTGACCAACCGAAGGCTTAATGAACCATGAAATTATTGAATACATAGTGATACTAGAAGGGTTTCGTTCAGATGCAATAATTTATATTCAATACTTGATTTGTTTGGTAATAGAATGACTATATTCGTTTGATGCTATTTTGGAACAACTTTCATAGTTTGAGGGTCAAAAATTTTCTGAACGAAACGACGGTTTTACATCCGAACTAGTGAGTTATCAATTTCTTTATTTTTAGAGAGTTCTTCATGTTAAATAATATTGTACAAGTACCTAGGTGAATTCCAATATGTCTTAGTCTTTTTTGTTTTGAGAGATTTCTGAATTAACTTATTCGAATACTTAAATATATTATATATTTCAAATAAATTATATTCTTTGAGAAGTCCTTAAGTTGTGTTCATGTTTTTAAAAGGCAATTGGTGTTCTTAAAGGTAAGATCAGAAAAAAAAATTTGTCTCCTTTAAATATTTATTTATTAATTTTAATGACTTTCTCATATCTGTTGGTTTATTTATTCCATTTGACATTATATATAAAGTGACCATACATCCCGTTTTGAACGGGACTGTCCCTTTTCTCGGTCACCTGTCCCGTTGTCCCCAAACAAAGCGCCGGGACGCGAAATTGTCCCGTTTTGAAAGCGATGTTGATAACTAAGGTTAATGTAAAAAAAACGTGCCAAGAATTTTATTCTTATTTAAAGTCATCACAAACTTTATTAAAGCAAATTTGTTCCTCTGAAAAGTACAAAAACAATTAAAAAAAATGCGTTGCATAATATTTTAATAATTATTAACAAATCAAAGTTCCTTGATTTAATAAAGCTTGTGATTGATTTTTATTTTTCACTACTTTTTATTATAAACATAATTATACTTAATTAATATGAAAATAATTATAGTGAATACTAATTCCATTAAGTTACACTCAATCTAAATAAAGAAAATTAAAAGTTGTGTTTATTTCTACCTGATGGCTAAATGTAAAGGTCTGGCAGGAAATTTAAATTTTAAACAGTTTTTTTAGAATTGTAGCCAAATCAGGCAAAAGAGAGAGGATTTTTGATTTCGCGATAATAAAAAATATTTATATACGTAATTTTAAATCGATATTTACATACATTCTTAAAAAAACTGTTTAAAATTTGAATTACCCGCCAGACCCTTACGTTTAACCTGAAGCTTAAAATTTTTTGTCCCGTTTTGAGTTAAAAAAAAAATGGTCACTTTAATTATATATTGAGTTTTGATCATATTCGTCTATTACACGTAAGCGGTGCTTATTTTAGACATTAATTTAATTCTAAAAGTTTTTTCAATAAAAATTTTTTTGAAATTAAAATTGTAGAAGACTAACAGATTTAATCTGTTTTGATATTCAAATTCTGTTATATTTCTTCTATCAAGTAAAAAGCCTTTTTCTATTTCATTTTATATATAATATATAATTATATTTAGGCTCCAATAAATCTCATTATGGAATGTCAATGATTTTAAATATAACCTTAAAAATAACTTACACTGTTCTGTGATTTTGTTAGTACATAGACCAAACTTGAATTTTAAAGTTAGTCTGTTTGAAGCATCCATCCTCAACACGTGTGAGTTGTGATATAGTTAGAGTTATTTGATTTTGATATTTGGAATATTATTTAGGACGAAGAAGAGATTACCTAGAATTATATTTGTTTTTTGAAGATATAGTGCATGTTTTGAGAGATTTCTGAATAAACTTAATCGAATGTTTGAATATATTAAATATTTCAAATAAATTATATTCTTTGAGAAGTCCTTAATTTGTGTTCATGTTTTTAAAAGGCAATTGGCGTTCTTAAAGGTAAGATCAGAAACAAAATTTTGTCTCCTTTAAATATTTATTTATTAATTCTAATGACTTTCTTATATTTGGTGGTTTATTTATTCCATTTGACATTATATATTGAGTTTTGCGTATATACGTCTATTAAACGTAAGCTGTGCTTATTTTAGACATTAATTGATTTCTTAAAGTTTTTTGAATAAAAATTTTTTTGAAATTGAAATTGTGAAAGACTAACAGATTCAATCTGTTTTGATATTCAAATTTTGTGATATTTCTTCTGTCAAGTAAAAAGCCTTTTTCTATTTTACTAATGAATATATTTGAGATTGACAAATAGCAGTTTCATTTCTATTGAATTTTCCTCGTAAATTTCTAATAGTTTGGATAGAAGATTTACCACTATAGAAATGAATTTTTAATATTATAATATAAATTTTTATTCAAGCGTAAATCGATCCATTTCGTCAATGTCAAATATTGAACTAACTTTTTGTCAAAACACGAATGACGCAAATGTTGACAGAATTCAAAATGCGCTCACCCTTCAGAAAATGTATTCATAAACATTATTATTATGTTTTCTTTATTGATTTTAACATTGGATATTTTCAGAAAACCCACAACGTACCTAACTTTTCAAACCATCCGAACACTCATAAACGCGCTGCTTGCAGATCAATATTAGAGTATTTTTAATTCCTTTGAATATTGTAACGTTGAAATGGGAACTGAATACAATTAAACAATCAGCCACAATCAATTCAAAACAGAAAACACAAATCCTCCCATGAACAATAATGAATCATAGACAAAAATAAGGACAAAATATTTGGAAAACATATCCAATCTCACAAAAAATAAATTTAATATTTTCAAAAACTGACATGAAAAAAGCTTTCACACCCTGACATAAAATTTCGAACTTTTTTTTGATGCAAAAGACAGAAACAACCTTCTGAATAATTCTGGATCTTATTAATTATGGTGTAAACAATGCAGTAGTGTATATACAGGGTGTATATGAATAGTTGCGAAAAAATTTAGAGCGTTTTTCCTTCTCAAAAAATTGGGTGGGTCTTTCATAAAAAAAAATTTTTTGAGCCCCCCCTGCTTATAGTTACAGCCCCCTAAAGATGGTGCCTGAAAATTGTTTTTTTCTGAAAAAACAAAAAACTGACTGGAATAAAATTGAGCAGACTTTTTATGCGGGCGAGAAGGCACTCAAAAAACTTTTTGGTGGTGTTCCTCTATGATTGCAAGGGGTAGAAACAGCCAACCCTAAACCTGGTTTCACAAGAAACTTTTTTTCCTATTCATATTCTACAATAAGAAGATTTGTTTCAGATAGTTTTATCCTTGATTAACAGATAGTGTCTCTTGTCATTTCACGCTAAAATTCACAGTTTTCGAAAATTTAGTAACAGATAATGCGCCTGAGTCGTCGATACTGGAATTATTTTCGACTTTAAATTTATCCATTAGGCGGATGTCAGGTTAACATTTGTATTGAGAACTGGTACAAATATTTGATAAATGTAACAAAACAAACAATTTTGAACCCTTCACAAATTAAGTATCATATTTAATAGGTAGAAGGTACACGTCAGAATACCAAATGCAATACATTATAAACTGCAAGAAAGAAATATTCATCGATTGTAACGAATAAATTTGTTGATTTCTATCGATGAATATTTTTTTCTTGATATTCGTGATCATATTAAATGTTTAAAGTGACCACCTCCAACCGTTACACAAGAGTCTTGACGTCGGCGCGTAGACTGGGTTACCAGGTCAAAAAATTCGGGAGTATTTTAAATATCCCTACATGACAGAACGATGTGGTTCTTTAAGTCTTCCATATCTTAAGCAGGAGTCTTGTAAGCCAATGTTTTTAAATGGCCCGAACAAGTAAAATCCAGAGGATTTAAATCTGGTGATCGGGCAGGCCTGAAGTGGGGTCCACCTAGCGCTA
Source organism: Megalocaria dilatata (assembly GCA_034642435.1). Lineage (NCBI taxonomy): Eukaryota > Metazoa > Arthropoda > Insecta > Coleoptera > Coccinellidae > Megalocaria > Megalocaria dilatata. The sequence goes on along the minus strand of CM067856.1, from coordinate 59,314,228 downwards.
TCCATCGAATTGAATATTTATAATTCAAATGCTGACGTGCTCAAATATTGAAATGTACGGTAGAAATTTTGGGCCAATTAACTAATCCCAACATATCCAAACCAGACATTCAGAGAAAATTGTTCTTGGTGGTGAGCTATAGTAATAGCGTGAGGGTTCTCTTCGGCCCATATGTGGATATTATGAAAATTAGTTAGATCGCTAGAAAAATTAGCCTAGTCTGTGAATAGGACCTCTTTCAAAAACTGAGGATATTGTTCAATCATTCCCAACATCCAAGTGGAGAATTGGAGACGACTAGAAAAATCCTGTGGTAAAAGAGCCTGTATACGTTAAATGGGTATAAAAGTTGTTCCTTTAATATCGCAAACACCGTCATAAAATGAATTTGTAATTGTTGAGCAATTTTCCTAAAACTGATGTCAGGTTGCTCGTCGACAATATTTAGTACTGCTTCTTTTATTGCTGGAATTATAATTTCGCACAATCATTTTTATTTATTTTAAATGTACCACTATCTCATAGTCATTGGTGAATTCGTGTTAATAGAGTGTGATGTGGAGCCACACGTTCAGGGAACATTTCTCCATATCTTGTGGATGCTTTCAGAGAATTTTTAGAGAAAGACCGTAAACAAAATGATATCGATAATTTCTGTGTTTCTGTACACCGCCATCTTAATGAGTATGTGACAAAAATCTCAAAATGATAAGCCAGATCAAAAAATAATTGTAACTGAATCACAGTTAATCAAATCTAGTTATCATAATAAAATGATATCCGCTTACTTGATAAATTCTATTTCGAAAATAATTCCAGCCTCTAAGACTCACCCTATCATGTTGATAAATTATTTTTTTTCTCGAAGACCTTGAATCTTAGCAAAAAATTACAAGAGGTCTTATTTGTCAATAATGGATGAAGCTATCTAAAATTAGTTTTATTTTATTGTGGAATAGAAATATGGCAAAATGTTTCTTGCAAAAAAAAGTCTTTTTCTACCACTTGTGCAATCATAGAGGAACACCATCAACATTTTTTTGAGTGCCTTCTCGCCAGCATAAAATTTCTGCTTAATTTTATTCTTGTCCGGTTTTTGGTTTTTAAGAACAAAATTGAAAAGTGTTTTTCGGGCGGCATATTCAGGGGGCTGTAACTAAGCAGAGCGAGGGGCCCAAAAAACTTAATTTTATATGAAAGGCCCACCATATGTTTTGACAAGGAATCACCCCCTAAATTTTTTCCCAACTATTCATATAGTTCGTATAGGACAAACCGGGATATCTTTTCAACAAATGTTCGAAAAACATGAATCTTCAAATAAGATGCGGTTTTTTTTTTACTTGATAGAAGAATAATTACAAACTTTGAATATCAAAACAGATTTAAACTGTTAGCCTTCTACATTTTTAATTTCAAAAAATTTTTAAAGAAAGTTGTTAGAATTAAATTAATTAAATTAAGCACTGCTCATATTCAATAGACGTATAAAAATCAAAGTGCACTATACAAAATCAAATGGAATGAAAAAACTCAAAAAATAAATTATTAATTGAAATTAAAAATAAGTAATATCGAATGTTTCGTTCCAAACATACGCACCTGAACTCGTTAGAAAGGCACGTGGTACGTATGTTTGACCTTTGACAACCTTGACAAATTTAAAAACATGTTCAGTTTCTGGTCTTATATTTATGAAAACTAAATCTTTTTCAAAAATACACAACATAATTTTGAGAACTTCGCCAAAACTAATTTATTTGAAATATTTAATATGTTTAAATATTTAAATAAGTTACTTCAAAAACTCTCAAAACAATGTAGCACATCCTCAAGAACAATTAAAAATTCAGATAAGGTTAGTTCAACTTTACATTCATAATATAAATTCAATTAAAAATAAATAAACTTGTAATCTTACCGAACAATTTCTGCAAAATAAACATTGAATATTTCAAATAAATTAGTTTTGGAGAAGTTCTTAAAATTTTGTTGTGTATTTTTGAAAAAGATTTAGTTTTCATAAATATAAGACCAGAAACGGAAGATGTTTTCAAATGTTTGTCAAGGGCGAAACATACGTACCACGTGCCTTTCTGAACGAGTTCAGGTGCCTATATTTGGAACGAAACATTCGATATTACTTACTTTTAATTTTAATTAGTAATTTATTTTTTGGGTTTTTTTATTTCATTTGATATTGTAAAGTGAGTTTTGATTTTTATACGTCTATTAAATATAAGCAGTGCTTATTTAAGACACAAATTTAATTTTAGATTGTTTTAATTTTTTTAAATTAAAATTGTAGAAAACTAACAGATTAAATCTGTTTTGATATTCAAAGCATTAATCTTCATTGAGGAACGGAAAAGATAACTCTAATTTTTTGAGACATTTTTTCGAAACCAATCATATCTTCCCAAAAATGGACAATCTTGAAATGTTACACCTGAAAGCAAAAGGAAAAACTAGACATCCTGGAATTCATAGAAGTGTTCAAGCACAATCACGTTTCAGAAATAGAAGTATTAAATGAGCAGACGGATCTTTGGCACACCTTACTTAGAGAGGTTTTTACAAGCAGAAGCCTTCAACGACATGTAGTTGTTGAGATACAATTTGTTTTATTCAGTTTGAAAAGGTAGTATCACTAGGAAACTCGTCACTATATATTCATTTGATGAAAAGTCTCATAAAACTGAGTAATTTCTTATTTTATTCCATTTATTGATTTATTCTGTGAGGGTTACAGATTATTTCTATTCTGTTTTTATATTTGAATTAATGACACAATTTTGAATGATATGTGAAAATTGTAATTCATTATCAGTTTCAAGGAACGTCTTGAAAATATTGAGAGTTCTCTGAAATTGGGCTATTTCCACATACCGGCATCTTATCGGTTTCCCTCTTTAGCATGCCCGTTCGATCTTTATAAGCTACGCGGATTCTGGCATCATTCCTTCTGGTTGGCATTATGCCGAGACAGCTCGTGGAGTGGTCTTTCCATCGTTCTCTTCAATTTATGATACCAGTCGGGGTCAAACGATGTATTGCCGCTTTCGGGTCACTTCTGGCCGGTCTTTTTGTTCTTAGCGCCTCATTACGCCTGAATTCTTCCCAGCGTAACTTCCAGGATCAGGACAGCGCAACGTTTAGGAACGCTTTAAACCGAATAAACCGACTTTTTTCGAATAATTGAAACAAATTCCGCTTGTTTATCGGTGTTTTAAAAACATTAAAAGCGCCGTTTAAAATGTGGGCAGACTGAATTATGCGTTTCGGCGGCACGTTTAATTTAACAAATGTTTCAAGTTTCGCGGGGGGGTTTGTCTCATATCTCAGTATATTTCTTTTGTGGTTATTAAGGTTGTTTGGCTTCCTTGGGTATTTAGTATGTCATAAATTGTGGTAAATGGTATTATATAAGAACGGATAATTTTTAATCTGCAGTTTCTTTCTGCATCTTGTGGTGCTCTTGCACGTAACATTAAAAATGATGAAGTTTGTATTTCAAATCAATGGAATTGCCTATCATCCTACTTATATATTCAATATTTAGCTTTAATTGACAAAAACCTATCCTTGTGAAGTAAATAAGGATGTTAAAAAATTTATGAACCGAATAAAATTAGGAAGTATTTAAGTCTGAATTCATTGTTTCCATCAGGTTCAATTTATTTGAATTTTTCAAAGATATATTTTTGATTATCTGATTATCTGTATGATAGTCACCCTCCAGACAAGTCAGCCTTGTCTTATTTTCTCCAAACGATTTTCAGCATTTTCGAAGAGATTATTAAGGTTATGTTGGGCATTTTTGAGTGGAATTTGGTTTGCATAATAACGTAATGAAAAAACGGTGTATCCATCAAGTGTTTTATTGAGTAAGTTTAATCAATTTTCTACATTATCTTGGTATTCATTCCTTTTGATGCTGTGTACTGAGTGTTAATTCTATATAGATACTAAATGTGAACTGCATATTCCAACCTATTTATACAATTTAATTTTGAAAAGTTGTTGAAAAAAAAATGTTTATGAAATTGAAGACTGTAGTGAAGTTAGCTGAATTAATCTGTTTGGTATTTAAGATATTGTAGGCAAAGCTAGATATCATAATTTTCAGGTACTGGACATACCTAAAAAACTTTTAACTATTTAGAAATTAGGGGAATTCGTTGAGTGAATAAACTAAGTTTTCTAATTCACCTTTATTGGATCTATAGTATTAGAGACCGGTGATTCCACCAAAAGTAATAAAAAATTTTATTGAAGCATTATCTCAAGACAGAAAATATTTATATACAGTATCTGTTTATAAGCAACAGAAGAAGTTTGTATGTTAACGAAACACGGCATGTGAGCAACTCGCGATAATCTACTTTTACCAGGGCAAAACATTAAGGAAGATAATATCGGGTGTTTTTTTAGAGTTATAGAACTTTAAATTGAAATAAAACACATTAAAATTAAGATTGAAGCCATTTTTTTTATTTGAAAGATAATTTTATGACATTTACGTTTTAAAAATAATTTCCGGCATATGTCCACCACGACTAGATATAAGGAACCGCATTCGACCAGACCAATTTTGGACCACTTTTTCGAGTATTTCAGGCCTTATTTCATCAATAACACGAGTTGTGTTGGTTTCAAAAGAGTCTTTGTTCTGGTTTATCAGCATAAACCAATGACTTGACATAACCACAAAGAAAATAATCCAGTGGAGTTATGTTGCATGATCCTGGAGACCGTTTCTTGTAATAATGTTATCGCCAAATCTTTCTTCCAATAAATCAATTGTTAAGGTAGCAGCATGAGGTGTAGCACCATCTTGTTGGAACCAAAACACTTCTGGGTCGATACCATTCAAATTTTGAAACAAATAATCATTGATCATCGATCTGTAACGAGCACCATTCACTGTAACATTAGCTCCAACATCGTTTTCAAAGAAATATGGACCGATGATACCTCCAGCGTGTAACGGACACCATACAGTGCATTTTTCAGGATGCAATGAAACCTGCAGAAATTCTTGAGGATTTATTTCACTCTATATACGGCAATTTTGCTTGTTTACATAGCCGTTCAACCAGAAATGAGCTTTATCACTTAACACAATTTTACGATAAAAAAGTGGATCAACTTCAAGCTGTTCTAGGTCCCAATCAGTAAACAAACGACGCTCATTATGGTGAAGTGGCTTTAGTTCTTGAACAAGTTGGATCTTGTTTGGGTGTAGACCAAGATCTTCACGCAAAATTTTTCATGTGGTGACTGCACAAAGTCCAACTTGTTGTGGACGTCGACGAATAGACAAATCTAGATCATCATTAACACTATGACTTACAGCAGCGATATTTTCTTCTGTACGTACAGTTCTTTGTCCTGTTTTTGTTTTTGCTTAAGCTGCTTTGATAGTCGATTATGTGAACCATAAATTTCACGAAGTGCTCTATGAGTTTGGCGAATAGAAAACTGATTTTGAAAATAAATTCCAACAATTTGTAAACGTTGTTGCGGCGTGAATCTTTCCATGATAATTTGTCAATGCTTACTGAATAGAAATGCCAAAACAACATGACTTTTACCTTCTGTCAAATCACAGTAATCCCTATCGAAAGTTCTATCACTCTAAAAAAAACACCCTTTGCGATAAAAAATGTCATGTAACACAGTACAATGAAATGTTGATGGTTAGTCTCCAATTTAACGTTTCTTAATTTCACGAAATATTTAAAGTTTTTCAATAAAATCAATCATACTTCAGTTATCCTTGTAGCCTCATCAAATTTGACCACATATCTGGAATCGGCATTATATTTGCTACAAAATGAGAAGTTCTGTGTGCCAAAAAATCTTATTGCGGGTGTGGTAAGGAGATGGATATCACAATTCTGAAGTGAACAAAATCTGTAATATTTTTCCATTGGTTTCATCGATGAAAAATCATTAATTGTGGATATATTTTCTTTCACCAAAAAATACCTCATTAGGTGTGCCTTCGAATGACATATCAAATTGTGTGCTAGGTGCTTGTCCTCTGCCATAATATCATGGCTAAGAAGATAATAACCAAGAGTTGAAATATTCCAAATCTTAATTTGCTCTATCTCGAAAATCTTTATGATTACATATTGAAGTAATTCTCATGGAAATCATGAATTTATCCGTCGAATCAAAATAGTTCTTACGAATAAACTAAATTTCAATAATACAGATTTCATGAAAAAATGTAAAGAAAACAGCCTACTTATAACAATTGTTTGAAATGTGCACCGCCTTGTTCAGTACATTTCACACATCATTTTCGCCTTGAATCTACAACACTGCGAAATTCACAACATTTCTGACGCATTTCTGCACAACACAATTTTTGTCGAGTTTGAACGCGAATTTGATATACACTTTCGTTAAAGGTTTTCCTGATATAAAAATTCAAAGGCATAAGGTCGGGGCTCCTTGGTGGCAATCCATTGCACCCCAAAATATTCATTCACTAAGTCCCGTACACTCCAATTATTATGAGATGGGCAGCCTTTTGAAACCAGACATTTCTTCGTCCGTTAGCCAGGGGCATTTCATCCAGTTTGTCTGTTAAGCTGTTTTGGATTAATTTAATGAATTCTTCAGCGTTAAGGCGATGAGGAAGTATTACTGGTCTGAAAAATTCACCTCTCAGGACTTCCAACCACACGTTGACCTTTAACTCATGTTGGAAATAGTCCATAATATCCTATCAACCCCCCACTCTATTAACTCATTTAGGTACCACCTGCAAAATGTTAATCTCGTCTCAGCACCTAACGGTAACAGATCCTGCACCACTTTCAAACGATATGGATGTAACTCATTTTTTTAGTTCTCGGTGTACTGTGAATGATGAATTCTTAATGTACAACCAATTCGACGAGTAGGTGTTGTGGGGTCCTCTCGCACAGCTTGAAGTAAAGCATGCTGGCCTTGCTGATTATTTCGACCAACTTCTCTGATTCGGAAACCACCAAATGAGCCTGTTTCACCAAATTGCCTGAACACTTATACAAATGTTTTTCTATTTGGTTTGCGAGCATTTCCATTCGCGAATCCATAAATGAACTATATATCGCCATATTCGATGTTCGAAGAAACAGGCATACTTTTCTCGATTTTTCTCGATAAATTGAGTTAATTCGTTAGATTCAAGAAAATGTACTAATACCCAAAATTATTAAGCAACAGAAACTGTCAGATTTTGAATTCAATGTTCAATTTGTTATTCAATCGCAAGAAGCTTCAAGATGGAGCAAATTTAGGTTTGGAATATTTCAACTTTTCGTTGTTATCCTCTTAGCCATAATATTATGGCAGAGGACAAGCAGCTACCATAAAAGTAGATATGTCATTCGAAAGCACCCTATATGAGGTACTTTTTGCTGAAAAGGAAAGAAGATGTCCATAAATAATAGTTTTGCATCGATGAAGCCATTGAAATAATTTGACTGATTTTGTTCACTTCAAAATCGTGGTTTCACGCCCGCAGTAAAAATTTTTTGGCACACAGAACTTCTGATTTTGTAGTTAATTCAATACTGTTTCCAGATATGTGATGAGGCTGCAAAGATAACTCAAGTATAATTGATTTTATTGAAAAACTTGAAATATTTAGTGAAATCAAGAAACGTTAACATTTCGACCATATATTTTATGACATATTGCAAATAACTTGTAGGATCTCCTCTTAAAGTTTGGCCCTTTTAAAAGTAGAATATGTGTATCATTCATTTAGATTGTCCTTTGTAACGAATCAAATAATGTTTCATTTAATAAAACTTTATCTACTTACATCACTGATTACAGGTCTATGTTTACTATGTTTTGTAATACCCTTTATTTTATTAAATGAGTCGAAAGCATTATGCATTCAAATTCTCCTGCACCACATTATATGTAACATCCCTTCGTCGCTAGAAATCTAGATCGATATTTCTTCATCTCAGTTTACGTGAATACTTCCCGGAAATTTCATTAATATGAAACTTCCCTTGCGGCGCAGAATATGCATCATGTTATTCACGATAAAAGTAAACCTGATAATTTTTTTTGTTTCCAGCGAGTGCTGTATACGAAATCGAGGCAGTTCAGGGCGGCATGGCGAAACTGCCTTGTAACATAACACCAACAGTGCCCGGAGATAAGATGCGTATAGTCATTTGGTTCAAAGAAGAGGCAAATAAGAAGCCGGTTCCAATATATTCGTGAGTACACAAACAATGTTTATTATCGATACAAGCAACCCCTTCACCATTTTTGCATGTTTTTCAATTTATACCCTTTTCGAATAGAAATATAGCCAAAAGAGCTACGTACCCTTGGTATTGCGTTAAGGGAGTATACCCTTTTTTTCATTATTCGCGGGGGATATGGAAATTATGTAAAGGAGAAATTAATTCATTATAATAATTTGCTACCGAAAGGCTCATTTGAAATAAATCATGTCAAAATTGGTGTAAATTCCATAGTAATTGAAAATTATTTTCTTGGCTTACCCTTCAATGCATATATATGAGACATGGTTGACCTGGTTTATGCAGGAGCAGCCACTGTTTGTGAGGAGATGCGGAAGCTCCTTACAGAGGCATACAGAAGACCAAAGAAAGAACAGCCGTCGTGGAAAATCCACCTAGAAAGGAAAATAACAGAGATTAGAAAAAAAATGGATCATTACATACTTACCTGAATAACGCGGTCATTAGCAACAAGGTCCATAAGGCGGTTCCCAGGATAGTCTCTGAATTCAAAATCAATATTAAGGCGCCAGACTCCAGGATGACATTGGAAACACTCAATGACAACCTGAAACAGAGAATAAGAGCACTGGGTAATCGTGTGAAGAGATACAGCGAAAGAACTAAGAGATATCAAAATAACCAACCGTACTACATGAATCAAAAGCAAATTTTTAGGAATCTGGAAGGCAGAAACACTTTAACTGATGAACCTCACAAAACAGAGGAGATTTATAAATACTGGCAGGCAATATGGGGTTAGAACAAACAGCACGACGATGGAGCGTATTGGATCAGAGAAGATGAAACTGACAGCTCCAAATACAACATGGAGGAAGTTAAAATAGCCAGACTTGACATTCAGTATGTATTAAAGAAGGTGAAAAACTGGGCTGCACCAGGACCAGACCTTCTGGTGGAAACACTTTTTGAGCACCCATCACGTACTTGCGAATCTGTTCCAGAGAGCATTAGCAAACCCGAAAGTAATACCAGAGTTCCTCACACTTGGCACCACCATTATGATTCCAAAGGGAAATGTCAGATCCAAAAAATGTTCGCCCAATTACAAGCCTACCCACTATCTATAAGCTACTAACGGGCACCATTACTATGCACATATGGAAGCATGTGATGAAAGAACATATTTTGGCACGCGAACAAAATGGATGCTGCAGGGACGCAAAAGGCTGTAAGGAACTCCTAACAATCGATCAGATAATTACCGGGCAGGCGAAGGGTAGGCAGCGAAATATAACTATGGCCTGGATCGATTACAAAAAGGCGTTCGATTCAGGGCCACACTCCTGGCTGCTGAAATTATTTCAGTTGTACGGAGTATCGGAAAAATTCATCAAGCTATTGAAACACCTCATGGCCACTTGGCGTACAACGTTATTGAAAGAAGGCAAACATGGAGCTAGTAAAACAGAAGAGATAGCTATCAAATGCGAAATATTTCAAGGAGACGCTTTCAGTCCGTCTGGTTCTGTCTGGCCTTAAATATCTTCAACAAACTTCTCAATAACAGCAAATATGGATACATCATAAACAAGATCAGAAACATAAAAATCAATCACCAACTAACTCTACATGGATGATCTAAAGCTTTTTGCAACCAGTGAAGATCAGATGAAAAGATTTTTAGAGATAGTAGCCTCCTATATCCAAACAATTGGTATGGAGATGGATCTCGATAAATGCGCGGTCCTGAATGTGAAGAGAGGCAGAAACGGAAGGTCAGGAGATTAAACTATGGGACGAATCAATAATATCATATCTGAAGCCGCAAGAATCTTACAAATACCTTGGCCTAAAGCAGGCGCTAAACATCAAAACGGCATAAGTGAAAGAGAACTTCAGAATTAAATACTTTGTCACTCTAGAAAGTTTATTGAAAGCGAAACTTAACTCGAAGGCACACTTTAGGGCGATTAATAGTTGGGTCTTACCTTGCATTGCTTACTCTTTTGGAGTGGTGCACTGGACAAAGGCAGAGCTTAATGCGATAGACATCCAAACGAGAAAATTTCTCACTAGGAATGGAATCCATCACCGCCATTCCTCAGTGAACAGGCTCTACATAAGTAGACATGATGGTGGCAGAGGACTCCAAAATGCCCCCATAACTCATAACAAAATAATATCACAAATGAGAGAATATTTCCGTTTAAGAGACCGTTCACTTTTTAAATCCGTATGCCAGGCAGATCAATCAACCTTGCAGCTGGCGAAACCTTCGATAATTCTGAGAGAACAGTCACTCGAACAACTATCGGAAGAGTGGCACAGTAAAGCGCTCCACGGCAGGTACCCCATAAATTTGAAATCAGGTTATCTGTTTTCTGAGACTGAGTGAAGAATTGTAGCCATCCAGGATCATGTGGTTGCAACTCGCCCCTATATAAAAAGGATAACTGGCTGCAATATACTCTCCGATTGATGCAGAAGATGCACCAAGGCCCTAGAAACAATACAACACATTACATCCTCGTGCTCTATACTGGCTCCTTGAGACTACATGGAACGGCATAACGCCATGGCAAAGGTTTACCATAGAGAACCCGCTGCAAAAACAGGTATGCTGCAAAGAAAAAAGAGTTTATATATTGACCAGCCACACAACATCCTGGAAAACGAGATCTTTAAACTGTATTGGGACACGACCATGGTTACAGATAGGTCAATAGCTGATAACCGGCCCGATATAGTGGTTTTCAACAAAAAGTCTGTCCAGATAATAGACGTAACAGTCCTGGCAGACGAGAATACTACTCTGTCAAGAAAGTACCGGGAATTTTCAATTAAAACAACATTTTTACATTTAATCGTCAAAATTTATTGGGTCGCCTTCAAAATAGGCTCCATTTGCTCCAATACATCTATGCCAACGGCACTTCCAATTATCGAAACATTTTTTATAGGCGCTTTCCGGGATGGACTTTAGCTCTCGCGCCGAATTTTGTTTTATGGCTTCAATCGACTCAAAACGGGTGCCACGAAGGGGCAATTTTAGTTTTGGGAAGAGGAAAAAGTCGCAGGGAGCCAAATCTGGCGAATACGGTGATTTCTGAAGCACGTTTGTTGAGTTTTTGGCGAGAAAGTCAGTCACAATCGTAGCTCGGTGAGAAGGCGCGTTATCGTCATGCAAAATCCATGAGTTGTTCGCCCACAAATTTGGCCGCTTCTTACGGATACGCTCACGCAAACGTTTCATAACGCCTAGGTAATACTCCTTGTTTACCGTCTGACCCTCTGGAACGAATTCGTAGTGCACCACGCCACGGATATCGAAGAAAACAATGAGCATCACCTTCATTTTCGATCGGCTTTGGCATGGTTTTTTCGGTTTCGGCTCATTTTTTGCCACCCATTTCGATGATTGCTGGCTTGTTTGTATATCGTACTCGTAGACCCAGGTCTCATCACCAGTTATAATGCGTTCCATGAATTTAGAATCGGAATTACAGCGATCCAGCATGTCTGAAGCAACCTGTTCGCAATGACGTTTTTGAAGAAAATTCAGGTCTTTCGGTACGAGTCGTGCGGCCACCTTCCTCATGCCCAAAATATCAATCAAAATCGTACGTGCGGACTCGTGGGATATCTTAAGATCATGTGCTATCTCTCTCAAGCTGGTTTTCCAGCACCCTTTCCTTAATTTTATCGATGTTATCTTCGATCGAAGCCGTCGATGGGCGTCCACTTCACGACCGTCCTTGAAGGCTCTGTACCACTGACATGCACGAGTTTTCGATAGAGCATTATCACCAAAGGCCTTTTGCAACATTTTCAATGCATCGGCACACGAAAATTCATTTGCAACACAAAACTTTAAACAAATTCTTTGCTCAACGTAATCACCCATAGTAAAAATCGGCACGCACTCTGACATCGACTGACTTAATCAGCTGTTGCAAACACACTAGTTGACAGATCCCGCTCAAGCTTGGCATAGTAATTAAGGACAGTGGTACCAACCTAGAAAAAAAAATTTTTACCTGCCTCATTGCCCCGCCAGATTTAAATCGATAATTCCCGGTACTTTCTTGACAGAATGTATTACTAAGGCTTACACGGTGAAGATCACAAAATATCTCGACCTCGCGTTCGAAGTCAAAGAGATTTATGACCTCAAGAAAACATCCATACTGTCGCTCATAATATCAGTAAAAGGCTTAGAAGAGGCGCACATGATAGAAAACACCATAAGGCTACAACTGAACAGTAACTTGATTAGTCAATCCCAGAGGGAGGTTATATTGGCCACTACAAGGATGGTCACAAAATTCTTAACAAGCGCATGAGAGTAACCTTGGTTGAGTCAATCGGCCCGATTATCTCACGTACCAGCTCGTTAAATGGTGATTGATAAAAAATATATATTGAAATATTTTAAAAACTTTGAATATTAAAACATATTCAATCTGTTAGTCTCCTACAATTTTGATTTAAAAAATGTTTACTCAAAATCTTTTAGGATTAAATTAATTTCTTATAAGCACTGCTTATATTCAATAGACGTATAAAATCAAAACTAAAAATGAATACCAATAGTCTGTTTTGGCAGGTTGTAGCAACATTTTCTCTGTCAGATCAAAGAACTGTAACTGCTGTGGAGCATTCAACCATCTGGTTGCTAGAAATCATCACTGACAATACTAGTCCCCATACAACTTCTATTCGATTCAGTTTTTAACGCAACAAAGGCCATGTTCAATTTAGTACCAATATTTACCTAAGTAGTATAACAAGTTACCAAAAGAAGTAGCCTTTATCAAATTTGATACTATCAACAAGAAAAACCACTGCTTTCTTGGTTGTTTTTAGGTCATGCAAAATTGCATGAATCTGCATGGAATTATTCTATAAACAATAGTCTTCAAAATCTGTCAAGGAATTTTTCCAGCCCTTGAATCCAAGCCTGTTTCAAGATTTATGTACAATTTGCAGCATTTTTTCATGAAGCTTTAAACCTCATGCAGTCGAGATATTGACATCGCTTATGTAAATCACATCATACTTCCTGCTCTATAGTCGCAATATTGTCCTGATCGATCAACCTAATGGCCATTAGAACCACTGTAAATATAGCTGAATTAGTCCTAAATCATATTTGACCACTCTGCGAGCGTCGTAAATTTTCCGAAAATACTGGAAGAGAGCTATTGCCACGTATGCAATGGCGTTGAAAATCATTACCCTATTTCAACGGCGACCGGTGAGTACTATTTCCAGATTTTTTCATCCTAACGGTCAGCGAGTAGCTGATTAATTTCGGTGATCCATTTTATGTAGGAATGTCCGCAATGAAGAACTATTGTTGTGCGCTGAAACTATAACGTGTTAACATTCCAGAGTTGTCGGTGGGACCTGCATCTGCTTATTCAAAACTGATGTAAATAATTTGAATATTTAGGAGGTCACCAATGAATAACTGAATGCTATCAACATTTAGAATGTTCAGTATCAGTGATTCACTGAAGTGTTGAAATTTACTGTTATTTGCGGGAATTGTTTGGCATATTTGCATACATAGGCATAGAATATTAAACTTAAAATACATGAAAATCTTCGTTGGTGTAGATTTCATTCGATAAACCTTTCATAATGACCGGGAGATATGTAAACAGAACGTAAATGAGAGATTCAACATGAATTTATTTATTATCAACATATTCCTCATGAAGGTTAGTAAAATAGAATTAATTAGGGCCTTTTTTCGCACTATTAAGGTGAGCTTGATTTTGAATCATTTTTAAGTTATGTGCCATGAAACGCATACAACAAAATAGTTGTAGTAGTTGTAGTAGACCGTCCAAATGGACGGTCGATTTTTATACAATATTTTGTATCTGTTTGATCTCCACTAAATAACATCATAATCTTAGAATATTAGGTCACGTATCTATAGACCGGAAACGGACGATCCATTTACTGATGGATCGCAGTTCCTTAAGGTATTTTTTAATCAATCCTGGGATTCTATAAATGAAATATTTAACAATATACAGTCACGTAATTTTCCCGAAAACTACCGAACCTTATGCTATGGTATATTAATATAGGCTATTTTATATCAATGTCTGTGAATTATTGATTGATAAATCGATATATATATATCTCCTCTTTAGTGTAGAATAAACGTAGATTGTACTATACTAAACAGTTTATTTTTTTATAAGATTGAAATTACACTTGAACGTCATAGAAATACAACATTAACAACAACTAACGCAAAAACAGTTACTGAGCTTCTGAACTTCTCCGTCTCTATCTCGACTAAATACGTTTTCCAACTCTCTTCTAAATGTCTCTCACGCAATTCTTTTCGCGAACTGACCTGTCTGCCAACTGCCTTCTCCGTGAACTGATTTTTTTATCCGCTGACTGCTTCTTTCTGACTGCCCTTAAAGTGGCCATTTCCGTCTCAAAGCCCGACTGCCCCACCTATACTTAAGTCGGTGGCGTATGCAGCCACGCTCGACTTCCGCTTATTGGACAACTTTCATATAATATATCAATCAGGGCGAGAAATATCACGATAGAGACTAATCTCAAGAGACCCCATATCCCGATATTTTCTTCCAGGAAACTGTTGAAGTTTTTTGGTTCAGCAATAAATCTCTCCTCATTATGATGACTAAACTTTCCATGATAACACTACCTATTTCGAAACATCTTGAAGAGGCATTGCTAAAGGACAGGAAGTGCTTTCGATCCAGCCGCTACCTGAAGGCCTGTATCCCAACAATTTGACCACTCCAGGGTATTTCCATAAGCCTCAGCCAAAATAACCCATACACGTGAAGTTTTATTTGTGAATTATCCACATACTATTTACAAAGTTTAAGTTCAATTTCCACGCTCAAGAAATTGAATCCCTACATTAATTCTATCTGAAAATTTCTCTTATTTCACTTGTAATTTAGAATGATACGAAAACATTATAATGAGTTTGAAAATTTGCAACTCCTGATGACCTAAAGTGTTATTTCAGTTGCCTAGCTCAGATGTCGCTATGTAATTTATAATTTAATAGATTCTTTCACATTTTTGAATGGAACTATCTGTAGGGATTCTGAACGAATTTCGAGAAATATATCATCTTTGAAATTAATTTTTTTATGAATAATAATAGTAATAATAATGTTTATTTCAATTAATATATAAATACACAATACATGAAGCAATATATTTATATATGTAAAAAATCGTAGGTATTCATCTGTCGCTGAAATATTCTACAATGAACAATCTTTGTGTATATACAGAATGGCCCAACGAAAACCTAACACCTCGATTCTCCGACTTTAAGATGAAAATGTGGAAAATGGCTCAGACCCTTCAATTTCTGGTTCGAGGGGGAACAACTTTTCCGCTTTTTTCATCCCCGTAACTTCAACCCCCTAACGGGGGTGAGCACAACTTCTTGATTTTGAGTAGGCATGTGGGGTGTTGCGATAGCTTATTGTAGAGATCGTATCGATTACTATCTAACCCTAAAACTCCGCTTGAAAATTTCCATCTATAATGAAATAACAGCGAAACTAGTGAAAAAGGTAATGTGGAATTTATCTCTAGAATATTATTCGTATTCGACAGATTTCAAAGGTATTTAGTAGTTAAGTTGTTAATTTTTTGTCCGAAAGAGTAGTAATTTCTTGTCCGAAAAAGTAGTCGGACCATAATTTTGATTTACCCTAGTCTATCGTGAAATTTTGAGAAAGTTACAAGTGCGTCAAAGTAGAATTAAAATGGTGTATTCCGCAGAAGAAAGGGTGGAAATTATAAAATTATTTCTTAGAAATAACGACTCTGCGTGAACAACAGCGGCTTTATTTAACGAACGACATTAGGAAAAAATGTATACGCTGCTGCACTGGTTGCAAAATTTGACTCTACTGGTTCAGTCGGAAACAAAAAGAGGGTGCATGAAAGAGACGACGCGATGGACGTGGCGGTCTTAGGTCATGTAGCAATGGATCTGACCTTGACTACTAGGAAATTGACCGATGTATCTGGTGTTTCAAGCACAACAATCATGAGAATCCTGAAACAACATGAATTCCATCCTTATAACATACGATTGGTTCAGGAACTGAATGAGGATGATCCTGTTCGCCGACTCCGGTTCTGTGAAATGATTAACAGTAATCAAAAATTTTTTTTTTAAAACTCTCAGAATTAATTAATTTCTTATAAGTACTGTTTATATTTAAAAGACGTATAAAACTGAACTCGTTAGACAAGCGTGGTGCGCATGTTTGTCCTGTGACAAAATGTTTTATTTCTGATCTTATATTTATGAAAACTAAATCTATTTCAAAAGTACACAACATAATTTTAAGAACTTCTCCAAAACTAATTTATTTGAAATATTTAATATGTTTAAATATTTAGATGAGTTACTTCAAAAACTCTCAAAAACATGTAGCACATTCTCAAAAATAATTAGAATTCAGATAAGGTCAGTTCATCTTTACATTTAAAAGATAAAATCAAATAATAATATATAAACTTATTAACTTACCCATACAATTTTTGGGAATCTCTCTTTAATGCACATTCAAACTAGGTACATCTAATATCCAAGGTAGAGTACCTTGTTCAACGCTAACCACAAAAATCACATGAAGTTTGTGAGGCACTTTATGGCCTTCTTTAAACCTCTGGAAACTGTATAATAAATTCATTTATTCCAAAACCTTAAATAATTATATATCATATATAAAATAAAATAATAAGAAGCTGTTTTTTACTTGATAGAAGGATTATTACAAACTTTGAATATCAAAACAGATTAAATCTGTTAGTCTCCTGAAAATTTCAATTAAAAAACATTTTTTTTTAAAACTTTCAGAATTAAATTAATTTCTTATAAGGACTGCTTATATTTGATAGACGTATGAAATCAAAATTCATTATACAATATGAAATGGAATAAAAAAATCCAACAAATATAAATTGTTAGTTAAACTTAAAAAATAAGTAATATTATATGTTTCGTTCCAAGCATACGCACCTGAATGTGCATTAAAGAGAGATTCCAAAAATTGTATGGGTAAGTTTATGAGTTTATTTATTGTTATTTGATTTTATCTTTCAAATGTAAAGTTGAACTGACCTTATCTGAATTCTAATTGTTTTGAGGATGTGCTACATGTTTTTGAAAGTTTTTGAAGTAACTCATTTAAATATTTATACATATTAAAATTAGTTTTGGAGAAGTTCTTGAAATTAGGTTATGTATTTTTGAAATAGATTCAGTTTTCATAAATATAAGATCAAAAACAAAAAATTTTGTCACGGGTAGACATGCGCACCACGCCTGTCTGACGAGTTCAGGTGTGCATGCTTGAAACGAAACATTCAATATTACTTATTTTTTAATTTTAATCAACGATTTATATTTGTTTGGTTTTTTTATTCCATTGGATGTTGCATAATGAATTTTATACGTCTATTAAATATAAGCAGTGCTCAAAAGAAATTAATTTAATTCTGAAAGTTTTTGAAATTAAAATTGTAGAAGACTAACATCTGTTTTGATATTCTTAGTTTGTAATAATCCTTCTATCAAGTAAAAAACCGCTTCTTATTATTTTATTCAACTGAATATATTTCTGGTAGTGTTTTCATTTCAATTGTTATTCTGATGTTTCTTTCATTTGGTTGATATCTTATTTTTTTTTTTAAATTAACGATAAAACATCTAATTATGCTTACTTTATTCAGTTCACTGGCAAGTATCTGATCTCTCAAATGTCTTTGATCTATGTGTAATTATCCTCCATAAATGAAATCATAAAATCAGCTGAATTCTTAACTAAATATACTTTTATATATTTTTCTAGCTCTAGGAGGATGACACTGTCAAAAGTGATTTGATATCTAGATCTAGATTTGATATCTTTTGTTCTTGATAGAAGGATTATTATAAAATTTAAGCCCCCTATAAATTTTAATTCCAAAACTTATAGAATTATATTAATGTCTTATAAGTAGTGCCCACATTTAGTATACATATAAAATCAAAACTTAGTATATAATATCAAACGGAATAAATAAAACCCAACAAATGTAAATTGTCAATTGAAATTACTAAATAAATATTTGAAGGAGACAAAATTTTGTTTCTGATCACATATTCATGAAAACCAAATCTTTTTCAAAAATG
The DNA here is from genome assembly GCA_034642435.1 of Megalocaria dilatata. Lineage (NCBI taxonomy): Eukaryota > Metazoa > Arthropoda > Insecta > Coleoptera > Coccinellidae > Megalocaria > Megalocaria dilatata. Next base: position 59,295,775 of record CM067856.1, on the reverse strand, counting down.
CAAACCCCAATTTAATGAACTTCTCCACAACTAATTTATATGAAATATTCAATATATTTAAATACTTAATTAAGTTACTTCAAAAATATCTCTAAACATCTAGCACATTCTCAAAAAACAATTTGAAATCAAATAAGATTTTCGTCAGTCCTACTTCACATTTTAAAAATAAAGTCAATTAACAACCTAAGGTATTTCTAAAATTAGAGACCTTTAAAAATCCAAAGTATTCTATGTTTATCATAAAAATCGCACAAAGTTTGTAAGGTATAATACTAAAATTAGAGAACTTTCAAAATACAATCTATGTCTATCACAAAAATCACACAAAGCGAGTAAGGTATTTTATAGCCTTGTTGAAACCAAATTATAAAATGAATTAGCAAAACCAAAATATAATTATATATTATATATACAATAAAATAATAAGAAGAGCGTTTTTACTTGATAGAAGGATTATTACAAAATTCAAATATCAAAGCAGATTCATTCTGTTAGCCTCCTAAAAATTTATTTCAAAAAAATTTCATTCAAGAATTTTCAGAATTAAATTAATGTCTTATGAGTACTGCTTAAATTTACTGGACATATATAATCAAATCTCATTATATAATATCAAATTGAATGAAAAAAAACGAACAAATATAAATTGTCAATTAAAACTAATGAATAAATATTTGAAGGAGACAAAATTTTGTTTCTGATCTTATGTTTATGAAAACCAAACCTTTTTCAAAAATACAAAACCTAATTTTAAGACCTTCTCCAAAATTGATTTATTACTGACGAAGATCTTAGTTAATTTCAAATTTTTTTTTGAGGATGTGCTCCATGTTTTGTGAGATTTTTCCTAGTAACTTATTTAAAGATTAGTTTTGGAGAATTTCGATTATGTTTTGCACTTTTGGAAAACATTTGGTTTTCATAAATATAAGATCAGAAACAAAATTTTGTCTTCTTCAAATATTTATTTAATAATTTTAAGTGATAATTTATATTTGTTTTTTATTTCATTAGATATTATTTAATGAGGTTTGATTTTATATATCTACTAAATATAAGCAATGCTTATAAGACATTAGTTGAAAAGTTTTTGGATAAAATTTTTTGAAATTAAAATTTATAGGAGGCTAACGGATTAAATCTGTTTTGATATTCAAATTAATTCAACATCCTCAACTTTCGACGAGTAGTTTATTCCTTGTTCGTTTTCTTTACTGGCAGATATCTCCAATAGAGTGAACCCAGATGATCCAAGCAATCTGTATTAATATTCAGAATTGTTGACAGTAAGTTCGAATAGGTACTCTGTAAATACTTTGGCCCCTAAGCCTAGGAAAATATGAAGTACGAATTATAGACTCAGAATTATAATCCGTGTCTGTAGGGTCTGAGTAGAGGATTGGAAATTGCCAGCCTTAATTAATGAATGTGATCGAGAAGTATTTATCCGTCAACAGGGATTTCGAGCAAGAAATTGGATGGAGAATAGCTTCTAGAAAAGGGTTGACTTCATGAACAAGAACAAACATCCCTTTTAGCACCCCAGCAAGGATCAAAATATCCCCTCTATTCGGTAACCAAATAAAGAGAGAAACATCGCCCAAAGTTAAATTGGCGCCTGTATTGCTAATTAGAGTAAGAAGTGGTCAGAACTGCCGCCATTGTTAGGAGCCGTGTTGAGTAACAGTTCTATTGACGGCAAGTTTCCAGAACTTCCTTCACTCGTAATAAACTTGTAACTCCGAATCAAGGATTTGTTCTGATGTTCACAAATTGCTTATGTCCACAGGAAACTTGCCGCGAAGTTAGAATCGAAATTTACCTTCGATTAATATCGGAGTATGTATTTCGTTGAGAGTGAAGTGCTCCTGAATGAGCAATCTTGCGATGCGCTTCAAAGTGATTTCGATCACATATATAAATTTCATGTCTTCGGGAACTCGAACTGAAACTCTGTTCAAGTTCGTCAAGTTTGGAGATCGAGTCGTTGGAAATCATATTTCCATATAAGAGGAAATAATAATCTGATGGGAAATAAATATTGCAAGATATCTATATCTTGTGAAAACTCTTTCAATTTCATGGTCAAACTCATTTCTACCGTACTAGAGTCTGTCGTTTGTAAGCACGAAAACTTTATTAAGAAATCAGTTAAAAATTAGAATGATGTTAAGAGCGTGCCATCTAGAGTTTGCATTTTGAAGAAGTGGTTATTTCTAGTCTGGCAACACTTCTGTGATTCATGTTTTGACGGAATGTTGGTTTGATATTGACATTAACTGAATTGGTCAGTTTGCGCCCGAAAAAATGAGGAAATAGTGAAAACTTATTTCCAAAGTGGCGAACATGTAAAGAATTAAGTATGTAGGGACACCTTTTTGAATTCTTCCTTGTAATTGATTAAACGTAACCGATTAGTATGCAAATTCTAATGGGGTTGAAAGACAGTTGTGCAGTGGACTTTAATGGTTTATTTATAGCCTAACTATATACGTTGCAGGTTCACAAGTCAGCTTTGTTCACTCAAATTGAGAGAGGTGTTCCGGTGTAGTATCGAACTCTAATTGCGGTGAAAAAAACTATCTCGTTCGTGGATTATCAGTTCTTCTTTGAGCCCTTTCACCATTGTTCTCTTTCACCGAATTCACTTTCCACAAATTACTGTCTAATTATAAATAAATAATGTAGAAATACATTCACTTTCAGGCTTTTAGTGTGTCATCGGTTATTAGGAGAGAGATACGTGAAACTAGCGAGCTGTATATTTTGTGCTTTTTGAGCAAGCAACAAAATGCGACTCGTTTGGGCATGTGTCTGGGTGGGTGATTTTTCGCTAATTGTTTGTACAGGGTGAGTATTGCATGACTGTCTGGTCGAGGGAATTTCTTCAAGTGTGAACCTTTTGGCTAAATGGCCGAATGAGAGAGTGGATTGGGAAAAGGTGGTCCAGCTAGCGAGAAATCTATCCCTTCATCTAGTAACGGCGTTGGTTTTTAATGGGTTCCTACGAGAAATGTGAAGGACAAATATTTTCGTTTCTCAACTGGTGTTAAGGCTCGTTTAGATCTCTAGGAAATAAATGAGACCTATTTGAAAGGTCTATAATTGTTGAACTCTGGGACCCATTTGTTATATCTACCTGCATGAAAAATTAAATTCCTTGTTCGATGTAAAATCTGAACACAAAAGATGAATTTTCCATGAAAAATTTCAGAAATTTATGCGGAAAATTCAGAAGAAATGAAATGCCCTCTCACAGCAATTTGTGGATCAATTTGTTCGTGAAAAGTGGATCGTTAATTGATAGAACAACTGGATCTCTTTTTCGTAAAGGCACACCTGAAAACATTGCTGCTGTAGTCCAGAATATTGCTGAACATCCATCAGCATCAACTCGTCATCGATTTTTCGCATTTCTCAAAGGAGAATTTTGCATAAAGACCTCGGTATGAAGGCTTACAAATTTGACCTAGTGGAAGGGACGCGTTTCAACTTAGCTGAATGGGCATGGCCAAAGATGAGCATTTTCCCAGAAAAATCATCTTTAGCGATGAAGCATATTTTCACCTCGTAGGATCCATCCATAAACGATTAATACCTTGAAACTGGAAATCGAATTAACGAGATGGAGCCGCAAACAATCGACAATGTAAATGAAAAATTGGGTTGATCGGATAGGGTAAAGTAGCCAGGCGTGGCGGCCATTTTATTATTTATAGCCGATCAAAAAATGCATCCTTCACGTTAAGTGGTCGAATTTTTTAACGCATTTCAATTAATGAGATAACCAAATTGCTTATGGTTTATTTGTGAACAGTATATTGCCTTTATCCAACATTTTTTGTTAAATCCTGTAATATGTCAGGGCTTAATTCATTACATGCTAAGATCATTCTCTGGCGAAGATCTTCTAGAGTCTTGGACACAACCTTATTCTACCCAATAAGAAAGTTTAGAGGTATTAAATTAGAAGATCTTTGAAACCACTGAATATGATACTGGGGCTGCTTAGTGCGTGAGAGTCCCTTCTTGTTGGAAAAATGTTTCATACGATCATCAGTTTCTTAAATCTCCATAATGCCGTGGGTACCTGCGATCTCGGAGTAGATTAACGTGATTCACATGTCAAATTGTCAGGGAGGAAAAAGAGACTCACTAAAATTTGAATCACTCCAGTATCTGTAGTTATGTCTGTGGATATTACCATTTAGAAAAACTGAGGATTCATCATACTGAATATAAGAAATATGGATCATTCAAAGTTTTTCCACTCATCTGTTCACAATATTGTTATGGCCGTTCAGGATCAAAGGATCCAATTCGATATGTTTAAGAACTTCAACTTCTGCTACTGCGTTAGTAATATTAAGATGCTCTGTACGTTTTTTATTAGCAGCGATCCCACTGTAAATGAATTTCTAATTTAAATCAATCAAAGCTGAATGACTGATATACTTGCCAATTCATTCGTTCAAAACGATCGCTGTTTTCTAGCTTTTCCACTATATTTGAAATAGAGGGCAAATGTATTTACTCACTCTGCAATCGTGTGAACCACGCAGCAAATCACAAATAATTGATGGTAAATACTTTTAGTATCCGACGAGTCTTGAATTGGATTGAAGAAAACCTTTGAAATCTCAAGAACGTAGTGGGTCTAATCAAGAACTCCGTTCTGGAAATTACTTGTTGCAAATGTTAAGTTCCTTGGTATAAAGGGTCTTTCATTAACAGCGCCCCATTCTGTTTCGTAAATAAAATACATTATTTATTTAAAAATTGAATTATTTGTAAACGTTGTTGGAGTGTGTACCTTTCCCTGTTTAAATAGTAGACATTGACAAATAGAACTGTCAATGTCACAAGTGAACAATGGCTGCCATGCGTGAGTAACCTCAATTTTAAAATAGAGCTTTCCCATTGAAAGAACCTTTGATTGATTTTTTGGTCACGACTAAAATGTTATCAAATGTTGTCAAAAAGATTGAATGCGAATTTAATTACTAGCAAATGATAACCAATTTGAACATATCCATACTTTTTCATTCGGACATTCGACCACTTAATGCACATGTGCCCATCACCTCCAACTAATTTTTACACCGAATTGAATGCCAAATGGGCAGTTTTTAGCAAATGCGTGAATAGAGTTTCAAAATCTTCAAAATGGCACTCGACGCTTATTGACTTTCAACATTCTTGAGAAGGTAGGCCATTCGCTTAGAGAGATAATCCACCCATGAATTTGCAATTAAAAAATGTCCCCCTCTAAATTAACATCGACATATGTCGGAGTTTTCAAGAAAAACTATACTAACGGAAATATCCAGCTAAGCCGTTTTATGAGGGTCACCTGTAGATACTAGACAATAGATTTTTTCATTCGATTTCAATATTCAGAGTGGTATTTGTCAATGCTACGTCCATTGGAACACTATGGTCTACGAAATAGTTGCGTAGAAAGAATATTAAAAGCATTATAACAAAAATGTATCACGAATAATTCCATTCGAGTCCAGATAAGTTCTACTCAAAAATACACATAGATGGAAATAAAAATACAGATTCTCACCATAATTGTCTTCCACAAAAAAAAATTATACAAAGATACACATCAAGAGAAATTTATTGATTTCCCAAGACATTCAACCTATCGTCTGAAATATTCTTGGTCTTCCATTGCTTAGTTGATCTGAATTGTCTATGTTTTGCTGAATATTAGATTTCTCGAGAGGAAATTTATTGGGAAAATAGATGCTGCTTTACAAATTCTGAATATTCTTCAAACATTAAAAATCAAGCTATAAATTCTTCCAATTAGTGGGAATGAAAACACATGTAATTCTATCTCTTTTACATTCTGATCCGATCATTCGTTACAGATTCGGTCGATACCACATCGACATGTTTATAACAACCCAATAATGTTGAACCGGGGAATCCCGATACAATCAGAAATGCCCACAATTACATGTAAAACAAATCGGTTCAATCTGTTCGGAACTCGAAACGGCATATCTCAGAACACGATCGAAATAAAATACCGTGGCATGTAGAGCTTGTCAATTCCTAACAGCTTTATGTCGGTCCAAGGAGTAAGAGATAAGATTGGTGGCCGAAAAGAATTGAGCGCAAAGCCAAGTAATTGACCAGAAGAAATAGATTTGTATCATCCCTGGATTGAACTTGTTCCAAATTCCGGGAAGTTTTATGTCATATATTTAAGAATCTCCTTAGATTTCAATTATAGAAGGATGATCTTTTCATATAATTCTCGAACACACAGGATTCCTTATTTATTTGAATTATACTTTATTCTGTCGAATTTGTTTATATTTAATCTTTAGTTTGTAAGAACAGCTGTTATCATAAAATAAGCACAATTCTGCTATTTTTACGCGTTTGTTCTAGGGGACAACATAACATCGTTTTGCTCAAATGTCTATAATTTTCAATTTATTAGTACCCAATTATTAGATATAACTTTCGAACGGGAAAAGCTAGATATTTAAAACGTCCAGGGTTCGAGGCATACAAACCTCGGTCGGATTTGTCAAAGAGCAAAATCGTTCTAATGTTTCCGCAGTTATTTACATTTGAAATTTTCTCTTATTTTCCTAAAATTTAGGAAACTACTAATCCAATCAATCTAAAATGTGGTATTTAGAAGTAAAATAATGACACTCTTGTTCTTAAAAATCTGGTGTAGATTTTATACTTGGAAGGTTAAAAATATATAATAATAGAAAGAAATCTGTTAGCAGGTTTATACATGATCAAAAAACTAATTGCAGTTATCATAAAACAAGATACAAAACAAGATTTTTATTCTTCTAGTATTTTTGTAGTAATTTCAAATAATAATTCATATTTCTTTGAATTCTTTTATTCCCTTTTGGTACTGTGTGATAAGTCATAATTTTTAAATGTCTATTAAATTGAAACATTGTTTTCTGAGACATTTATTTACTTAAATTCTAAAAGTTTATGAATAAAAATTTTTATGAAATTAAAATTCAAAGGTCAACAGAATACATCTTTATGATATCTAAAATTTTGTAATAATCCTTCTATCAAGAAAATATTACTTTTATTATTTTATTGTATATATAATAATTATATATTTTGGTAACACTTATACATATTATCATTTTGTTTTGAAGGAATCCATAAGATACCCTACAAACTTTGTATACGAACATAGAAAACGTCGGATTTTTAAAAAAGTTTATTTCTTTCTAGTTTTGTTCATACGAATACATTCGGCTTGTCCGGTGAGATATAATTTTTGTTGATTATTTTTATTTTCTATACATGAAGTAGGGCTGATGAGTTTTCCGTTGTGAGAATTCTGAATTGCTTTTTGAAGGTTTTCTACATGTTTGGGGAATTTTTTGGAGGAACTTATTTTCGGCAAGTTATTTTTGTTAAAGTTCTTGAAGTTATGTTTTGCATTTTTGGAAAGGGATTTGGTTGTCATAAAACAAGGTTTGAAACAAAATTTTGTATCGTTTCAGTATTTATTTGGTAATTTTAATTAATAAATTTATATTTTTTTGAATTATCTTATTACCTTTTGGTATTGTGTAATGAGTATTAATTTCCAAATGTCTATTAAATTGAAACAGTGTTTTCTGAGACATTTATTTAATTTAATCCTAAAAGTTTTCGAATAAAAATTTTTATGTAATGAAACTTTATAGAAGGTTAACAGAATAAATCTGTATGAAATTTAAAATTAGAAAAAATATATATCATAGTTTGTGTCCAGCGTTATTTAGAGCAAAGTATCGTTGCGTGTTTAAATTCAGCTTTCAGATGTAATATAACAACGAAACGGATAATAAAAAAATTCATGAGAATCGTGGGTGATATGAACACAAGCTACTGGCTTCAAGTCAATACTTTTAACCATTTTTTTTAGTAATTGCCCTATTCGATACTAAAATAAGAAATAAATATATAATGATAATTATATAAATTTGCCTCCCGTCAGAATTCTTCATCAAATTTTAAATAAGGATATATCGAATTAATATTTGCGGTGCCCTGTTCTTTAAGTAAAGTGTTTGCTGACTTCGCCTTTATCGAAATGTGAGAGAATGGAGGAGTTATTTATGATTTCCAAGTTTTCAATATCAAGACGAGCCTTTTGTTGGGTTAGCCTACCAAAATTATTATCAAATCCTTTGTCCACTTCGCTGATTCATTGCCTAAAATATTACTTTTGTCGTTTTATATTCATGAAATTCTGAAGATGATGTTGAGAGTTTTTTTCGATTATGGCATTTCTGCCAGATGGTAAGACAATAAAGAATATTGTCCAGGCGTTGTGCGGCGTTTAAGAGAGTGAATATATATATTTATATGTATATGTATATGTATACATATAATATATAATAAATAAAGTACATAAATTAACCAGTGCATTGTATACACATATATCCGTTGATATTTCGTAACTTGTTTGATTACTAATAAAGTCAGCTCATCCTAATAATGATACTGGCTCAAGGAAGTCAAGCTTCACATGTGTAAAGCTATCTCGAATGAGCCGCTCACATATCGATTCCTACGTTTCCAGGTGAAAACAGAATATTTCGACAAATCCTGAACCATCAGTAAATCGTCCTTATCCCTCACGCACGATGGATAATCAAATAATAGCCCCAAGTCCCTGGAATGCTCTAATCCCTTCTCATATCATTGTTTCAATCTCAGTTCCCCAGGGAAAAGGTCACTAATCCTGTCCTTATTCTATTTCAGATTCGACTCCAGGGACAAGAACTTGGAGAAGGGCAAACATTGGGCGGACGATCATCTGCTTGGGGGCCGAGCACATTTTCGTTTTAAAGATGACCCCGCCAAGCTGACATTGGACAGTGTTCGAGAGAACGACGGGGGTGTATACAGTTGTCGAGTCGACTTCAAGAAGTCCCCGACCAGACTTGTTAAAGTCAATGTGTCAATCATAAGTGAGTTGAAATCGATATTTAAATTTTCCTAAGAAATTGTTGACGATATTATTGGGTTGTTCGAAAAGTAATTGCGTTGTTTTTTGTAAAATTAAAGACACGTAATAAATATTGAATAAATATTTTATTAAATTATATATTGGCCATTCTGGTCCAACACCTTTTGCCATATTTGCCATAGTAGCATGATTCCACGCTCATAAAATTTTTGGTCTTTGCTGGAAAAAACTGATCCAGGTGATTTTTGACCTCTTCATTTGAAGTAAAGGTTTTATCGTCCAAAAAATTTTGCAATTACTGGAACAAATAATAATCTGAAGGCGACAGATCTGGAGAATATGGTGGGTGTGGCAATGTATCCCATTCGAGCTGCAAAAGCTTTTGACGAATGTCCAAATATGAGGTCTCGCATTATCTTGGTGGAAGACTACACCTTTTCTATTGATTAATATTGGCCTCTTCTGTTGAAGCACATCATTCAGTTTGTCCAGCTGATAACAACTGGAATTAATTATTGTGTTCTCCGGTAAAAGCTCAAAAAAAGATTCCTGTGAAATCACATCAAACAGACATCATCATCTACTTTGATATATATTGGCTTTCGAAATGCTTTGATCCGGTGCATCTTTTTTGCTCCATGATCTCTTGCGTTTGACATCGTCAACCCCGTTTTCGTCCCCAGTAATTATGAGCTTCAAAAATGAATAATTTTCGTGTCGTTTTTCCATACACAGCGGTTGATTTCTTTCTAGCTTGAACAGCATTTTTATCTTTTCTATATTAAAAATGTAAAATATAACGAAAATGTTGCTTATTGCTCTCCATATTTAAAAGGGCACCAACAAAAAGCTACACACAATCTTTGCTACATCAGCTCTCAAAAGATATTATGATTATGCGGCTCAAGTGTGAAAGTTCCCTTCGAAAAATACAATTGAATCCTGTGTCAGGAAAAAACGAAATTACTTTTCGAACAACCTTATACTATTTTTTGTGAAAATAAATTGTTCTTCATGTGTAGAAATGGAGATGGACATTTGAAGATCTATATGAATGGTACTTGTTTCAGCCAATAGATAAGATAAGATGATTATAATGGCAACACTGTATATTATTTTTAACATTTCCCATGTCTTTTGTGTTCAGTAGGTTATACCATTTAGCAATGGAGAGAAACACGCTGCAGCAACGTTTAGAAATTGTTAAATTATTTCATCAAAATCAGTGATCATTTGTGAAACCAGTGAAAAATTTAAGAATAATTCATGGAAGATATTATTCAGTTAATCGACACACCAATCGGCCTATTGTAGACAAAATTGAAAGTGAATTTTCTTTGCACTATACAAGAGTATCAGTACTACAAATGAATACATGCATACAAGGGAATATTGACTTGTTTGCAGCAAGTATAGAAGAAAATCAAACTTTATCGGTTGCACGTCATTCTCAACAAATAAATCTTTCTCAAACAACAACTTGTAGAATTTTAAGAAAAAAATTGAGTTTACATCCTTACGAAATTCGAATGGCTGAAGAACTGAAGCCATTTGACCACAATAAACGTGGCTTATTTTCCGACTTTGCTCTTGACAATGTTGTTCATCATTTTCACGTTGTTCTACAAATCCTATTCCGTGATAAAGCTTATTTTTAGTTGAATGGTTATGTAAACATATATCATGCTGGCAGAGTCATTGGTCTTTATTTTATCGGAGAAAATGGTCAAAGAGTAACAGTTAATAGAGAACGATACAGAACAATGTTGAATGATTTTTTTTCCAGCTGTTGTTGAGAATAATTTAATTGGTAATACCTGCTAACCAGCCACCTCGACAATGGATTTATTAACAACAATATTTGGTGATAAAATTATCTCAAGATATGTTCCATTTTGAAACCAAATCGCTAACCCACCACAGCGAAGGCTATGATAAAAAGGTAAAAGGAAGTCGAACTAAAACGCTCCAACTTGCGTTAGCGATTTTGTCCGTTCGCACATGAAACATCCTACTTGGTAAAATTCCTCATAGTGCACCAATGAAAAGATAAATGAAACTTGTCTTTCCCGAATGAAATCCAAATCGTCAATCTCATAATGAAAATGCAAACTCTTACTCCCTATCCACTTATTTCAACTTCACAATTAAAATAGTGACTCTCATTTATAATTAAACTAGGTGAAATTAATATAGAATAATGCTGCGATGACGGCGCAGTCTATCGGATTGAAACTAAAACATTTCTAAAAACTCTTCAAACATCAATTTCAATTCGAAGTTGATATTTTAATTAGCACGCGACTTGAACAAACACAATAATAACAACAAAATTTCAGATATTTTTCTCAATTTGATAGCAGCACTAACTATCGGGACTAACTGAAATTAATATAGAATAATGCTGCGAAGTCAGCGCAGTCTATCGGATCGAAAGTAAAACATTTCCAAAAACTCTTCAAACATAAATTTCTATTCGTAGTTAATATTTTTATTAGAACGGAATAAAAAGTGTCCTATGTCCTTCTCCTGGCTCTAAACTACCTCCCTGCTAAACCGGTTCAGCCTTTCTTGAGTTATAAGTGAAGTAACTAACACGACTTTCTTTTATATATATAGATATAATACGGTTTTATAGTTAGCTTAAGATCCGAGGTAAAGAACATATCTTGGAGGTACTTCTGGAATATTGGTGTCGGAGTGATAGCGCCTTCTCCAACGAAAGTTACTATTCTGCACATAATCAGTAGGTCTTAGGCTTCAATTTATTCCAAATGACCAGTAGGAATTCGCAACTAAGATAGTTCGTTAATAAGATACTCTAAATCCGGCACGAGGAAGATTGCCTGGTATTAAGATAATCCAAACAAAAAGGCAATCCAGCAAAAAGAAGCCGAACCAAGATTGTCTAGTTCTGAGAACATACGGTACTAAGATCATACGGTACTAAGATTATCCGGCATTTAAATATGTTGTTATTTAAATATTTTGTGAGATAAGTAGAATTATGGAAGGAGAGATTGCTTTGATAGAGCTTCACAGGTTTTGAATGACAATAACATAGTGGGTGTTTCGTAAGGGTATTTTCAGAAACATAAATGAAAATAATTAGGAAATGTAAAGAAGGATGAAAAACTATTCTGGGAGGCTACTATAAGGATCCATTTTTAAGCTCAAATATCCAGAAGAGATATTCAATGATAAACTGAATAGCGTCGGTAACAAGTGATCAGCATAACCCATTATGAAACGACTTGGTACTAAATAATGATTCACCCGGCTTCACCATTGAAAGTTGGCCTACGGGTGCTATTGGAGGGATCTATTAATTTATGCAGGTTAATTTTCCACCGTATACAAATTCGCCAAATATACCTTGAAAACTGTGGGAGACTGGACTGCTTGTATCCTCGATACTATCCTCCCCATTTCTCATTTGCTATATCTGATGCTAAGGGGGGATAAGGGTAGTCAAAACAACTTGACAAATAAAGCAGAATTCAATTATTTATTTATGTATGTACAACTGGAATACAAACGGAGTAAACCGCTTAGAAGCTATCCACTAATTGTTACATGAATATGGCTTCGACACACCTTAACTATAATTGGAATTTTATTATAACTAAAGAAAATACTTTTTTCCACCTTTCAGTAGCAGCATGCATCAAATTTATTCAGGAGAATTCTTTAGCTTTTTCCGTTCCAAAATAAGCATGATTACGGCCAGGCAAAATTACTTGGGAGCTCGTATTCTTAGTCACGAATCCAATTGAACTATTTCAGACCATTTTTAGCTAGAAAACGATTTACATTTGGACAAATTTATAATTAGCTGTTTCCTAGAACAACCGCATAGGAAAAGTTGAAACATTTATACTTGTTCGATTTCAATAACTGGAAAAACTGATCCAACAGTGTATTAACTACCCATGTTTTCGTATCCACTCATTGATACATTTAGGCTCAGTTATGATGCAAAAGTCGATTTTTTCTTGAAATATTTCATCCTAGGCTACCCTCATTTATGCAACGAGGGCTGTTAAAGTTTGTGGAGAGTACTGCAAAGTCAACAGCATGCAACCTACCATGAACCAGATCTGTTCAATCGGAAACAGATCAAGTCATCTTGAATACCAAGATAAACGGCTGATGTAAGGTCGATTCATGAAGGCAATCTGGCATTATCTTGCCGAAACGTAGCATTTTGGATGGCCTTCAAGTTAATTCTAATGAAAACTAGTGATTATCTGCTACGTTATGAGAGAAATCTCTACCAAAATTGTGGTAAAGCTGATGCTCCCGATAAACTTATGGATAACGTTTTCATGACGTCACCTTTACATCGTTGCCTGACTATCCTACACCTCCAAACAAAAACGGGACTCGTCACTTAAGATCACCTGATACCAGTCTTTTTATCACTGAATTTTCTCCTCACACTAGAGCAGACTATTATGTCGAGATACATCTCTAAGAGATAGCACCCAGTGAGAATCTTAAGAACACTCACACTGTTGTATAGTGCTTAAAAATCTCATGATTCTTCTGAAAAATTCTCTTATTGACAGACCGGCTTCAAAAAATAGTCCAATTAAACCTCTCCAAGTCACTAAGCTGGGAATCCTGGATAATTCTAGGGACTTTAGATATTTCGATTAATTAAAAAAAAAGCTAATTGCAATTCAAATATGAGCGTTTACTCTCGACAATTGAATGCTGTTTCATCATTCAACGACCTTAAAAATTCAATAGCCGAATCTGAAAATTTAATTATTTGTTGTTCGTGATAAGATAACTTAACATGTAAGGGTAATTTGAATCAGTATATTACACATCATTTTAAGGGTAGAGTAAAAGAGGAGCCTTCAGAAGGAAAGCTGAAAAATCCTTTTTATCAGAAGAAATATGGATAACAGATCTTCAGGTAGATTTAAGATCTCTACAATGTCTCATAAAATGCACCAATTCAACTCAATTCTTAGCCGACAATGATGGCAATAAGGAATTCCAAAAATATTACCAAATTCATGAAATTTCTTCAGCAGAGAGCTCGGCGAGATAATGACATTAGAGGTGGGATAAACCCTAATTGAGTTCTCGCACTCGTTTTGCCCCTCTCCGACAAATTAGCCCGTATAAGACCGCGAGGAAGCTCCCGGATGCATTTCTAGCGATCCCTAAATCGTCACGGGGTCCTGTCGTGTTCCCGATTCGACAAATAGGACGAGATCGAGATGAGAAATGGGGCGGAAACTAAGTTTCGCGGGGATCCCGTAAATCAGAATTAGTGCTCGGATAAATTCCGGTCGGCACTTTGAATCATTTATGTAGTCAATGCGGCACAATGAAATAACGTCAACCTTAAGTGCTGCCGTTCTAACGGACGCATGATTCACTGCGTCCCTGTACCAAGAGCCAATTTCTGTGGAAGGTTTCGATTTACATTCCCAATTTCCTGATGGTATTCGAAAAATTAATGTTCCTATAAATTACCAAGATAGGTGGATATTACCTATAGTGAGTCTTCTAAAAACACGATAATTCTTGGTTTCATATTTTGGAAAACTCATCAACCTCTTGTTCATGAAAATACTTCGTGTTCCCAATATATAATCGATCATCCACAGGCTACATCGGCACTGATAGTTGGCTAATTTAGCGCTTTTAGTTTAACATATTCATCAGATTTCTTGTAAGGATACACAATGACCACACGGTAAACATTATTAAACAAAATTATTAACACACGTGCTTAAATCTGGGGATATTAATAATATTCGGAAATTAATAGTTTGAATTTCAGCAGATTTAAGCATTGTTTTGAATTTATTATTTGCATTTCATATCCATGTCATGAGACACAATTTCCTCTGGTCTCTAAATTATTTTCAAAAAGAAAGACATAAAAATACATAAAGATATAAAATAGTACAACCGGTCTGTTAAAATTTGTGTGTTCAACTGTGCAATGAAAGTATTCAGCAAATAACATACCCACAGCTTCCAATGCCAAGAATGATATTATCCAGCTGTTCTTGAGGAAATTATTTATAGGATTGCTAAAATAATTTGAAGTTGAAGTTGACACTGCCTTGGAAACTGCTCAAAGCATTATTTCTCGCCTCTAGTATCGACATTGTGAACTTGTAGTGTGAGGAAGGCATATTGAAAGAAGAGAAGCTCTTGAATAGACCTGTATCTTAAATTAGAAGTACAAAACTATGCAGTTTTTTAAGGGTTCACAATATGCGTGTTTAGAGATATATTACCTTCAGAAATTTGATAGGAGGTCAGTCTGGACCTCCTGTCACCATTTGACGAGCTTGGGCCCAATAATATATGATCTTGAACCAAATTTTAAAAGGTAACTATTTACCGACGAATTTCGGTTGAGTATGTATCTAAATTTTAAAAGCCATTTGATTGTAACCAGATGCCACTGAAGGAAGTTAAGATATAATGAATACGATAATACAATAAGCGCAGAGCTCTAGTGGTAATAAGATCAAGGGGTAGCATTTTTCTTGGTCGCAGAACTACATTGGTTTTGCTAAATCGCTTTTTGGTAACCAAAGATTAAATATTCAATGTTCTTTCATACATGAATTTTATTGAGACAAATATCTGTACCTGCACACGCAGCAAGATTCAAGGGAACTTTTAGGAAAAACAGAATGTTGTAGTTCTAGACTGGCCTACTGAATGTTATAACAAAACATGTATATCATATGCTTCAGATACTTGTTCTTAGGCATCCATTTTCAAGAACAAGAACAACTTCAGTAACCTTGTAATGAAATTCCTCAAGAACAGCTAGATAGTATCATTCTTAGCATGAAACATCTTAGCATGTTTTCAATAACGATGGGTGAATACCTTCACTGCATTACATCTACACACCATATTATATCTTATAGGTTTGCAATTTCTTATCTTTCACATCATTTAAGGAATCGCATTCTTTCTGTATAATGCCAGCTGAAACTGTTCCTTATAGGGCAGGAATTATAAATGATGCATATAAAACACTGTTTGAAATTCGAGTCTTTGTCATATCCCTAGATTTTAAGCACGTATGATTGTTCACAGCAACAACTCATAAATGCATCGGATACTACTACTACAGGATTAGGCACAGAATTTATTCCCAACTGAAGTGAAAATAAGAAAAAACGAATGAATATTTACTTTTAGACTGACAATTAAAACAAAGTCCTTAGTTTTCGATTTAATCCAATTTAACAATTTTATTCTCTTCATTCGTCCAAAGAAATTATCGCATGATGACCGTTGGATAATCTTCTTTTCAAGGTATTTTGGCCCATTCTCGCTTGAGAGCAGTCTTCAGACCACTCTATTGAATTTTTTTGCCTCCACCTTGATCTCCAAATATCCCCAAATATAGAGATCCAGGGAGTTGAAGTCATTAGAATATGGAGGCCATTGTCTTGGTGAAATGAAGGCTGGAATCATGTTTTGAAGCCATTGCTGCTCTCTGTGAGCTGGTGCAGAGTCCTACAAGAACCTTTCCAACATTAACTGTTTCTCATTCTGGTATGAAAACTAGTGGAGAACGTACATTTCGTATGAATGCTGCACGAATCATCACCGAAGCTTTAGCTTTCGATATGCTCCAAACGATCTCGATTGAAGAGGAATGATAACTCAACTTAACCCGATCGTTTTTTCCGTTCAAAATTTGCTGGATTGTGAAAATTTTCCATTCGAGAACACCAAATTGTCTAACTTATGATTTGCGGCTATCACATCCAACTGTTTCAGCATATCGAGTCTAACTTGTTTTTATTAATCATTCAATTACTGAAATGTTTCTATTTTGTAGACCTTCACTTGAAGTTTGTTATTCAATATGCGGCTAATGAATAGTTGCGATATTTCCATATCTTTTACCATTTGGTTTCCACTTCGATGTGGATTTCATTCCGATCGTTTCTCTTCTTCACGAACTTCTTCAGGAGTACATCCTTATACTTATCGCTTATTTTCGTTAGAGCCAGGCTTCATTACATGGTTTGATAGTACGATAAACAAATCTTCTGTTAACATTTAAATATTTCATCTCTATCATTACCTGACTATTCGATTCATCATTCAAAAATAAACAGTGGTCGCAGAAATTTTGCTTTTAGAAGTTTAGCCTCATATCTCATTTTTATCAAAAGTGACAACTGAGTGAAGTTTGAGGAAAATTCCGAGTCTTACTTAAGCCTTTATTCAGGGTATTTCACGAATTATTGTACAAGCTTTCAGGGCAGATGCAGAACAGTTTGGTGAGTCTGAATCAGTGCTCGGAATATGTCTTAAATATTAGTTTGAGAGATACAGAATATTTTATGTATTTTATCACAAACTTTCATTCGGCATAACTCTCAAAAGCCTGCATGGATCTTTATGAAAATTTGAGAGAATGAGCCAATGCCTAATATTTGCACCTAATCACTTGTCGATACCGCAGGTCCGGACTAAAAAAATTATATGTACCCTGTACATCGAATTTTCGAAAAGTGAAATTTTCCTCGGAATCTACAATGAATAATCTTTCAAACAAGCTCATTTGAAATAATGGCACACTTCACATCAATATCTGGAATTTTCGATTCATAGACACACGCATACAAAACGAAATACTTATTTACACTTTCGCAAATAAATTATTTCATATCCCTTCCCCCATCAATTTTCGTATGTGATTTGTTTTCTAAAATTTCCTTATTTCTTTTTGACACCTGCTAGCTCTTCTATTGAATGTTCTGCAGCTTTCATTAGCATTTCTTTCTGGTCCTTTATTTATCTTCTCACATGCTGCTTGAATCGATCTAAAGCTTAAGATATCATTTATTCTCAATGCTATGTGAAAGATCGCAGAAGAAATTCGTTTACTCTGAATTCAACCCAATTCAAAACCTAAGTGGCTCATGCTAAGAATTTTGCCATTTCAAACTAGTGTCGGGTAATTATTATTATTATTATCTATTACTATTATTATCCTGATACTCCTAGATCTTCTGTGAAGATCCCTCAGAAGCTTTTCTTCAGCTTGTGCGATTTAGAGTTCAGTTGTGTTTTGTGTAGGCTTTGTTACTGCGATCTTGCGCCTCTTTAGGTCACAGCACTGTTAATTTTTGACCCAACAGTGAAATGGTGGCAGACACCCGTCCAACTAGAAAATTTCTTTTCTACCTGAACAGGATTCGAACCCGGGCCTCCCGGTCACGAGTCCGATGCTCTCCCGCTGAGCTATCCACACGGTATCATTGAAATAGAATAATACGCAAGTGGTAGATTGTTGTGCTTTCATAAAATTTTCATTAAGAGAATTATCGAAATGCCATCATTTACGAATACTGAGTATAGTGGTATATTGTTAGTTTATGTATTTTGTGCAATGTCGGATCGTCGAATTCCTAACCACGAAACATTCGAACATCTTAATCGCTCACTTCTTGAAACTGGACACTTTACGTCAGTAAGTTCGATGGTAAATCATGAAGAGATAATAGAAGCTGTCCAAGAAAATCCCTCAACCAGCACTCGTCGTCTTGGTTCAGTTTTAGGTTTGCTACATTGTCAGGTCTGGCGAGTTTTACACCGTGAAAAGTTGCATCCATTTCATTTACAATCCGTTCAAATCTTGGAGCCAGGCGATGCACTACGACGATGCGATTTTGCAGATGGGTTTTGCGGAACCAGCGAGCTATCTTCCGAACGTTTTTTACTGATGAAGCGACCTTCACAAAAAATGGCATTTTGAATGTTCGCAATGCACATAATTGGTCCAGAGTAAATCCGAAAGTGACTAGGAAAGGCAATTCACAACATCGATTTTCAGCCAATATTTGGTGTGCAATTTACAATAATCGCCTAACTGGACCATATATTCTTCCACACAAGCTGAATGGAGTAACATATCTACAATTTTCAATCAAGAATTTGCCAGGGCTCTTGAATATTGAAAGCAATAGTCCAAGAGGGATGTACTTCCAACATGATGGAGCTTCGGCACATTTTACCCATGAAATTGTAGCGGATTTGAATGAAGTTTATTCAGATCATGGGTTTGGTAAAGATGAACCTCATGACTGGCCTGCAAGATCCCCAGATCTTACATGCTTGGATTCTTTTCTCTGGGCGCACTTAAAAATGGAGTTTACTCTGAAGAAATCATAGACAGGCAGTATCTGATGAATCGTATTCAAGCTGCAAGCAGTACGAAATCGACCGGAAATTTTGAAGAAAGCTGTAGCTCATTTGATCACAAGAGCTAGAAAATGTTTAGAAAAGAGAGGGGGTATTTCAGAAAACAAGTTATAATTTTTTCTCTTATTTATTGTAATTTTTTTTCAGTTCCACACATGTTTATAAGATACATTTTATATTTTTATTATAAAGTCCATTTTATACTAGTCCAATTAAATGTCAATGTTGATTCAAGTTTTCGGTTAAATTTAGTTTTGCAAAAAATATTTGATGTTGCCCCTACATTCATGTATTGGATGGAATGAGATGCAGCACAATACCTAAGTCATGTTACTGAGAATTTCAATCGATTCAATATGAATAGACGCATTATTCGTTGATTCACAGATCCGTATTTACTATAAATTGAAAATTCTTAATATTCAATGGTTCATAAAATGATGATGCGAAGTGTGCCATTGATCCCAATAGGCTTGTTTGAAAGAGTATTTATTGTAGATTCTGGAGAGAATTTCGCTTTTCGAAAATTCGATGTATAGGGTGTTTTACAAGATGTTGGATGAAGAATGTAATTTTCTCAGTCCGGACCTGAACTATCGATAAGTCATTATGGGTGAATATTTGACATTAGCCTATACTCATTCCCTCAAGTTTTCATGAAGATCCATGTAGGCGTTCAAGAGGTATGCCGATAAAAGTTTTTGATAAAATACATAAAACATCCTATAACTCTCAAACAAATATAGTTAGGACATATTCCGAGCACTGATTCAAACGCACCAAAATATCCTGCATCTGCCCCGAAAGCCTCTACAATCATTCGTGAAACACCCGGTATAGTACCAACTCTCTTTTTGTAGTTAGACTGCAACATTCTTTCATAGTTTTCTGGATATTGGATAGGAATTATAGATACATTTTGTTGAAAAAATGAAAGACTCTTGTTTCAAATTTGCCACGTTTTTTCTCATCTCGTCTCGTATCATTCTTATTCACGATTTCATTTGCTCCAGCGAGAAAGGGGAGAACAAAAAACAGCTGCGAGTAAATTCGGATTTTTTCCTATTTCGAAATGACAAACCACTTCCCGTATATCTTTCTGGCTGCCAAATTGTACTACCCATGTCCGAATAATAAATGCAAACTTTTGGCACAAGAAATTCCGATAACATACAGTGCGCAGCTTTTGGTTTCGGTCCCTTTTCTCGATTTGCATACAGTAATGAGACTTTTAAATCGCTGCTTCTTGACATAAATGTAATGCACATGTCGTATATCCTGGGACGCTCAGGAATTCCATTTCTATCGCGCCAATATTTATTTTCCTAACCGTCTTTCAACTTCAAACTTTATTTAAATCCGACGGCTGCAACTCTGGAAGCGAATGATAATACATTTCCTGCCGTAATCCATCTCCTGATAGTCGCAGATAATCAGGTTTTATGGGAGCCATACAGATAGATCTCCGGATGCAGTCCCCGAAATGCGAACTCTTCGATTTTTTTATATTTGAGGAAGTCATTCAGAATACTGATGTGATCCTTGCGATTTCTCATTTTCATAAGCTCCTTCTTATTCAGTTGTGCACTGCCTGCTAGCTACAAATCGTCTAATGAATTTCAACTATTGAACTGTTTCAGCCGTAACTTTCTGGTAGTTGATCACAAGATTCTAGAAATTATTTCTTTTTACCGCCTATGAACTGAAATGTTTACACATTTTGATAAACTGTGATTTTATCATATTTCTGATACAATATTTGTAAAGAAACTATAAGGAGTAGAAATGAGTTCGTGCCGTTTTGCTAATGTTTCATTTGGCAACACCTTCATTTCGAAGAGTCATCATTAGGCTTTTCGGTATCTGTTATTTCTCTGAAGTGTAAACAACATCCTTTCTGTGTACTCTGAGAATATCAAGTTTTGTACGGAATAATGTTTTTGCGGTGAGATCTACTTCATTTCTTTTTCTTCTTCTTTAATCCCTAGCTGGCGATGCGGTAGGTTTTCCGACTGAGACCGTACGATGCTGTGGATTTTGAATAGTTGCTATCACGCTTTTCCACGCTTTACGGTTCATGTCTTTGTGTCTTGGATGTTAAGGAGCTGCTTTCGTACATCCTTCTCGATGTTCCTCGCCCACGTCTTTCTGGGAGCCGGCCACTGCACCCGCCATATCTCTGGGCGTTTTTGCCAGAATATCTTCTATGGTATCCGTTTAATGTCCATTCTGCAAAAGTGTCCGAACCATCTCAGCTTCCTCTTCTGGATCAGGATCTCTATGGTTGATTGGAGATCTCATCTCTTCTGTCTTTTCAAAGATGGTCTCGAATGGAAACTCCGAAGACCTGCGAAAGATATCGCATTCGGAAAACGTCGTCCTTGTTCAGGTCGCTTTTTCAAAGGGTCCACCTCTCGGCGCCATATAGGAGAACCGGTATGATGAACGCTCTGAAGAGACAGCTTTTTGTCTGAAGTGATATGTTAACTTCCCTCCAAATGCACCACTCAAGCGAAGCAAACGCAGCCTGGCACATCCTGTTTTGGGCTTCAGGGCCACATCGTAAATTCTACCAGGTTAAGTAACTAGCATATTGGCGTGGCTTTTTCACCAGGTGACTACTCAGCAGTCTCCACAAACTACCCAGAAACAAGTTGTGTGATGATGGTACACCTTATTATCGTGTCAAGCGAGAACCACTCCGAAAAGTTGACCTTGCAGTTTCAGCTGCAGTTCGAAAACCTACACGTGTCAGGTAGCAGCGAAGGACTATCCAACCGCTACTCGCTCTGCAGTGTCAGTAGCCGAGTTGTTTGGAACGCCACTCACATGCCGAACGCAGACCACCCACCCGAACGCAGACCCAAAAATTAAGAAAATCCCAAGATTCGATGCTTCAATTGATCCTGGTACGAGCATCGTCGATACCGCCTGTACGTCAAGAACCACGAATCCTTGTGATGAGTGTCAATTGATCTGGACTTCAAGCACCGACGGTCTAGCTGTATCGTCGAGATCCACAAACCCCGGAAACGTCTCGCAATCAATCCTGGTTCAGGACGAGGCTGGTCGAACCGTCAAGTCCCGCTAAACCCTGAATCACTTCTCGAGAAATCCACTTCAGAGGTACATCGTGAATTCTACCGGTTAGGTTACTGGCATGTGAGCATAGTTGTTTCACCAGGTGACTACTCAGCAGTCTCTAAAATCTGCCGAAGAAGCAGAAAGTGGGAACTCCGAATAGTTGAAGCCACCAGCTTCCAGTTTCGGCTTCAGTCCGAAAGCCTACACCGTGACTGGTAGCAGCTAAGCACTATCCAACCTCTACTAGCTCTGCATGGTCATAACCCAAGTTTTTGGGACGCAACTCATACGCCGAAAGGGCTTCTTATCCGCCCACCCGAACGCTGTCTCATGAACCAAGATGTTCTCAAGATTGATACCTCAATTAATCCTTGTACGAGTACAGTCAATCCGGCCTGTACGTCAAGATCCACGAACCCTTGTGAAGTCTTTCAATTGCTCGTGGCTTTAAGCACCAATGATCTAGCCGTATTGTCGAGATCCACAAACCCCAGAAACTTCTCACTAAACTCATCCTAGGGGTACATACTCAGAGTTGTACATGTCGGCATGTGAGCATAGCTCTTAACCAACGTTGATGTACCATTGTCATCATTGCTTTCCCGGGTTTCTGCTCGAGTTTTGACACTCCATTAGACCCCTGAGGAGCTAAAAAAAAGGATATATGGAAAGAATAAAAGATAACCTGCATCAGCACAACCAAGGAGGAACCAGCAGGGACTCCCTTCTCCCGAAAGGATCGCTGTGCCGATCCCAGCACTCAGCTGTATGAGAAAAGTGTCTCCATTTGGTGATCGTGAAAGACCGAAGCATAGAAACAACACAAATAACAGATTTTCAGCAAGGATCCTCCTCTCCAAGAGGACCGCTGTTGCTGTTCGACTGTTAAAGCGAGGCTCCGAAGCATCGTATAGGAGTGGCTTAAGGATACAAAAATGTGGCCGAAGTTGGCGGCGAACTGAGGGCGAGTCTTTCGGGATCCTACCCAGGTCTAATCGTCGTAAGTCTCCTCTTTTCCTTCAGTGGACCATTTCAGACCCCGCACTAGAGGAGTGGCTTAAAGATCAAAAAATAGGGCCGAAGTTGGGAGCGACCAGATGCGAGTCTTCCGAGATCTCACCCAGGTCGAAACGTCGTAAGTCTCCCTTTTTCCTCTAGCGGACTATTTAAGACCCCGCAGCAGAGGAGCGTAAGGATCCAAAAATGAGGCTGATGTCGGGTGGCGAGTAGAGGGCGAGTCTTTCCAGGTAGAAGAATCCACCCAGGTCGAAACGTACGGAGTCTCCCTTTTTCCTCCAGCAGACCATTTCGGACCGCTGAGCGGATAAGTGACCTGGGTTGGAAAGTCCGTGCTGGGATTCAGCAGCGTTTTGTCTTTGCCTGTGAGGTGTTTGGATTATAAAACTCTAATCGGTCGCAGGATAGCATAACTCCGTTATCACCCAAAGCCACAACTACCCCGTACGATTCCAAACTTTGTTGAAGGATAGGGACGGTCGTGGGAAAATATGATGGCATGGTATGCAAGAAAGAAAGAAATATAGGAATAGGAAGTCTCTGCTTTAAGCATCATAAAGATACCAGTTAGGTTACTGGCATGTGAACATAGCTCTTTCATCAGGTGACTACTCAACAGGCTGCAGAATCTGCCCCAAAAATCAGAAAGTGTGATAAGGGTTAAGCATTATCATCGCCCATGGCCACTTTCATCTCCTGAACCAGTGAGCCTAGGTATTTGAATTTTTGCACTTGTTCGACCCGGAACCCCACCAAAGTTCAAGGATGAACAATTAAAGGCAAGGCTCGATGAAGATCGACCACAAACGAAAGAGGAGCTCGCAAAACACTAAGTCAGTAAACCTGCCATTTGCCCTTGTTTAAAAGCAATGTTAATGATTTCAAAAGTATAAAATTTGGTGCCGTATGAAGTGAAGTCAATAGACCACGAACATCGTTTTTTTACATTTTAGCTACTGCTCCAACGGCAAAAAAAAAGGTGTTTGTAACAAACTTGTATCAGATGCAAAACACCTCAGACAGATAAAAGTTGAAAAGTTTCAAAAATCATTCGTTTATATAAATAAAACCAAACCAAAAATAGTATTTCTATTGATCTACTTGATTTAAATCCGCTATTATTGTAGTAAAAAAAACTGAAACTAGTTCGAAAACTGCTTCCAGAAAGTAATTGGGAATGTTTTATTTTGCTTCTTAGGGCCAAAGTAGCACACGTTTACGTTAATATAGAAATGTTACATGTCAACGAGCAGGAAGCTGAACTATTTGAGGTCTGTGGGAATTTTCAATTCAGTTCATAATATAAAGAATTGGAAAGTAATGAATCATACGGATATTATAAATATGAAATATTTCGCATATTTAAATAACATCTTCTAGCAAATTTATCTTCTCTACCAAAATTCTATAACACATACCTGAACCTCCATAAATACATCATTTGTCGAGATTTTGTTTGTCTGAAGAACAGATAGTAAAACTAAGTTAGTCCTAGGAACCTGTTTGAATTGATTTCAACAAGTTTTTGAATGATTTCACTCCGATCCAACACAATATGCAACGTTATGCAGTTATGTCCAAAATATGGCATGCAAGAAGGGCAACGATTTAATTTCTGCTTGGTAAAATAATTGGAAGACTTTCACTGGCCCAAGTACCTTATCAAAAATTTAATTTGGCGGACGTTAAAAATTGAGGTTCGGTTAGATTAATAAGGGAGGGAGTAAAGGCAGTAATTATACCACGCCTCGAAGAAGAGGTGAAAGTGAAATATTTTTGGTACAACATTAAAGGAAAAGAGTGCCTCTCTTCGTCAACGATCTCTGCCCTGAAAACGACTCCAGTTACTGGGAGTTGAAAGGGTATAATATAAACAGGCATAACTATATTTTCGCATCGTTTACTACAAAAATCATACAAAAAGCCTCTATTTTTCAAGAGTTCTAACGGCTTCATTGCATGTTGCCTATATTTTAGTGATCTGTAGGTACTGTCATGGATTTTATAAAATAAATCTTGTAAACGAGTTATAATGACTCATTATTGAAAACTCATAAGATGAAAAATTACAACGCAAGGAAAATATTCACAGTTGTATATAAGTTGACTCCTTGGAACACAAATAGATCAAAATGATTAATTCAACTTTAAATAATACTCACATGTCGAAATTATGAAGAAAAACATATTTAGAATAAATGACCTCCAGTCGTGTAAAAATTCTTTTCAATGTTAAACAATATTCTTTCATTCTTTTTGAAAATTTTAGACAGGGAGCATTCAATTCATGAAGATAAAATGTTTAGGACAGCCAAAGTTGCTAGAAATAGAAGTATTTTGAATTATAAAATAGAAAGGCCTTTTACTAGATAGAAGAAATATAACAAAATTTGAATATTAAAACAAATTGAAATATGTTTATCTTCTACAATTTTAATTTCAAAAAAATTTTTTATTCAAAAAACTTTTAGAATTGAATTTATGTCTAAACAAGCACCGCTTACATTTAATAGACGTATATAATCAAAACTCAATATATAATGTCAAATGAAATAAATAACCCAACAGATATACGAAAGTAATTAAAATTAATAAATGAATATTTAAAGGAGACAAAATTTTGTTTTTGGTCTTACCCTTAAGAACACCAATTGCCTTTTAAAAATATAAACACACTTAAAGGACTTCTCAAAGAATATAATTTATTTGAAATATTTAATATATTTAAATATTCGAATAAGTTAAT
The DNA here is from genome assembly GCA_034642435.1 of Megalocaria dilatata. Lineage (NCBI taxonomy): Eukaryota > Metazoa > Arthropoda > Insecta > Coleoptera > Coccinellidae > Megalocaria > Megalocaria dilatata. The sequence continues at coordinate 59,269,730 of CM067856.1, read as the reverse complement.
TCAAAAATCTCTAAAAAATGTGCACTATATCTTCAAAAAACAAATATAATTCTAAGCAATCCCGTCTTCAGCCCTCATTTAATATTCCAAATATCAAAATCAAAAAACTAACCTATATCTCTCCACGTGTTAAAAGACTAAAGCTTCGAAACACTGATCAACAATAATTCAAGATTGATCTATGTTCTAACAAAATCAAAGAACAGTGTGAGTTATTTAAAGGTTTATTTAAATTCATTGACATTCCATAATGAGATTTATTGAAGCCAAAATATAATTATATATTATATATAAAATAATGGCTTCAATAAATCTCATTATGGAATGTCAATGAATTTAAATAAACCTTAAAATAATTTAAAGAATTTAAATGTTCATGAAAACTATAAGAGGAAGAAGCACGGAAAACAGCAGTCAGTCTTCAAATTTTCAGAGTAGAATCCATGTCGGTCCATAATCAAAAAGTTCCCAAAAGTATCATCACCTAAAAAAGAAGATTTTTTTGTTTATTTTGAATCGAAGTTGAATCCAGAAAATACATAACCTGAATGTGAATGGAAGATTCCGAGTATAAATCAAGTTTCGAACGAATTGTTTACATTCTGTCAAGAAAGTACCGGGAATTATCGATTTAAATCTGGCGGGGCAATGAGGCAGGTAAAAAATTTTTTTCTAGGTTGGTACCACTGTCCTTAATTACTATGCCAAGCTTGAGCGCGATCTGTCAACTAGTGTGTTTGCAACAGCTGATTAAGTCAGTCGATGTCAGAGTGCGTGCCGATTTTTACTATGGGTGATTACTATCGGACGATAACGCGCCTTCTCACCGAGCTACGATTGTGACTGACTTTCTCGCCAAAAACTCAACAAACGTGCTTCAGCAACCACCGTATTCGCCGGATTTGGCTCCCTGCGACTTTTTCCTCTTCCCAAAACTAAAATTGCCCCTTCGTGGCACCCGTTTTGAGTCGATTGAAGCCATAAAACAAAATTCGGCGCGAGAGCTAAAGTCCATCCCGGAAAGCGCCTTTAAAAAATGTTTCGATAATTGGAAGTGCCGTTGACATAGATGTATTGGAGCAAATGGAGCCTATTTTGAAGGCGACCCAATAAATTTTGACGATTAAATGTAAAAATGTTGTTTTAATTGAAAATTCCCGGTACTTTCTTGACAGAGTAGTATATTGAAGAAAATCAACAAAGTTGCCTGTGAATTTCAGAATGTTCTAGAAGTCTTGTTTCCAACGAAACCGGTGTTATTCCTGAAACTAAGAAGGGACAATTAAACGGAATAATCATAAATTGATGAACAAACTTACCAAAGGTAGTAAAAATTCAATCCTGTTAATCTTTCCAGAAAGAAATTCAGAAATAACAATCATTGTTCATGTTAGGATTACGTTAGAATTAAAGTTAATTAGATCATTAAACCATAGAAGTAGGATTATTTAGATAGCTTACATATGAAATATTAATTTCACTTTATATTCAATATAAATATTTCAAAATTCAATTAAAGAACTTAAATTTGAACCCTCCCTTTAAAAACAAATCAAAATTTAATAATATTACAAATTTTCTATAAAAATTATATGAACTATAGAGCTAGCTGGGAACCCTCGAACAGATCACTTTTATACAGGGGTGATCTAAGATTCATTCGAAACTGAGAAATTTCAAAACTAAATGGCATAATCTTAAGTGAAATTGTGGATTAAATTATCAAAATCAAAATTTAAATAAAAAATATAAAAAACAATATGAATAAATCCATAACAGTACCAACTTCAAACAGAAAATAATCTTGAGACCAAATTGGACCTACACCACGACATTTTTCTAAATAAGCCACCTAGAAATCTTAAATTTAAAGGAAAAGTTTTAATCACAGATTGAAAAATCATATATTAACGGAAAGAGCTCAACACTTGAAACTTTCTGTGTATGTTTGGGGCCCGAATATCTCGGTTGAATTCGTTAATGGTCAAAATCGGTCTAATCGTTGCGCTCTTATTCTGAGTTTTCGTCAACCCTACAGACCACAACAGCAATATTCTCAGTTGTTCTCAAGCGACTCACACGATTTCCATTCTACACATTAATAACTTGTCCGAACAGCTCAAATTTTTCATGAACATGAATGAATGGTAAAAAGCTACTGAAGCCTACTCTGTGAAAAAACGCAGGGAATTTTTATTAAAATACTCTTCATATTTAATGATGTAGCATGTAACGAACATTTTTATTCTATGCATCGAATTCTTGATTCAACTAAAACCATGCATATAATGAAGTTATTTCTTGCTCTTAGCCTCAGTTTACAATGAGGGTCGATACAGAACAAAAAAAAAGTTATATTCAGAGCGCAACGGGGGCGGAAAATGCAATCGAGTATACCAAGACTAAAAGTGAAGGATGGGGTAGAATAATGAGTTTGGAGCTCCGAACAAGACCTTCGGTGGAACTGGCTGAATAAAGGTATTGATCCCACGTACATATTTCACTCCTGGGTACAAGAGGATGTATATGGACTATGGCTGCGCGAGGTAAACGCTGTCCACGACTGCACAAATAATTCATGACTTGTCATAAGATGGCCATTCCCGAGATTAACTGCCGGGTCAGGAACAGATGTAATCTCCGGAAAGATCGAATTCGCCTGCCTGGAAATTATCGGTCAACTCGCCGCACGAGGACTTCTTGCAAATTCGTCTAAGGGCACATTTTCGAGCTTGTTTAATTGGTGCAGATAAATTTTGCGTGCCGGATTTCGGGTCCTTTGTAATCCCGAATGAAGCGTGTTGAATAAATGATAACATGTGTAGAAATGTGTACGGGTTTCCTGGATCCACACATTGTTTCGGATGTTGGGGAAATATTGCGACCCGGCCCGTTTATTGTCATAATAATTATAAAATGAACATCGCAGATAAGGGCCTTAAGGATATATCATGAATAAAATGTCAAAGCTTAGATTGTAATATTGTAGTAATTTACACGTCCAAATATTAACGACGGTTTTACTTTAGGCAACGGATTACACTCAAGAAGATGTTCAAATTATAAAACTAATTCTATTTTTACCTGACTGTCATACGAGAACTACAATACTTTCAAGGTATATGTAATAATAATAATAAATGGCCTTTATTTAATAAGAACATACATACAAACAAACGAGCGAAGTTTAGCCAATGCTACTCTTACACTTAACCCATCAGTTTGTTGCTGAATTTCAATTATAGTTCAAATAAATGACAACAAAATGGCACCATCGAAATGCAATCGAAAAAAATTATCTGAAAAAAAGTAACTACAATAGTAACCAATGTGTGTAATTGTGAATAATTGGGCAAACTAAGGGCACAGAAACAAGAGAACAAAAGGATATGCAGCACTCCAAGTCAACACCCGACTATCCTGTATCGGTTACGAAGATTAAGCCAGTTGAGTTCCTTTATGTTATGAGATATTATGTCGTATTTTCGAAGTCCATATATCAGTCTGCAACATGAATTCTGTATTCCCTGCAATCGACTATAATTACTCAAGCTCAAACAGGGGTCATACTACTCTGTCAAGAAAGTACCGGAAATTTTCAATTAAAACAACATTTTTACATTTAATCGTCAAAATTTATTGGGTCGCCTTCAAAATAGGCTCCATTTGCTCCAATACATCTATGCCAACGGCACTTCCAATTATCAAAACATTTTTTATAGGCGCTTTCCGGGATGGACTTTAGCTCTCGCGCCGAATTTTGTTTTATGGCTTCAATCGACTCAAAACGGGTGCCACGAAGGGGCAATTTTAGTTTTGGGAAGAGGAAAAAGTAGCAGGGAGCCAAATCCGGCGAATACGGTGGTTGCTGAAGCACGTTTGTTGAGTTTTTGGCGAGAAAGTCAGTCACAATCGTAGCTCGGTGAGAAGGCGCGTTATCGTCCGATAGTAATCACCCATAGTAACTTTTCCACCTTTCTCATGCCCAAAATATCAATCAAAATCGTACGTGCGGACTCGTGGGATATCTTAAGATCATGTGCTATCTCTCTAAAGCTGGTACGACGGTTTTCCAGCACCCTTTCCTTAATTTTATCGACGTTATCTTCGATCGAAGCCGTCGATGGGCGACCACTTCACGACCGTCCTTGAAGGCTCTGTACCACTGATATGCACGAGTTTTCGATAGAGCATTATCACCAAAGGCCTTTTGCAACATTTTCAATGCATGGGCACACGAAAATTCATTTGCAACACAAAACTTTAAACAAATTCTTTGCTCAACGTAATCACCCATAGTAAAAATCGGCACACACTATGACATCGACTGACTTAATCAGCTGTTGCAAACACACTAGTTGACAGATCCCGCTCAAGCTTGGCATAGTAATTGAGGAAAGTGGTACCAACCTAGGAAAAAAAAATTTTACCTGCCTCATTGCCCCGCCAGATTTAAATCGATAATTCCCGGTACTTTCTTGACAGAATGTATATAAAACTACAGTACGAAAGATGTGATAAAACTAAGCATTCACATAGAGTTTTCCTCATTCTGAAGTTTAGAATTTTCCTATTCGAATAAAGTAACTTCAGATTCCAGTAGTATTTTTTTATCAACTGGTTAACATGTGGCTGAAACCCTATTTTTGAGTCCAGATTGAGTGCAAGATACCCTGCCTCAATTCTACCTGCCAGATTCTCTATTATTCATCAACAATAAGCTTTTTTCGGTTCCAAAAACATAGTCACACATTTCTTGGGATTTAAAGTTAGGTTGTGCTGTAAGGACAACTCATAAATATTATCTAAACACAACTACAACCTACGACTGCATTCCGAAGAGTTATCCTTAGAATCTGAAATATAGAGCCCTACATCGCCAGCATAAGAATGAAATTGTGCATTTATTTTATTGAGGATGTCAGTAGTATAAATGAAAAAAAGCAGAGGTCCTAATATATAGCCTTGTGGCACTCCTGTGGGAACGAAACAACGATCCGATAAAGATCCATTGTGTTTAACCATCTGACAACGATCACCCAGGAGAGATCATATCAGATCCAACGCAGCCTCACCAAACCCATAGAATTTCAACTTAACTAGGAGCAACTCACGGCAAGTCATGTCAAAAGCCTTCGAAAAATCTAACAGCACCATGGCAATCATTTTGTCCTCATCCCAACTTCGGAATATGTCATCTGTCACCTGTGCTAGTGCCGAGATGGCGCTATGTGAAGGAAGAAAGCCTGACTGTTTTGAATTTAGAATGGAATTATCAACAAGAAATGAATAAACTTGCACATAAAGTATTTTTTCAAGTATTTTTGACATAACAGGTAACATTGTTATGGGACGCAGGTCACCATAATCAACTGGACTTTGAACTTAAGGCAACGGCTCTAATAAGCCACCCTTCCAGCCAAAGAGGAAATAACTACGCTCGATACAGATATTGACTATATGAGTAATTTATGGTATTATGGAAAGTCAACATTTCCTGAACATATCTATGTTTATTTGATCGACTCCACATGCATTAGATCTTATTCCAGATATTATCTTTACCATTTGATCTGTGGTGGCCATTACAAACGAGAAGTTTGAAGATTGATTGTACTTATTTTTAGAATAATAATTTTAAAGATCTGCCGAACTATGGTCAATCGTATTAACTGATAAAAAGTACTCATTTATTTTGTTCACATCACCCAAGCGTTCAGGTACATCCACAAGTTTCTTATTAAACAAATTGACGTCGTTTAGTGTAGACCACACTTTTTTACAATTATTTTTATTTTAGATTAACATCTATATATCTATATGATTTCTTTTTGTAGCGTATTGTCGCTAGAGAACGATTCCGAAGAGCTGTATACAGTGAGCTAAGTTCATCAGTCCTTGAAGACTTGATCGGAGTCAACGTTCTATCCCTATGTTTCATTAGATTTTTTATATTCTCAGTCATCCAGGGTGCTTTATTTTTGGTTATTCGTGCTGTTTAAACTGTAGCGTGAGGGTCGAAGCAGTGCAACAAAAAAGTGTTGAATAGATGAATTTTCTCATAGATATTTTGAGTCTGCAATAACAAAGACCAAGGAATCCCCTCCAGATCTAGTTCAAATTGGAGCCGATTGAATTTGCTATAGTCCCTATAACTGATGACCTTTGGTTCAACTTTTTTAATTATTATATTTAATTCACAAAATACAAGATGGTGGTCACTGAATAAACCACAGTCAACAAGACCGCTTTTAACTACAACACTGGGGCATGTCACAAAAATTGGATCAAGCAATGTCGAACTGCGAAGCGTCACTGTAGTGGGTTCATTTATAAATTGTGTAAAATCATAGGCCTGGAAAATTTCCCTCATAGGATTAACAAGATTCAACATATTTACATTCAGATTACCAAGACAGACAGACCATCTCAGCACACTTCGGAATTAGCCTACTCTAAATTTTATCAATTGTTCGAATGTTTTTTTTCAATATTTTTTTCTAGGGGGTCTGTAAAAAGTACTTAAGCCAATTATTTTGTTCTTTATCTTTATTTTCAAACACAAAAATTCCAAACAATTTCCAGTATCCAGCTGAAAATCCATCACTTCAGCATTTAAATTATCCGACACATATAACACAATACTATCCTCAAGTTTATATCCCTACCATTGCCACTGAGATAAAATTGAAAAAATAAAACCTAAATGAAACTAAATATGATATGTATATAAAAAAGTTAAGATATAAACTTATAACTATTAAATGGAAAAAAGATAATCACATTCACAGGTATAACTCTGCAACAAAAAACTTCAAAGTAAAATCTGATGATCAAACCCTAATAATTTACCATTTTAAAGCAAAATTTAAACCATTGTGCCCATAATATTGACAAAATACATTATCTTTTCGCTTGCAGCCATTTCCAAATCACCAAAAGAAAAGTGAAATTGACAGGTACAAATACAGTCATGAACAATAATATATAATTGATACCCCTTCACCTGTCAAATTTTTTCATCATAAACACAAATGAAAATTGAACAATTAATGAAATTAATGAAAATTAGATACAATCTGATATTTTAAATATGTTTTCACAATACACCGAATTGTAGCTACAGGTATATTCAAAATCCCGATCTGCTTCAACCTTGTTTTTTCCTTTATCATCCTCATATTTCCTTAATTATCAGAATAAGCAGCTACTATGCTTATACTATACTTATATAACCTAGTTATATAATTCCACTGATGTACACAAGTGAGGCAAGCATTATAAACACACTTACCTAAGTAACATCCTTTAACAAACTTTCCCTAAGAATCAATCAATGGATTGATCGTATTGAGATCAATGTTAAATTTTTGTTTAAATTTTATAGCCTGTTACATAATTAATTAAATATTATTTGCAATAAGAAAATTTCAAGAATATTCCATATAAATAATTTTAAATAAATTTCCATTATCCAATATAAAATGGAAACCGGGAGCAAAACAATGATAAAATCTTCAAATTACGAACCTAACACCCTGAGAAAATGAGTGGAGGCAAAAATAACAAAATTATAAATTCCAAATTAACATGAAATTTTGTTGGATTCATAAAAATAAAAACTTGAAAAAAAAATATATATATATATATTCAAAATAAATTCATAACAGTACGTGTGTATCGGATTTTGAAATTATAATAAATTATATTTTAATTGAGTATATACAGGGTGTATATAAATAGTTGCGGAAAAATTTAGGGGGTGATTCCTTGTCAAAAAATAGGGTGGGTCTTTCATATAAACTTTAGTTTTTTGAGTCCCCCTGCTTAGTAACAGCGCTCTAAAGATGGCACCAAAAAACTGACATGAATGAAATTAACCAGATATTTAGAGAGGAGACACTCAAAAAAATGTTAGGTGATGTTCCTCTATGATTGCAAGGGATAGAAAAATCCACCCCTTAACCTTCTTTCGCAAGAAACTTTTTTCAATATTCCTATTTTACAATAAAAAAAATTAATTTTGGATAGCTTGATTAGTAAGATCTCTTGTAATTTCTTGTTAAATTTCAAGGTTTTTGAGAAAAAAAAATTATCAACATGATAGGCTGGAGTTATTTCCGAACTAGAATTTATCTAGTAAGGTAATTCTGTTATAACAACTGACTAATTTCGATTAACTTCGATTCAGTTACAATTATTTTTTGATCTGGCTTATTTATCATTTATTACTGTTTTGGAGATACCATCTTTGGGGGCTGTAACTAAGTAGGGGGTGCTAAAAAATAATCTTTGTATGAAAAACACCCTATTTTTTGACGGGGAATCGCCCCCTAAATTTTTTCGTAACCATTCATATACACCATGTATATATTATTATTATCTTCCGGTGACCATCATTATTGAATTGTTCGATACGTTCACTCCAATTCCAAAGATTTTAGCTTTATTGATATGATTTAACTTTGCCCCACATAAAATAGCTTCATGTTGTCAGATTCTCCAGATCTTGGTGGTGATTATTAATCATTTTGTTAGATAACCAAATCATCAAATATTTCACGCAATAGGTTCGTAACTTCAGTTGTATACTAAAAGTCTTCGCTCTAGAGAATACATATGGCCTTCATGTTTTCCATAAAAAAAATTATTCTTGTCTTTTTTGCAAAAAGTTTTGCCCGACCAGAATCCACATCAGATGGTGAAGTCTTCCACATATAATCCAGTGACTCTCTTGAGGATGTGATTATTTTATATTCCGCTAGCAGGTTTAGAGTGATAAAACTTTCGATAGGGATAACTGTGATTTGACAGAAGGAAGAAGCCATGTTATTTTGACATTACTGTTCAGTAAGCATTGACAAATTATAAAATTATCATGGAAAGGTTCACGCCGCAACAACGTTCACAAATTGTTGAAATTTATTTTCAAAATCAGTGTTCTATTCCCAAACTTATATAGCACTTCATGAAATTTATGGTTTACATAATCGTGCATCAAAGCAGCTTATTCGTCGAACTATCGATAGCATTCGGACAACATTTTCTCTACTCGATGCAACAATAACAATAAGACAAAGAACTGTACGTATAGAAGAAAATATCGCTGCTGTGAGTCATAGTATAAATGATGATCCAGATTTGTCTATTCGTCGACGTTCACAACAAGTTGGACTCTGTGCATCCACCACATGGAAAATTTTGCGTGACGATCTTGGTGTACACCCATACAAGATCCAACTGGTTCAAGAACTAAAGTCACTTGACCATAATAAGCGTCGTTTGTTTGCTGATTGGGCCCTAGAACAGCTTGAAGTTGATCCACTTTTTTTATCGTAAAATTAGTGATGAAGCTCATTTCTGGTTGAACGACTATGTAAACAAGCAAAATTGCCGTATATGGAGTGAAAACAATCCTCATGAAGTTCTGCAGGTTCCATTGCATCCTGAAAAACGTACTGTATAGTGTGCTTCACACGCTGGAGGCATCATCGGTCCATATTTCTTTAAAAACGATGCTGGAGCTAATGTTACAGTGAATGGTGCTCATTACAGATCGATGATTATTTGTTTCAAAATTTTAATGGTATCGACCCAGTGTTTTGGTTCCAACAAGATGGTGCTACACCTCATGCTGCTACCGTAACAATTGATTTATTGAAAGAAAGATTTGGCGATAACATTATTTCGAGAAATGGTCCAATTAATTGGCCTCCAAGATCATGCAACATAACTCCACTGGATTATTTTCTTTGGGGTTATGTCAAGTCAGCAGTTTATGCTGATAAACCAGAAACAATAGACGCTTTGGAAGCCAACATAACTTGTGTTATTGATGAAATAAGGCCTGAATTACTCGGAAAAATTATCCAAAATTGGTCTGTTCGGATGCGGTCCCTCAGAGCTAGACGTGGTGGACATATGCCGGAAATTATATTCAAAGCATAAATGTCATAAAACTAATTTTCAAATAAAAAAAATTTGGTTTCAATCTTAGTTTAAATGTGTTTTATTTCCATTTAAAATTCTATCACTCTGAAAGAAACACCCGATACTTAGTTGTTTAGCCGAAAATGAGCCTCATCTCAATTTATCATTTTTCACTTTTCTACATTTGACCATTCCCGTAGTAGAGATGACTATATTTTTACGTTTACTGTATTCTGGATTAACCTCTACCAAAGGTTTAGGTACTCAAACACTATCAGCAAGAACCTTCGAGGATATTGCTTGAAACTGATTCAATAAAGTCTAAGATCCTCTAAAAAAAGTGTTTTCAACCAACAACCAGAACAACCGTCGAATCTGAAACACTCAGTTCCTTCCTGAATCTCTACTGCCTACCCTTGTAAGAGATGGGCCTTTTAGAATTTGAAAGTGAGATCCGCTATAAATAAAAAACTGATGAATATTTTCTCAAAGTTTTGAAGTTATTAAAAAGGTTGAACCTTGACATTTACTAATGAAAATTAAAATCATTCAAATGACCGCTACGACTTTTTACTGTACTAGATCCGATCAATCAAAATTTTCAGTACATTGCCGATTGTTTAGGCTCAATCTCATGAATGGCAACTTCGATTACGAGTTTCAAGGCGTCATTGTGAATTCTACCGGTTAGGTTACTGGTATGTGACCATGGCTCTTTCACCAGGTGACTATTCTGCAGTTTCCATAATCTGCCAAGGAATCAGAAAGCGTTATAAGGATTACGCTTTATCATCGCGGATTAGCGTGAACCACTCTGAAGAGTTGAACCCGCCAAGTTTCCAGTTTTGGCTTCAGCCCGAGAACCTACACCGTGACTGGTAGCAGCGAAGCACTATCCAACCGCTACTGGCTCTGCAGTGTCAGTACTCGAGTTTTTTGCGACGCAACTCACTCGCCGAAGGGGTTTCTTATCCACCCACCCGAACATAGTCCCATGGACCAAGAGTCTCAAGATTTAATGCCTCAATTGACCCTGGTAAGAGCACCGTCAATCCGGTCTGTACATCCAGACGTGAAGTCTTTCAATTGATCCTGGCTTTAAGCACCAACGGTCTAGCCATATCGTTGAGATACACAAATCGCAGAAACGCCTCGCAATCGATCCTGGTTCTGGACGAGGCCGGTCAAAACCGTCAAGTCCCGGTACACCCTGAAGCATTTCTCGAGATATTCTCAACATGAGTTTCTTCGAATAAATAGACGGAATGCCTCCCTAACCCAGCATGCGGACTTTCAACCACTACTCCCTCGAGTCCAACACTTCCCGAGGCCTTCGCCCCCCCTCGAGGTAACGCAGTATGCTACACAACGCACTCAGCCATTGAACAGAAAAATACCGAGGTTTACTGCAATAGGATAGAGTAAGTTAGTTTTAAAGTTGAAACCCTGTGCTGCGATAGACACCCTTGTCCCCCCCTTGTCCCTCCCTTGAGTTGAACGTCGCAACTCAGCCCTCCATTTCACCTTTACGGCGAAACTATGGCCTCATTTGGTCGAACTTCCACCACATGGGTTCAGTGACTGGTACTAGTGATATTGTTTTAGGCAACGAGACTTAATCCTCCATCTTCGTCCATGTGATCATTAGCCCATGGAGCAAAGTAGAAACGCATCGGATAGTCAAGAGACTTCACTTCTTGCAATAATTGAACTCTGTCAGCTTTCGTACCGAGGTCGTTACGCAGTATTTTCCTCAGAAAAGGACGAAAAAACCCTATCCTTGAATACGATGACGGTAATGGATGTTTAGCCACATTCTGGGCTACAACACCAATGTTTGCAGGTGTTCTCACTGGACGAGAACGTGAACGGGTTGTTTTTCAAATAACGATCCAGTTTTTACACACAAATTGATCCACAAATTGTATTGAGTGCATTTCATTTCTATTGCACATTCCACGTTAATTTCTAATACTTTGGATAGAAAATTCACCACATAGGAAATTAGGTTTGATTATTTCCTAGTTTTGTTCAAGTGTAAATCGAACCATTTGGCTAATATCAAATATTAAACTAAGTTTCTGTCATAACACGAATGATAGAAGTATTGACTGATTCGAAATAACCACACTTTTTTCTCAAATTTGGTTTGCTTCTATAGTAACAATTTTCAATATATCCTTGTATTAGTAGGGTCTTAAGAGAATTTCGTTTTGTAATACGAACTGGAGGGCGCATAGGATAGACTCTTAAAAATTGAATCAACAATTACCAATTCAACTGGAATCTTCAGAACAACAGGTTCAAAAAAGAAAAATGTTGTTTCATGCATAGAATGATTGTAACATCAGAGATGTTATCGCTATAAGTAACTTTCTAGAATGCAATCAATTTTCCCCATAATTACCGGCGCATATGAAAATTGCATTTTCGCAAGATCAAAGCAAGGAAAGCAAGTAGTTTTAGAGGAAATTTCAGTTGTAAGATTAAAGCGAAATATTCAGACACAACTTTACTATCGAATATATGGCACTTTAAAATATATCTCTCATACTATATGAAGTTTATGAGGAAATTTCGTCGTTGGTTCACTATGATGGCATTTTTGCCTTTCTAACTATAATTACAATCAGTTTTAGATGGAAATATCGGCAGAACTGCGTTTTAGGTGTAAAACAAAAACTAAAAATTATGAGAAACGCTGACGTGATGAAGGAAGCTTTTGCGCGCTTGTTCAATAGGCCATTCCCCCTAAATATTTTGAATCTGTGAATTATTTCTTGAGGGAACTACTTATGATGAATAAGAGTAATCTGTGTTCTATCATCCTTGAGCCAACTAAATGTTATTTTTTGTAATTTCATAACTGTTCTTCTGAAAACACCAGGAAAATGGAAAATATTGGTTTAAAATGATATTAATTATAAAAAAATTTGTTGCCTGTAAAGTCGGTATACAGGCGAAAGTTTTACGTGACAACGACTTTGAGTGGTAAAATAATTTTAATGTGAATATTCATTCGTATAGTAGGAAGAAGGATGAAATAATAGTAACAATTTAAAACATTTATTTATACAAAGAATTATATTTAAAACATTAATTTATACAAAGAATCTCGCACTGAATTTCATATTAACAAAATTTTATTTATCAATCAGTTGTTATAAGTTATCAATAAATTCAACTTGTTTTACATTGTTATAAATATAAAAACTAAATTTAAAAGTTAGAACATTTATTTAAATCACATTAATTGTTAATATCAATCGATTTTAATTCAAAGTGTATTTTCTAAAAGGAGAAAACTAATTCACATTTGATCTTTGAATTTGTAAATCGCGCGCTTACGACCTTGCGCAGTGATTAGTCGTCTCGGTTTGAATGTTTGAAAGTTTCGATTTGACAGGTTGGAGGTTAAACATTGTTATTTCAATTTTTTACATAGCAAGTCGCGCTCATTTTTTCAAGTTAAACAAATTATTATTGGTTGAGAAACGATTTCTACTACTTTTTTGATTGAAAACTACCACAACATTGTGATTACTACAACATAACCTATTCACTTATGTCTTAGTCATTTATTTCATCATGTTATATTATCAGTCTGAAATTATTTACCTTTGCTGTTTGAATTGTTGCGATGGACGAAACTACCTTCACATTATCACTACACAATCGTTTTACAATTAACTGGCAACGTGAAAACTTGTATGCAGGCGCCTAAGCGAAATAGAAGCGCAAGACATGAACCGGTGTGTATGCCTATCTCTCTCACTCTCTCTCTCTCGCTCTGTCTCTCTTGCTCTTAGGCGGGCTAACTGTGCTCGAGTGGAAGGGACGCGTGCCTTTCACTTTTTATGTCTGTCTCTCTCGCTCTTAGGCGGGCTAACCATGCCCGAGTGGAAGGGACGCGTGCCTCTCACTCGCTCTCATTGTGAGCGCATAACGTGAGCGGAGCGTAACGCAGTTTCTTAAAGTGTCACCCGGCAAACCAATTTATAAGACGTTGTCACGTCAATAGTTGAATAGAGCCTTGCACTTCTTTTGCTGCCCAATCAGAGATCTTAGAAAGTTTGTTCGAAAGCAGCTTTGTACTTTCATTTCTGCACCTTTTTAAATGGACCATCTCATTTATATTAATTAATTTTCAATGGCCTTCAATATCTCTGTCATAATGCAAAATATTAAAAATATTTTTCCACGGGTACAGATCTTTTTCAGAGAAAACTGCAAAAAGTTGAGGAAACAATAGTTCGCTAAAAGTCCTCTATCGATTTCCAGAAGAAGATTGAAGAAGTCGTAACACGAATTTGATAAGCAATTTTTTTAACTGAAATATTTATCTAGTCATCATTTCTAAATGATCAACCTATACTATATTTTATGTTTTACAGTTTATTCAGAATCCTTACAAGTGTACAAAGATGTCCTAAGTGTAATAAAAGAACCATTTTAATTTTAAGTTTAGTTACTTTTTGTACCCCTTTGAAGATGATGTCAGGATTCTGAATAAACTGTGAAACATAAAAACTGTGTGAATTTTTTTAAATAAAATTGGAATACTGTTCACCTAAAGCTAATCGCATACTCCATTCATTTAATTAATATTCGGTACAGCATTACTCGATCAATTACTGATTTCTCGAAATTTCTGAGACTCATTCTGAGAAATTGTGATGAAATATATTTCAAAATCTAGAGAAAATTATTCCAAACTATAAACTTAGTTCCATTGAGCTAGTTACAAAACTTTAGAACATTCCCAAAATCATAATCCCTGAGGGTCAACATAAAAATCATAATGGCTTTCCCAATAAGAATCACATATTGATCACAGGTGATTTCAATTACATCAGTGTTTTATCTGCATTCCAAACATCGATCGTCAATCAAATTATAGTTCTTCATAGTTCAAAATTACTTTTGAATACAATGAAACCGGATTAATTTTCGAAAAAATGAAATGACTGATATGATTTTCATGTTGTGGGAGTGCCACAGAAATTGTTTATTTATTAGTGAGTCGAACTTATGCTACAGAATACACCGAAAGGAGGTATACAATAGAATCGAGTTTTCAGAGGCTTTCAAACAGATTTGTAAAGTGGTGTTAGAGTAAGTAGTAATGTTTCTACATATCTTGAGATTTCATAAAAAGTAATATAGCTATCCAATAATATTGAATATTCTAAGTAATATAGTTTTATGATGAAATTCTTAAGATTATGTTAAACATTTTTGAAAGATATCTGTTTTCATAAGATTGATGAGCAGAAACAGAAATTTTGTCTACTCAAAACATTTAATTTATAGGATTTTGGTTAACAATTTTTATTTATTCGATTTTGTTTTATCATTTGGATGTCATATAATGAATGTTCATTTTATTCGTCGTTTGATATAAGTGGTACTTATATGACATTAATTTAATTCAATTCCTGGAGTTATAATTATTAAATATAATTTTTTGAAATTAAATATGGAGAAGGCTAATATTAAAATATTTAAATGATTTTGTATACCTTCTATCAAGTATAAACCTCTATTTATTTTAAAAAACTATGCAACTATGATGCAAGGGAATGTTGAAAAAACTTCCATCGCGATGCTTCAGAAGACAAAGGCGACAAGTCATGGATCTAGGCATATGAACCAGAAACTAATCGATTGTATGGATCCCACAAGACAAGCCAAATCCAACAAAAGTTGGTCGCGCACGAAGCAAGAAATGTTTTTTCGGAATTAGTGAACATATCGCCACAGTTCCGTTGGAGTAACATGGTACGTCAATTCTGAATCGTACATCAGCATTTGTTTGTCAGAAGTGTTCGAAAAAATCAGGGACACCAATTACAGAAAACGAATCATCCTTTATTCTGATTTCGGACCACCTGATCTTTTGTACACAATAGTTGTTAGTGTGGTAGAAACTAAAAAAAAAACAAAACTGAAAAAAAAATTTAAAACGGACAGAGAAACTTTACTGATCCAACCGTCTAAAAAATATCCAGAAAAAAACGGAGCTCAGTTGTAATTATTTAGTATATATTCTTGATTCTGGAAATAGAAAATTATAAAAAAATATTCATCTTATTTACTTATACAATCTTTTTAACTGTAAACACTTGACTTAACGTCGAGATACACCCGAAACTAGATCTCCTCCATAATTTTCGGTGATGGTAGTCCAGGACTGTAAAAATGACTGAATTAAATCATTTTCATTTCGTGGCGTTGCTTGTCAACTTCAATCTTTATTAGTCCCCATATGTTTTCAATGGGACTAAGATTTGGTGAAGCTGCTGGCCATGAAATGGTTGTCACTTGGTGTTTTTGCATCCAAGCTTGAATATAGGCCGAAGTATGACATCTTGCATTATTCTGCGTAAAACGCCACCCCTCTGGATATAAAGCATGCGCCCTTTTAAGGAGAAAATCATTTAGAATGCCACAATACTTTTCACTATTACTGGTACCTCTCAACTATATAGAGAGGCGTAGCATCAAGCTTTGATATTGCTGCCCAAACCATTACTTTGGTGGGAAATTTGGAAATTTCAACGTTAACAGGTTGTTTTGATAGGATTTTTAAGTGATTTTCACCAAGTTGGAAACAAAATTCTATCCTTCGTTCCTTTTGTAAAAGTGTCATCAAAATTTTGTCTTGTCTTTTCAGTGACATACAGGCCAAAAAAAGTCGTTCAAAATGTTTCCTTTAATCTTATGCGGTCTTTTTGAAACTGGTCTATACAGCATATCCATGCCATTTTTGATCCTCTTTATTGTCCGATATATATTTCCCAGTACAGCCAATTGCACTAATTTTTTAACGTTTCGAAAACCGTTTCTATACAAATATTCTATCTATTTTCTAGTTGCGACATTATTTCATAATTTGTATAGCTGTTGACAATCAACAATATTCAATGAATAGTGTTGCCATGCAACTTTGGCCGTAGCCGACTATCTGCACAACCCACTTTATACATTACTTTTGTCTTAGAATGTTACAAGAAAGGAGTATATTAAAATTGTGAGGAATAATGAATTCGGGATACTTTCGTGACCGACCATATAACATAATCCTATTTCGACAATTTCTATCACGGAACTTACGAGTACCTCAATAATACTTTAATAATTTTTAATAATTTTCTGGTTTTAGATCCAATGCATAGTAATTATTTTTTCTGTTCAACGACATATTCCAAAAGCCCTTTATATTATTTTATTTTCATTAACATTTTTTTTCACTTAAACTACGATCAGAATCAATCTATAATAATTGTTTCTGCCTCTGGATATATTTAATTATTCTCGACTTTTTCACAACAGTTTTCATTCCGTAATTTTCATCCTAATTCTTTTTTTTTGGGAGGTTTTGTCCGCATTGAGAAGTATTGTGTACCAAAATTTCAGGCAATAGAAGTCCAAAATCAAAATAATCGAAATGCTTTACAATCAACATTTAAATCAATTGATTACTCCCCACCACCAAAATGCCAGCTCTCACACATCCGCTCAAACAAAAACATTTTTGAGTAGTGAAAACAAGGAACTGAAGGGTCATACGTCCTACAATCCTTGTTTGGCACCTAATGATTTCTTATAATTCCTACAAAACAATAATTGATTGCAAGATCAACATTTTTCGAAAATTACTGAATGCGTCCAAATTATTTTGCAGGTACCTCAATCGGAATGGAAAAAGTGATTCGAAAATTGATGTACAGGAAGTTTTCGCATCGGGACAACCCAACTTGCATCTATGTTACAGTTCGCAACTGGAATACTCTGGGACGCTTATAGTCCGGTCTATTTAAGCCTAAAATCAGGAGGAAGGTTACATAAATTCCCATAAAGCTGAATATTGGCATAGTTGTTCAAAACATCATTATAAAGAAAATCTCAAAAGTCCTCATCGTTCCGAGTGTGCTAAAAATTTGGCACGGGGTCAAAGGTCAAAAAAATGAGTTTTTTGCGATTTTTAGCGAAACGGTGAGTTTTTTCGCAAAATTACCCCAGTACAAAATTGTAGATCACAAAATTCTCTACAAAAAATATATCAATAATTTTTTTTCTAAAAGCCACCATTTTGGAGATATAACGTTCCGAAAAGTTGGATCAGTCGTAATCCCTCTATTTTGCACACGTACGCCACATATGAAAGTCACTAAAGGTGTAATAGAACTAAAATAAGTTCGCTATTATTTATTGTAACTTGCTTATGTAAAATATAAGTTAAACTACGAGAATCTCAGGTATAATGACTGTTTTGTTCCCTGGCATGCACACACTGTCAAGGCCGATCATGCTCGAATGTTGAGTCACCAACTCTTGAAGATTCGTTTGATACCGATCAGGAATCGCTATTGGGGCAGTTTACGTGTGAAATAGAACAAGAAGAAGAAGAACAAGAGGATGAACAGGAAGAAGAAGGAGAAGAAGATCAAGAAGAAGAAGAAACAGAAATCTTGGACAGTTATGAATCAGACGACTAACTTTTTATTTTAAGTATTTTATTTAATTACACCGCCGTTGTTTTTGCCCACTATAATATATAATATTATTTTGCAATAGTTTTAAAACATATAAAATCTCAGCAGACCCGTGGAATAGGCCTACTGGGGAAACCACGTTAAAAAAAACGCGCTTTGTACACTACCTCATAGGTGGCGTGGAAACGTGTGCAAAATAGAGGGATTACGACTGATCCATCTTTTCGGAACGTTATATCTCCAAAATGGTGGCTTTTAGGAAAAAAATTATTGATATATTTTTTGTAGAGAATTTTGTGATCTACAATTTTGTACTGGGGTAATTTTGCGAAAAAACTCACCGTTTCGCTAAAAATCGCAAAAAACTCATTTTTTTGACCTTTGACCCCGTGCCAAATTTTTAGCACACCTCCGAACGATGAGGACTTTTGAGATTTTCTTTATAATGATGTTTTGAACAACTATGCCAATATTCAGCTTTATGGGAATTTATGTAAACTTGAATGTGTAAATAGACCGGACTATTAAAGTAATCGGAATATAGTTCGATTCTCAATTTAGCCTGGTCTGTATATTCGCGTGTATAGATGGCGTTGTTGTTTGGCAAATCATTAGTGTATCTGCGCAGGGCAGATGCACTGAAGATTATCTAAAAAGCTGTTAAACATGCATGTCTGCTGCCTGTGACCGACTATTAGCAAAGCATATTCGGCTATGTTTAAGATTCGAAGTTGTAACACAGATGCAAGTCCGAATCGAAAAACTTCCTGTTCAGCAGGCGCATACTCGTTATCATATTTCGGAATAAATATCCGCTGATTCGGTCAATTCATTTCGGTATTATGTTTTGAATGCTTCCAAGCGATCGAGAGGAATCAAATGCTGCATCATGAAACTGCACAATTTATATAAAACTTAATATAGTTATAATAGAAATAAGAAAAATATTTTAGGAAACCGAGGACCATTTGAAAAACTATCCATCATATTGAAAGAGACTTATACACTCAATCCTAATTTTTTTTCTTTTAACCACTTTTATATAAGAGATCTTTCGTGAAATGATTCATTTAAAGTAGTTCTATATTGTACGAGTAACTGGGCCAATATTTTAACACACACCTCAGTGTGCTTAATTCTTCTTCAGATACATTTTCCACATTTCGCGCAGCTATATATTTCTTCAATTATCAAGAAAATGAAAAAATAGTCGTGTGGAGATGATATTGTGTTCAATTTTCTTTTCTATGGTGTTTCTTGATCTCTTTTGCCAATCACAGTATTAAAAAGTTCGTTCGAGAAACAAGGCCTACTTCAGATCATCCCAAGAAGTTTTAAATGCAAGGATGACCACTCTGTAAATACTACAAGAAACAGCAGTCGGTTTCGGGTAATTCATTACTCTCTGGGGATTAACAAATCATTCCATACCTTGCCTCGACTTAACAATTCACACGTCTGCAGCCAAATTTAGCAGACCAAACTCCCTTTATTACCAAGAAGATGCTGTCTAAGTACCACGGCAAAATAAATGATACAAGAAAGCGTTTAAGTTGATTTAATTATACGCCTGAGAGAAAGACTAATTAAATTTGTCTGGAAACAAACGATTATTCTTGAACATCAATCATTCGGGTTTGTCTTGTTTTACCAAGTTACCCAATAATCATTAAACAGTTTATGTCACTGCGTATACAACTTTGGTGGAGAGTCACGACCGGTAAATCAGACGAAATCCCCGCTTGTGAAAAATGTGGAAGATTTGCGTGTCAAATTGCTATTTTTCCTTAGTATTCGTGTTTGCTCGTAACAAGAATAGGTACGGAGAGTAAGATTTTCAGTAATTTTTCAGTGTTACGGGGTCTCATTCTCGTACGATACTATTAATCTTGTAATTATTGGTCATAAAGATTAGACACAACGAATTGAGACAAATAAATCAAAATATTAAAGTTAGTCGTAAACGATAAAAATTAATATTCGTAATAGCACGCCAAACCAATGTTTTGTTAATTTTTTTTCAAGATTAAACTGATTTTAATATTACTTAATATTCTCAAAGGTTCACTTTCTCATAAAAAATAAAAACACTGCAAGGTATAGAATTTAAATTTCATGAGATTGAACTGTTCTATTCATTCTCTATTTCGATTGTATGCTCTGGTCTTATGATTTCAATTGATTTCATGGAAATTTCATTGAGTTTAAATCATTTAATTTTTGTTCAGTTGTTTATTATAAACGAATAATATGAACGTCTGAAGTGAGCATAAAATAGTTATTTCATAACTAGTTCATTAATGATAGCGATTTTAATCATCGAGATGTTTTAACGTAAGATATAATGTATATTATTTAATAAGTGGAAGATATAATAAGTGGAAAATATTTTCCACCAAGTTTCTTTATTCTCTATAAATTACCTTCTGTTTCGTAATTTGTACAATATTTCAAAAATTCCGTATGTGTATCAGACCTTTTAAATTCAATTTAAAAAAACTCAATAAATACTGTGAAGATCTACAGAATGTAGACATTTTTTTCGTCATATATTCTTTATTCAAAGGCTTCTGTTGAAAATAATTCCCTCAATATAGCTGCTGAAGTGGTGATGTTCGAATGCTTGACAAACAACTTTTTGCTTTTCAAACGTAACAGCGAATTCGGATGCCTTCGCTCTCTTCCAATTAATGAATGAACCATAAAAAGCGAACCCTATTCTCATATTTGGATCCTGTCTGGCATAGCATCGACTACGAAATTTTAAAAAGAATATGATTTCCATTTTGCATGATGATATACATACAATTAAGTTGTCGTGCAAATTTTGTTATGGCTTCGATTTTTACTACTTTGATTCAAGAAGCTTAAGGATTAAGGTCGAATTGTCAGTTTTACTGAAAAGTCAGAAGCTTGTAGCATGAACTATATCACCCATGATCTTCACAAAATAAGTTTTTTTTGATCTTCTTTCTAATCATACGACCTCCACGAAATTTTGTATGAGTCTTCTTGTTCTTATTTCACATGTAAATTCTAGAGTAAAATTCGATCGTGGGTCTGTTGCTATGGTTTTTTAGCGCTTAACGATGCTCTGTTCACAAAATTTTTGTTTTGTCTTTGAATCTTCTGACCATACGATCGCCATGAAATTTCGCAGAAACATGTGAGTTATTGTTATCGGTCTGAACCCTAAGTGATATGTCGGATATGTACTTTGGAAAATATTCATAAAAATATTTCAAATATGAATAACAACAAAAACATTGAACTAATTCTGCTCGCTATCGAAATCAATCAAGATTTTCGGGTTAAAACCTATCTCAAAGGTTTCAAGTCTCTGCTTCTTTCCGTTCGAAAGTTATTGTCTTTAGGTCGCGCTCAACGGTGATACGCTCACAAAAAAATTTTTTTGACTTTCTAATCATTCACTTCCTACAAAAGTCCGCAGGAACAGGCGCATTATCATTCTACTTTTAATTTCAGAATTTCAGATCGATTAGATGTGCAGTCTCTAGAATTTGGAAAAAGCATGAAAGATTTTCAAAGGTGAGAAACTGCGAAAGTAATAACCAATTTTACTTATTAAGATACCTGTGGTATTGAAACCCCAAACATTTCTTGAAAGTTTCAAGGCTCTAGATCTTTTCAGAATCAGAATACTTTTTATTATTATTGATGATTGATAAGGATTCATTATTTTCAAGATAATATTTTAAATACAATTCAATTAACGATAAGCTAATGAATAATTTTTGCAATATGTACAGCAGCTGGACTATCTT
This sequence comes from Megalocaria dilatata, assembly GCA_034642435.1. Taxonomy (NCBI): domain Eukaryota; kingdom Metazoa; phylum Arthropoda; class Insecta; order Coleoptera; family Coccinellidae; genus Megalocaria; species Megalocaria dilatata. The sequence continues at coordinate 59,247,517 of CM067856.1, read as the reverse complement.
TTAGTAACTCCCATTGACATGGGAAATTAGTAGTATGAAGTGAGCGAGAAAAGATTATAGACAGCAGAGTCATTTCGCGTTCTCAACGAATTTTTTGCGAAAGAACAATTAGCGAAAGGCAATATTGGAAGTAGTTTGCACGTTTAAAATTAGATAAAACAAGTTTAGAGGAAAGTTCATGATTAGATCGACTATAGGATTTCGGCAACCAGGACCTACTTGCGTCTGTGAAAGGACGAAAGCTTGTTAACTGAAATGCTGGCTGACAACTTCGAAGTCGACCATTCAATGAGCATGTGTTTTTTTACGAACTCTCTAACTATAACCAAGCTTATTATTTCCAAATGTTTTCCAAATTGCTCCAAAGAAACTCTCAAACATCTTTCCTGATGAATCGTAGTTTCTGTTCAAAAACGCCAAAATAAAGAAGACGAAACAACTTGAAGATAACTGAAAGTCCATAGGTTATGTTGGGTGCCTAGTGGGACTGAAGTGTCATCATTTATGACATTGATTAATTACTGACTATTCGAGTTCTATATGGAACAAGGAATTTTGAAATTTTACTGGACAGGTACATTACAACTACGTTCCCAAAAAAGTCTTATTTTTCCGAGAAATTTAAATGGGACAGTAGAAACGAAAATAGCCAAATGTCGTCTCGGAATTCTACCTTCTCGCGTTAAATATCGAAAAAAATAGCTTCAGCACCGTTGAAGAAACGTCCCTCGAAGTCTATCATTGGTTCTCGGCCTACAAACGCAATACTATTACACCGCAATAATTCCCTCAACTTTCGGGTAGAACAATCCCGAATTTGTAACTTATGTATTTAGGCTGCAAATAAACCTGTTATAATATTCATCTCCCTTAATTTTCATTTGGAAGTATGCTTATCCTAGAATTTGCATACTTATTGATTGACGTTAATCAATTACTGCGAAGAATTCAAAAAGGTATCTCTACAAACCAAGTGATTCTTTCAATGTCGATAATGAGGATAAATATTGACCAATTAACGACAAAACGGCATGCGTCAATTCAACATCAGTTATGATGACTACCTGACTTAACTTTAAATTCAACACTTAGCAATCGACATGGTAGGAAATATTTTATACTTCAGCAGGATAATAAGAGTTTGCATGTGGAACGTGGTGTCATCGAATCCATTGCCAATAAAGGATGAAATCTGCTACTACATCCGCCATATTTAACTACCGAAGCTCCCACACAGTATCACGCCAATCGCTCGGTAAAAACTAGAAGGTGAATAAAAATTTATGACGAATTGAATGACATGGTGACCGTTGTTAAAACGTGGACTGCATCTGAAAACAGCAACTACCTATCTGTGGAATTGACGGTCAGTAGTTGGAACGCTTAGTGAATACGCTTCAGAATAAATAGTACAGCTTATTTCTGTGTGTCTTTTTCCACAGTAAAATAAACAAACTTCAGATGATGGTGCACCATCCCGGCATTGAAAAGTACAATTAAAATGTGCAGAAAATGCAGAAATTTACGATTATATTATTTAGTGCAACGTTCAAAATGATTTTTCTCTTGAAGTGGCAAAATTCATCTTCAGTCGTCAAATCACGATGCCCGAAATACTATGCGTATACTACTAGGACATCTAAAGTTTGCATTTGAATCAGAGGTTATTTCGAGTCTCGCAACATTTTTGTCATTCGTGTTTTGACATAGGGTGTCTAATAGTTGACATTCATAGAATGGATCGATTTACGTTTGAAAACAAATGGAAATATCGAAAACTTATCTTCAAATTGTCAGAAATTCACGGGGAAAATTCAATAGAAATGAAATCCTTCCACAGCAATTTGTGGATTAGTTTGTTCGTGAAAACTGGATAGCATTTGGACAAAACAACCAGTTCATGTTCTCGTCCAGTGAGCACACCTGGAAACATTGCTGCTGTAGCCGAAAATGTGACTGGACATCCATCACCATCAACTCGTCATCGTACTCAAGAACTGAACATTTCTCGCACTTCTCTGAGAAGAATTTTGCATAAAATCCTTGAAATGAAGGCTAACAAAAATCACCCAAGAAGTCAAGCCTCATGCGCATCCGATGCGTTTCTACATCGCTCAATAGGCTAAGGATCACATGACCGAAAATGAGCATTTTCCAAGAAAAATCGTTTTTAGCGATGAAGCTCATTTTCACTTCGGAGGACTACTTTTTCTGGGGATCCGTTGAACGTAAGTATTACACTAACCATCCAGGAACATGAAATCGAAGTTACCATTGAAGAGATTGTGCCCCAAACAATCGACTAGGTACTAAAACATTGGGTTGATCGGATGTAGTACCTGCAGCCAAGGTGATCTTCTGAATGATATTATTTCGAATTCGTAAATGGCAAAATTCATCCTTTTTAAAAAACTCAACTTTGAAAAAATATCCATTAGTTTCTTGTTCATAGTAGATCGAAAATGCAAATTTCAAATGGCCCTTAGATCTGATTGGTTGGAGAACAGGTAAGAACTTTAGAAGATGTTCCAGAACATTCTTCCACACGAAATGGATACTTTTGCAAATATCGATTCTCTAGAACACTACCTCCAGACACAGAAAAAACAGCGAATATTCCAACGACATGCAATAATTTTCTTTCCTTATAAATGGGATGAAATAAGAAATTTCGTAGTGTTTACTACATTCTCAAATTGAATAAAAACAAACTTTATTTTAACTATATATATATTACTATTATACAGATTATCTACATTTAAAGGGCCAAACTTCAAGGGAGATCATGCAAGTTATTTGCAACAAAAATTGTCATATAAAAAATGGTCGAAATGTTGATGATTACCCTTCAATTCAACATTTCTTGATTTCACGAAATATTTCAAGTTTTTCCATAAAATAAAATATACTTCAGTTATCCTTGTAGCCTCATCAAATTTGACAACATATTTGGAAACGGAATTAATTTTGTTACCAGATAAGAAGTTCTGTGTGCCAAAAAATTCTGATTGCGAGCGTGGTAAGAAAATGAATATCACGATTCTGAAGTGAACAAAATCAGTCATATTTTTCCAATGAATTTATCGATGAAAAATTATTAATTATGGACATGTTTTCTTTTCAGCAAATATGCCTCATTTAGTGTGCTTTCGAAAGACTTTTGTGCTAGATGCTTGTCCTCTGACATAATATCGTGGCTAAGAAGGTAACAACGAAAAGTTTGAATATTCCAAACATAAATTTGCCCTATCTTGGAGCTCTTTATGATTGAATATTAATGTAATTCTCATGGAAATCATAAATATATCTGTCGAATCTAAATAATTCAAACGAATAAACTAAATTTTTATAAAATTTGAATATCAAAGCAGATTTAATCTGTTAGTCTTCTATAATTTTAATTTCAAAAAAATTTTTTTTCAAAAAACTTTTAGAATTAAATTAATGTCTACCATAAGCACCGCTTATATTTGATAGACGTATATATTCAAAACTCAATAACAATGTCAAATGGAATAAATAAACCAACCAATATAAAAAGGCAATTAAAATCAATAAATAAATATTTGAAGGAGACAACATTTTGTTTCTGATCTTACCATAATGAAACCAATTCCTTTTCAAAAACATAAAACACAACTTAAGGATTTCTCAAAAAATATAATTTGTTTGATATATTCAATATATTTAAATATTCAAATACGTTACTTCAATAATCTCTCAAAACATGTAATATATCTTCAAAAAACAATTAGAATACGGATAATCTCTTCATCGGCCCTAGATAACAAAATTTTGTCTCCTTCAAATATTTATTTATTAATTTTAATTGCCTTTTTTATATTGGTTGGTTTATTTATTCCATTTGACATTGTATATTGAGTTTTGAATATATACGTCTATTTAATATAAGCGGTGCTTATTGTAGACATTAATTCAATTCTAAAAGTTTTTTGAATAAAAAATTTTTTGAAATTAAAATTGTAGAAGACTAACAGATTATATCTGTTTTGATATTCAAATTTTGTTATATTTCTTCCATTAAGTAAAAAGCCTTTTTCTATTTTATTTTATACATAATATATAATTATATTTAGGCTTGAATAATTCTCATTATGGAATGTCAATGGTGTGAAGAAGATCATAGAATGCCTTACAGATTTCTGTGATTTTGTGATGAACTGACTACCTGGCTTTTTAAAGTTAGTCTCTTTCAAATAAGTCACGTGTTAAATTCTAAGGTATGATATAGTAATGTTAGTTGATTTTGATATTTAAATGTTATCTAGGGCCGATGAAGAGATTATCCGTATTCTAATTGTTTTTTGAAGATATATTACATGTTTTGAGAGATTTTTGAAGTAACTTATTTGAATATTTAAATATATTAAATATTTCAAATAAATTATATTTTTTGAGAAATCTTTAAGTTGTGTGTTATGTTTTTGAAAAGGAATTGGTTTCACTATGGTAAGATCAGAAACAAAATTTTGTCTCCTTCAAATATTTATTCATTAATTTCAATTGCCTTTTTTTATATTGGTTGGTTTATTTATTCCATTTGACATTGTATATTGAGTTTTGAATATATAGGTCTATTAAATATGAGCGGTGCTTATTGTAGACATTAATTTAATTCTAAAAATTTTTTTCAAATTTAAATTGTAGAAGACTAACAGATTAAATCTGTTTTGATATTCAAATTTTGTTATATTTCTTCTATCAAGTAAAATGCCTTTTTTTATTTTAAATTTTCATAATACAGATTTTATGAAAAAGTATAAGGAAAACAGACTACTACTACTTATAATAATTGTTCGAAATGTCCACCGTCTTGTTCAATACATTTCACCCGTCATTTTTGCACTGAATCTACAACACTGTGAAGTTCACAACATTTCTGACCCGTTTCTGCACAACACAATTTTATTATTTTGATCAGATCCTCTCGAGTCTGAACGCGAATCGGATATACTTTTTCTTTCAAGGTGTTCCAGACATAAAAATCCAAAGGCGTAAGTCGAGGCTCCTTGGTGGCCATCTTATCGAACCGTACCTTCCAATCCACTGAAACCCAAAATATTTCATTAATTAACTCCCTTACATTCCGGCTATTATGAGCTGGGCAGTCATCCATTTGAAACCAGATATTTTGTCTGTTAGCCAGGCGAATTTCTTCCAATGTGTCCGCTTAGCGGCTTTTGATTAATGTATTGAATTCTTTAGCGTTGAGGCTATCTGGAAGTATTACTGATCCAAAAAGTTCACCTCTCATGACTGACAACCACACGTTGACCCTTAATTCATGTTGGAAATGAGAAACAATAGTCGCATGGGGGTTTTCTCTTTGCTATACATGACTATTTCGCAAATTTTCCATACCCTATTTCGTGAAAGTGGTCTCATCAGTCCATCATAACCTATCGCTCCCCCACTCTCCTAACTTATTCAGGTACCACCTACAAAATGTTAGCCTCGTGTCTGCATCTACAGATAACAGAGCCTGCACCTTTTCAAATGATATGGATTTAACTTTTTCTTGAGTTCTCGGTGTACTGTAGAATGATGAACGTACAACCAATTCGAATAGAATACTTATAGTAAATTGAGTTAATTCATTAGATTCAAGAAAACCTACTCATTCACAAAATTATCAAGCGACAGAAACTGTCAGATTTAAAATTCAATGTTTACATTGATATTCAACCATAACGAGCCTAAAGATAGAGCATATTTAGGTTTGAAATATTTCAATTTTTCGTTGCTATCTTCTTATCCATGATATTATCGCAGAGGACAAGCAGCTAGCATAAAAGTTGATATGTCATCCGGAGACACATTCTGTAATTTTTGCTGAAATGAAAACACGTACATAATTAATCATTTTTCATCGATAAAACCATTGGAGAAATATGACTTATTTTGTTCACTTCAGAATCGTGATATTCATCTCTTTACTACGCCCGCAATAAGAAATTTTTGGCACACAGAACTTCTTGCAGTAAATTTAATGCCGTTTCCAGATATGTGGTATATGTGGTTGATGAGGCTACAAGGATAACTGAAGTATAATTGATTTTATGGAAAAACTTGAAATATTTCCTGAAACCAAAATTAAACTTAAATTGAAGAATAACCATCAACATTTCGACCATGTGTTATATGACATTTTATGTTACAAATAACTTGTATGACCTCCTCTTGAAGTTTGGCCCTTTTAAACACCCTGTATATACGTTTAGGATTTTCGCTATAGAAAAATTTTGAGAAGTAGCATATATGTAGGACAAACCAGAAAATCTTTCCGATAAAGGTTCAATCATCATAGAAGCCATAAAGATCACTCTAATTTTCTAATTTTTCGAAGCATTTTTTCGAAAGCAATCACATCTTTCATTAAACAATCTTGAAATATTGCACCTATAAGCGGAAGGAAAAATCTTGACATCTGGGAATCCACCGAAATATGTAAATACAAACAGCACGTTTATAATAATAATAAATTATTTGCAAAACTTCACAACATATATAAAGAATAAAATAATTATAAAGAAATCATTGCGAATACAAAACCACAAAGTCTAATATGACTGTCTGTGGTAATAATGAAAACATGAAGCCAAAATAATACTAAAATACGAGGGTTCCCCTGAAAAGAAAAGGAAAGGAATGTTTCAACAATAAAACTATTAAATGAACAGACGGACCTTTGGCACACCCCACTTCTCGAAGTTTTCCACCAGCCAAAGCCTTCTACGCATATTTAATAGTAAAGATACAGTTTGTTTTTATTCAGTTCGAAAATGTAGTAAACACTACAAACTCGAGTCACTGGTATATTTAGTTGTTAAAAATGAGATAGAAAACTCAGTAATTTCTTATATCATTCCATTTAAAAATGAACTATCACAAAGTAACGGACTACCCCATCCCATACTCCTCAATTATGAGGATTATATCGGAATAATTTTTATTGGCTGTATACTAACATGAAATGCCAATCTACTTATGACAATTATAGGAGATCTATTATACTTATAACAATTATAGGAGAGCCAAATCCTCATATAACTTGATAATATAGGAAGCAAAATTTAGATATTTCAATAACCTGATTGAAACCTCTGACAGTAGAAACAAAACAGTGTGGAGTACGGTGAATTACCAAACTGGCCGAACTTTAAAACAATGCAAGCCTATTGAGTTGATTGTTGATGGAAAATCATATGTTGACCCTAAAAATCTGGCGGTTATATTTGCTAAATATTTTTCCTCAGTAACAAAAAATGCACTGTTTGAATATTATAATTCTAACTCTTCAAATTTGAATTTTAACTTTTTTTTTCAACCAGTTTTGGACAACGAGGTGATCAGTACAATGAATAATTTGAAAAACAAGAGTTCGGGCATTGATCATATTTCAGCGCGTATACTAAAAAATATTGGAGCTGCAATCGCACCTCATTTGGCCATTTAAGTAGTTTGTCAATAAGCTCAGGCGTATGCCCTAATCTTATAAAAAAAAAACCATAGTTTTGCCTATTGATAAAAAAAAGATGTACACGATGTTGCTAATTACAGACCTATCTCTATTCTCAGTGTCTTCTCCAAAGTATTTGAGAGAATTGTTGGCAATCGAATGATGAACTATATAGATAGGTACAACATATTGGACACTGCACAACATGGTTTCAGGTCAGGTCGTTCAACTCACACTGCAGCTTTATATTTCGTTGAGTTTGTGCATGATTGCCTTGATAAAGACTTGTTCGTCGCGGGGTTATTTTTTGATTTATCACGAGCTTTTGATAGCCTCTCCTATGGGTTCCTTATCGATAAATGTTACAACATTGGATTCGGGGGTATATTTCTAACATGGATTCAAAGTTATCTGGAGAGTAGAACTATAAAGGTTGATAACTCTTTCTCGCCAGAAGAGAATATTTATTCGGGCATACCTCAAGGTTCTCTACTGGGGCCACTTCTTTTCCTTTTGTTCATTAACGGCTTACCTGTTAATTGGAAGAACATGCTTTTTCTGTCATCCGGTTACACTTATTGTAATCCACTCATGCATATGTTGAGATTGGTGTTGTTTGCTGATGATATCTTTGTGGTGAAAAGCGTCGAGACGTTTGATGAATTGCAGACTTTATGGCAACTCTTGTTACAGTGTTTTGTAGACTGGTGTCGTTAAAATAACTTAATGATCAATATCAGCAAAACAGAATGCATTCACTTTAAAAATAGGGATGACGATTCCAATAGATTAGCGTTACGGTATTTGGATTTTATTATAGAAGCTCAGTAAAGTGCAAGATTTCTGGGAATATACGTCGACCAGAATTTGAAGTTGTGTTCGCATGTCCATTCTGTATGCAATAAACTAAATATCTCCTTCTGTGCTATAACTAGAGTTAGAAATACGATTCTCCTACAGTCACTTATGAATGTTTACTACAGTCTTGTGTACAGCCTCATCTTTTATAATATTATATTATAGGGAAACTCATCCGATGTTGGTAGAGTATTCTTAGCCTTGTATCAATGTATGAAGCTTTTTCATCATCTTCCAAGAAGTATACAATCACTTAGTCTTAAAGAATTTAGAAATGTAGTTAGGGATAAACTTTTAGAAAAATGGTTTTACTCGGTTAGCGAATATTTTTCAGTTAAATTGTGATTGTTCACATATTATATGACTTGTCCTATACATGTAAAATGTCTTACAGGATGAATAAAATTATTATTATTATTATAATGTTAATATCTCTTGAATATCGAAAGTAATTGAAATTTGTCGTATAATATTTTTCCTGAACATATAGAAATGCTGCCTCTTTCTTCAGTTCAAGTCCCGGAATTGGAAAATCTCTCTTCACTCTTTCACACAAGTTAAGGTTATTGAAAATAATGTAGCGCTAATTAATTTTCTTTCATTTCCAGTACCCCCAGAAAAACTGAGCGTATTAGACGAGAACGGCGTTCACATACCTGATTACATTCTCGGACCGTACAACGAGGGCAGTGCCGTCAACATAACCTGCGTGGCTACAGGAGGTGAGCAACACATCTTTCATAATTAATTATAGTACTCGGTGGCTACAAAGTCACGCTATAAATTATCTCGGAACGCGATAATTATGAGCGTTAAGTGAAAGTTGCTAATTACTAGCATTTGTGCATTTCTTTTCATTTCAACGAAACACAAAAAGGAAAATTCCTGCATTTATACTGGATTATGATTATTCCAACATATTTAAAAGCCTAACGATGGTTTCTTTCAATTTTGATTATCCAATACATATTATATTCAGTTTTTGACTGAATGCATGATTTTCGCTACTGATAGATCCTTTTTAATGCATCCGGATCACTTCACATTTGATGGTCATGTTATTGAGGTCTCCAGCTCGGTGAAGTTTCTGGGAATCATTATTGATTTTTCTTTGAAATGGAACGATCATATAAAGTATATCATAGGAAAGTTAAACTATGTAATTTACACTTTGTAAATGAAATTCTGAAGATAGTTTACTTCTCAAACTTTCAGTCGCTTTTAACATATGGTCTTATTTTCTGGGGACGCAGTTCTTCCCTTCAAAGCATTCTTATTATTCAGAAACTAGCCATAAGAGTCATTTTAAGACTTAGGTATCCAAGGCGTCTCAACGAAAATTTTACGCCCCCCGAACTCAGAAGTGAAGAGTTTTCGAAGATTTGAAGAAAATAGGTCAACTTCTTAATTTAAGAATCAATTTGAATGTGAGTCATTCAAAGGTCAACTTCTAATTTGAGGGGGACGAATTTCTATCATGAGTTTGTTCCCAAAAAAAAATCCCAATGAAGGTGGCGTTAACATTTTTTTAATAGGGAAGTGATCTCGAGTATTGGTTAGTTTGAAAGTCTTTATGTTCTGTGCATAACCCAGTTAAAATTTTCAAAATCGGTTCACTATTCACGAAATAATGTAATAATTGAAATTACCTTCAAAAGGTTATGTTGAACAGACAGTTGAACAGCTCAAACTCATTAACCCGAAAGTTTTGAAGAATCTGAAAATAAATTTCGAGTTTTGTATTAGAAAGAAAGAATTCACACACGACATTGTTCCGAAAAAACCACCTGAGGGTGGCAACAACCCCCAATTTTTTTTAATAGCTTTGAAAAGGCTTTTTCTGTTCTCTAAGCATCCTATTTGACATTTTTAAATTCGGTGATTTTTTTTGAGCATTTTGATCTAGAACATTATCAGAAGGGTGACTCAAACAGAAAGCCAATGCACTCAAATAAACCAGATCTGTAAGTAATGATAGGGAACATCCTGGAAAAAATGTACCACCAACCTCCAAACATCCAAATGAGATAACAAAATGCAATAAATATAAATTGTTAACAAAAATCCCATAAATTAAATATTTTGAATAGAAAAAATTTTTTTACTGCTCATCCCTCTTATGAAAACAGATATATTTCAAAAATGTTTAACATAAACCTAAGACTTTCATCATAAAAATATCTTACTTGGAACATTCAATATTGTTGAATATTCAACTAAGTTACTTTTTAGAAAATCTCAAGATATGTAAAAACATTACTAAAAAACACATTTTAAGAGAGACTTTGCTCGTCAGTACCCAATCACATTAACAAAATATAACATCCATCAACAAAAAATATTTATTAAATTTATGTTATATTTTTTAAATGTGATTGGGTACTGACGAGAAAAGTCTCTCTTAAAACGTGTTTTTCAGTAATGTTTTTACATATCTTGAGATTTTCTAAAAAGTAACTCAGTTAAATATTCAATAATATTGAATATTCCAAGTAAGATAGTTTTATGATGAAATTCTTAGGATTATGTTGAACATTTTGAAAGATATCTGTTTTCATAAGAGGGATGAGCGGGAACAAAATTTTGTCTACTCAAAAGATTCAATTTATGGGATTTTTTTGACAATTTATATTTATTGAATTTTGTTATCTCATTTAGATGTCTTATAATGAATGTTCATTTTATATGTCGTTTGATATAAGCGGTGCTTATATGACATTAATTTAATAGTTATATATAATATATAATAGTTATAATATTGAATATAATTTTTTGAAATTAAATATGTAGAAGGCTAACAGAATATATCTGTTAATATTAAAATATTTGAAAAATTTCATATACCTTCTTTCAAGGATAAACCTCCATTCATTTTCTTTATTTACATCCGAGAAAGAGACACGTAGTGCCGTGATACCTGTATATTGAAAATACATATTATATTATTAGGAGTACAAATAAGTTTCCGCCGTTTTATTGTAGATGGCGCGGCACGGAGTTTCGGTTAGCTTTCGCAGATGATAACCGGCTTAAAAAATAGTTTGGACATTCAAGAACAACATAAACTATTAATATCATTGATTTTATATTGGTGAAATATAATTTTTATAGGTTGAAAATGTCAAAATTTGAGCCAAGTAAGCGTCATTTGCGGGAAATATTAGTTTACTTCTTTAATTTAAAGAAATCTGCTGCTGAGGCGCATCAATTGCTCGTAGAAGCATATGGTGGGGGTGCTTTGAGTGAGATAACGTGTCGAGAGTGGTTTCAAAATTTCAAAAACGGTGATTTCGACGTAGAAGACAAAGATCGCAGTGGAAGGCCAAAAATTTATGAGGATGCAGAATTGGAGGAATTATTGGAGGAAGATTCATCTCAAACACAAGAAGAACTTGCTCTAACATTGAAAGTCACTCAGCAAGCAGTCTCACATCGTTTAAAATCATTAGGAATGATTCATAAACAAGGAAATTGGGTTCCGTACGGCGGAAACTTATTTGTACTCCTAATAATATAACATTTTAATCTAGAAAAACATTGATTTTTCTTTATATGACATCATATAAAATATGTATATGTAATTTTTGTCCTTTAGTGTGAAAACAAAGTAGACTATATGTATATGTATAATATGTATATGATAATATACTAAATAAAAAATATAGCCATATTATTTCATAGTTGTTCCTTATTATCAGATAGCTCTAACATTGAGAACCTACATGTTGTTTTCACATGTCATGCCTGGTAATAACTTTGAAATTGAAACACTGCATTTCATTAAAAAAAAAATTTTTAGGCTTGCCCAAAAATTCTTCAGGTGCGTCTTTGACATATCTATTGATAACTTCAAAATTAAATTGTGTTTCAATTTGGAAGTTATTACCAGGCATTACAAGTGTGCACGTGGCATCAGGATTGTTAGCATTGCCGGAAAACCTTACTGGTTTTTCTATAAAATCCATAGGTACAACCAGTGTCTCAATTTCAGATTGTGTTTAATTTTTAGTTGTGGGTGCATGAGTTTTGAAGTAATATGTAATAATTCTGGATTGATATTATCCACTCAAATGAATACCTGCACTACACGAAATATTGATCATATTTACTGTAAAATACACTATACTGGTATTCCTATTTTATAATTGACCTTCGAGCTTCAAAGCGAAAGCAGTTAAAAAAATGAAGAATGCGTGTTAAATATACTATATTATATCTCTGCCTCATAATAGACCCCCAGATTCGAAAGCAAAAGAAAAAAAAGAAAGGTTAATTATCCAAACATGTATTTTGTTTTAATCCCAGACCAAATATTTTCTAACCATATCCAATAACACCACAAACAAGTCGTTCTCCAGCATCTCCACTTATTTTGGAATCCACATTACTACTTCTGCCTAGATCATCCATTCTCTGATGAACTACTAGCGATCTTCCTATGATAGAGTTAGGACCATTTAAGGTCATGAGTTTGTCCGTGAAGGAAAAAATAGCAGTGCCCGAGTCATCAGCGTTTATATTACCTAGATCGCCTATATGTCTTAATTTATCTTCAGGAGCACCATGCATTTCACCAAGTGGATTGAAATGTCCGCCTACTGTTGAACATTTAGGATCTCTTATATCACCTTTTTCGTGAATATGGAAACCGTGAAGACCAGGACATAGTCCGTTAACTCTTCCAGTAACCAAAATACCATCTCGCATCCTCTCGAAGGTTATTACTCCATTGACGTTATTGAAAGGACTGAGGAGTACACAAACAGCTTTGTAGACTACATCTTGCTTGGGAGGTTGGACCTTGCATTCTTTGCCGCATGTTATAATCAGTACGATATGATATAATAATTGTGTAATGAATTTCATTGTTTGCTTCTAGTTATAAGGATTTCTTGATTGTATTGTTGAGAGATAATTTTGCATCTTCTACATTTTTGTCAGGTCAATGACATGAAACGTCATGCTGTCATACTCGGCACAAAATTCTATGAAATATTAAGTGGGTAGAAAACAAAGTTCGTTTTTCCTCTCCCTGATCGAATCATTCCGTTGTATTTCTAGAAACAAACACGTTTTAAATTTCCACATTTTCTCGTGGCAGCATTTTCGAGGTATGACTGAAAACTTTAACAAAAGGTACACAAAAATGATAATCGTAAATGATAGAATGTTGGCAATGTGCAGATAACACGTCAATTGATGTTATTTGAGTATATTGAAACTTTTGGATTTATATAGATGCTATTGGGAGAGTATGAATAAGTTCGTGCAGTTTTTAGAAAAACATTGAAGTTCTATTGGAAAATAATTGGTTACAAATTCAAATTTTAAAGTATTGCTTCTGCTAGCCACTACTTTTTCCCATTCGCTAGTAGCGACATCTTTCATCAAAACCGCCTAAATTTATCTCTATTCGTAATATTTTTAGATTATTTTAATTATGTACTGATTTGAAAATTTCAACAGACTCCAATTGGCTAAAATTTCTGCTTTCCTATTCCACGTAGAAGATTTCTGAATGATCTATAATATTTTTGACGAACTGTAACCATTTTCTAGAAAATGAGGAGCAAATGTGAAAGCTCGTTTTTTAATTTTTTTTGTGTTCATTTCATCTAGCTTGCAAGGAACAACGTCCAATCTGACATATATTATTTATTGCATCATGAACATGTTAACGCATAAATTAATGTATAGTTGGCATTGTATCTTTTCAGTTAACTAGATACAATAAACATAAAGTGTATTTTATGAAAAATTAGCACTAACTTCCAAATTTGAAACTCCTTGCTAGATACTGATTATCATTTTATGTACCTGCCTACTATAAATACTCTGCACTTTTAATGATAGTTGGAAGATAGAGTGAATTCTTCGAAACTACAGTCACGAAAAATGTGTACATACTTTGAACTTTTTGGTGGTAAAACAGTAATTCGTAAATACCAATTATGAACTGCCAAATAGCTGAAACAGTTCAATATGATCTTCAGTTGTGTAAAGATGGTGAAAAGTCATATCAAGTGGCTAGATTATCCAAGTATGCTGATTTTCTCCTGCTTGTCCTAGATAACAGCGTGCTGTCGTTTTTGCTCGAATCCCGGTCGGCCTGTCCGTAAACACTCTAACTTTTGAATGGAAAGAACTAGAGACTTAAAACTTTCAGGGTATGTTTGAGGCCTAAATATCTCAGTCAAGTTCCTCAATGGACCAAATTGGTTATATTGTTTCCGAAGAGTTCTTATTTGGAATGTTTTCTAATTTTTCCAACTATCTTGAAAACTGCAGATCCCATGGATCTAAAATTTGGTATTTAGGAGAAAAATTATGTCGCCTATTTCTGTTTAAAATTTCGTGAGTATCGTATAATTAAAATAATTAAAGACGTGTTTTTTGTGAGCAGAGCAGCGTTGTGCGCTGTCGGAACAATAGCAAAAGACTTACGATAAAGTTCAAATTTAGCATTAAAAAGAAAAGTAACGACAAGTATCTTGATGCAAAATCTGCTGAGGAGGTCATATAAACCAGCCACGAAATTTGGGGACTTCACATCAGTACTTTTGTGGAATTTTAAGTTCCGGATTGTATAGTCCGTCTAGAAAGTATCTGGAAAAACAAAGCTTAATTGTAATCATTTAGTATATATTTTTATTTCTTGAATTAGAATATATTATAAAAATATTCATCTCATTCACTTATACAACCTCCATTCAACTGTAAAGAGTTGACTAAATGTCGAGTTGCACCCGAAACTAGATCACCTCCATAATTTTCGGTGATGGTACTCCAGGACTGTAAAACTGACCGAATTAAATCGGTGCTCGTTTAACTTCAATCTTCATTAGTCTCCATATATTTTCAATGGGACTAAGATCTAGTGAAGCTGATGGCCATGAAATGGTTGTCACTTAGTGTTCTTGCATCTAAGCTTGAGTATTGACCGAATTATGGCATCTTGCATTTTCCTGCTGAAAACGCCACCCCTTTACATATAAAGAATGCGCCATTTCAAGGAGAAAATCGTTCAGAATGCCACAATACTTTTCACTATCAATGGTATCGTCAACTATACAGAGAGGCGTAGCACCATGCTGAGATATTGCTTCCAATCCATTATTTTAGTGGGAAATTTGGAAATTTGAACGGTAACAGGTTGTTCTGATTGGTTTTTTAAGTGATTTCCACCAAGCTGGAAACAACTTTCATCAGACATAAAGACATTATTGAAATAATCTTCTTGAATACGTTGACAAATTTCTATCCATCGTTCCTTTTGTAAAAGTGTCATTATAAGGATTTTTTTCGGTTTCCTTGATATGTAGCTTGTCTTTTCTGTCACATGGGGACGTTTTCTGGACATACTTTTATATTTGGTTGATTTCCAAATCTATTAGCCAATTTGTGATACCCCAAACGCAGATTGTATCGTCCTGAGGCCAATGAAACATTTAAATTGTTTCCTTTAATCCTACCCGGTCTTCCTGAAACTTTGCCTCATATCCATGCCATTTTTCATCCTCTTTATTGTCTAATATACAGTTCAGTCAATTGCACTAATTTTTTCACGTTTCAAAAACCTTTTCCATACAAATATTTTACCTTTTTTCTAGTTGCGACATTATTTCATGAATTGTATACCTGTTGACAATTAACAATATTTGACCATGCAACTTTCGTCATAGCCGACTATCTGCAGAACCTATTTTATACATTACTTTTGTCTCAGAATGTTGCAAAAAAAGGATATTAAAATTATAAAAAATAATAAATTCGGACTATATAAATGATTGGAGTTGTTCTAGTATTGATAGTATTCTACAAATGAAGAAACTATACCTGTGCAATGCTAAATTATTTCACTGGATCCACTTATAGGTAAAAAATACGGTTAGGTTATAATTCGGATTTAACAAATGAGAATTTCAATTTAATTCCTCATAGTATACTTATTCAACGTACCACTCTTTTATAGTAGGGAATTTCCGGAAAGAAACGAAACGCTGATGTGATCATCTGAATTTAACTGCTTATTTCACAATGTATGCACTTCATTTTGTATTTCGCAGGTCGCCCCTCTCCAAACGTGACATGGTGGCAGGAAAACGCCCTACTTGATGATACTTATGAGAAACTTCCCAACAGACAGGTTAGAAATGTTCTCCACATAGAGAGACTCGAAAGAAGACATCTACATACGATATTCACCTGTCAGGCGTTGAACAACAATCTGGTAGCTCCAATATCCAGCTCCGTTACCCTCGACATCAATCGTAAGTGCTGATTTTCGTCCTCACTATTCAGTCTTAAGTGTGTGTGTTGCGCTAATGCTTGAACTATTTTACATCGAATGCGAATCTTTCTTTAGTGAAAATCTTTCCTAAGCTGTTACTTACAGGAAGCATCCAAAGATGAGGTTAAATTTATCCTTATACTTTATTCCAGATCTGAAGACAAATACGCTCCATTATTTATTGAGTAATCACTTCGTGTCCTTTGTTAGGATGTTATTATCTGGCTCTTCTATGATTTGAAAATGTAAATGTGATAAATCGTTAGAAGTATGAAAAAATTACTGCTAGAAAATCTGAAGTTATATTGTGAAAAGTCCTAAAGGTCCACAACATCATTGATGCTATTATCAATAATTACACTTTTCCAGTGAATCTCTTAAAATTAAATTCGCCTTTTTTTATTGCAAAGCACGATCATTCTGCAAAATTTTTTTACGTTTAACATTTCAACTCCTTGATTTCCATGTGAACGATATTCGCTTAAATGACGTATTTTTGTTATTTCTATTTCCTTTAGAAAATCTATATATATTTGAACATCCTATGTTTATTACGATATGAAGAATTAGGTTGAGATTGATCGAAGCTGCATCCGCGGAATTCATCTGTGGCAATAATTAGAGAAAGTTCCTACATTATTTGAATATCAAAACAGGTTTAATCTATTGGTCTTCTACAATTTTAATTAAAAAAAAAAAAATTTTTATTCAAAAAACTTTTAAAATTAAATTAATTTCTACAACTTCAATAATCAAAACTCAGCTTAGGAATTAGAAGTTATTTTGTGATCAATTATCACATCAGATCAATTATCTTCGCCACTTGTAGAAATTACAATATTCTTGTTATCTTGTTTGTTGATATTAAGTATTTTCCATATTTCGATCTTGAGAATAACGTCCTGAAATATACTCACGTTGAAATCGGACGTCATGTGTAATCATTTGAAAATTTTTGGCTTTTATTAGAAATATTTTGATTGAAATGATATATTTTTCAGTAAATATAATCTGTTTTCTATGATAAATTATCCACTTATGTGAAACGTGAGAATATAACTTTATATTTCCAAAATGTACCAGAAAATTCAGTCACTCATTAAATAACATGCTTTTCTATTAATCTTCCATTGTCATTACAAAATGCTAGACTTTGGAGTAATTCTTTAGTAAATAGTGTTTGCTGGAGAACCAATGTACGGGCGTAGAGAATTATTGACATTATCTAAGGTGAATAAAATCCTCAGAGAAAATGAAGCGGGTGCTGACTCATCCACGTAAATTGCACCAAAATCGAAGAAATATAGAGTAACATTTTCATGGAGCAATTACTACTACCATCGTATTTTTGATAAGGAAATATTATACTGTAGTAAAATTATTATGGATTGATTATTTTACAATTTCTCAGCGTAACTAGAAGAAATTACTGACTCATACAAAATAAGTTCAGAAGATTTGTTAAGATATTGAATGAGTTCCATAAATATATTAAATATCCTGAAATCTAAAGGCTGCGTAATGAGTATTCATAAATATAAGATTTATGTAATTTTCTCATATTAATTTCATATGAATGTACAGACTTTTGCACGAATACATCAACAATAGTTATTGTGCACAGTGACATATTTACTTCTGTTGCGGGGGTGCCATTTGAAATGTATGTGAGTTGAACCATTCTAAGAAAAAAAAAATATATTTTTCTACAACACTCAAAAATTGGCATTTAGTCGATGCGCTCAATGTAACACATAAAAATCTCATCTTCAACTTCCTAGTGATTCTGCAGAGCTTAGCAAAACAAAAATCTACCCGTGATTACAAATAATAGGTTATATAAATTGTCCTTCGACACTTTGATTTATCATGAAATACACAAGTTGTATTAATCAGAAACTATTTATATCGTTTATATGATATTCCAAAATATAAAAAATTACTCTTATTATTGAAAATCATTATTTATGCAAAATCCCTGTTAATTAAAATTCCATTTTAAAGGGAAAGATTCATATATTTCGAGTTTATGATATTACTTTATTGTATATATAATAATTATATATTTTGGTTTACACTTCTAACATATTATCATTTGGTTTTAAAGGAGTCCATAAAATACATTGCAAACTTTGTGTAATTTCTGTAGCGAAAATAGAATACGTAGGATTTTTTGAAAGTTCACTTCATTCTAGTGTTTGATAAGATAGCTGCATTCAGTTTGTCTGGTAAAATATATTTTGTTAATTATTTTAATATTTAAACTGTGAATTAGGGTTGATGTGTTTTCGTTGTAATAATTCTAATTTGCTTTTTGAAGATGTTCTGCATGTTTAAGAAATTTTTTTGATATAAAATAAAATAGAAGAGAGAATTTTTTGAAAGAACTCATTTTGAGCAAGTTCTTTATGAAGAAGTTCTTGAGATTATGTTTTGCATTTTTGGAAAGGAATTTGGTTTTAATAAAACAAGGAACGAAACAAAATTTTCTTTATGTATTTATTTAATGGATTCAATTGATAATTTATGTTTCTTTGAATTCTTCTATTCCTTTTGGTACTGTGATAAGTTTATATGTCTACTAAATTTACGCACTGTGTTCTTAATTAATTTAACTCAAAAAGGTTTTGAATGAAATTTTTTTAAATTTAAATTTGAAGGAGGTTAACAAAATAAATCTGTATGATATTTGAACTATTTCAAACAGTTTTTGGTCAAGAATTTCACGAACTCTCATTAGAGAGTCCTTGTGAATATCACATTGTCCCATTTCAGTGAAAATTCTATGGAATTAACATTAAGGAATTGCTTTTTCGATTATTATAATAATATAATAATAATATTGCCTATTCAGAATACATATTAATACAAAAATGAAAATTAATACAGAATCACCAAAAAATACAAAAAAAATTTCAGGAATACAGGAATATATGTCGCCACTAAGAAAAAGCTGAAAATAAAATTTCCGAGTATTTTTCAAATCTAATTTGAATGAATAAACAAGGTTCTCCTTCTAAAACCAATGCTCGCACGGAGGAATGTTATATGGTCTCTAGAATCCATTTACGAAATTGCATGGTCACAGATAAAAAGCAACATTACAAGCATAACACGCCCTTAGATGTTTGATGTCATTTCAGATTGATTATATCAGCTACTGCAGCTATATTAGTTGTTTTCAAATAATTTTTGACGTATTTGCTGATTAATCTGAAGGAGTTTAGTGAATGAAATAAACTCTTCAGCTCGCACTCCAAGGAGTTATATTATGATCATGAAAGTAAACTATTTCTTTTGGTGATTATCTATCTATTCACAAGTATTCAAAACGCTAGGACTCTCCCATACAAATCAGGTCGTCGGTTAGCAATTGCTCGTTCAATATTGATCTGTAAATCATCTAAATTTGCTGGATGATTGCTGTAGTAGACCAATGACCCAAAGAAAGAAGTCCAATTGTGTTAAATCACTGAGAATGATTTTCTCATGAAAATCTGCAGCATTTCCGATTTTTTCTGAGCACCAATTATGGAATACACGACGCTTTAAATGATCTGTTGCTTTAAGTTCTAGGTTAAAACAATTATGTATAGCTGTCAACCAAGTTTTTTTTCGTAAAATTCGTCACAAAGAAGTCTAGGAGATGCCTAGTTCTTGTGAACGTCGAGAAATCGGTAAATTTTGATCTTCAAGAACACTTTCACGTACGGCAGCAATATTCTCTTCACTTCTTGCATTTTTTTGTCTCACTGGCACTGTAACATCATGAAATGTAAAATTTGTTTCAAACTTCTCCACTAAACGTTCAACCAAAAATTGGTGATAAAGCACGTAAAGTCAGAGTAACAGATCGAGATTTTTCATATGAAATTTGGATTATTTTAGAACGTTGTTGGAGTGTGTACCTTATCGGTATTAAATGGTAGACATTGACAAACACAACTGTCAATGTCACAAATAAACAAAGGCTGCCATGCGTGAGCAATGTCAATTTAAAAATGGGGCGTTCCTATTGGAAAACCTCTTATTTATTTAGACGTAGTGTGAAAATGTCTATTGGATCTAGTTCAAACCTGAAATGGAAGGAAATATGGGTCTTAAAATGGACGAAACTGAACTGGATACTGCCTTATTTCTGACTCTTTTATAACTTTTATTGAATTTAGAGTAATTCGCTATAGCTTTTACATCAGTTGAAAGATCACAATCTCTGACATTATAGGTCACCTGTTAATATTCCTTGAGATGTTCTAGAACTAATAATTACTTTATCCAAACTTCCGTAATTGAAAATCCGTACATGTTTTAAAGCAGCGTTACAACATTCATATTATCTTTTATAGCAGCCATAACGATATATTTTATTGTCGTAATGTGGCCAGAAAATACCATTTCCATTGAAATTGCCTAGTTCGCCAATTGGGGTTTTCATTGCTCATTTCGCAGCAAGTAGGTACTTCGGTCTCAAATTTCTACCTATTTCGTATCAGATGGAAGAGAAATGAAAGTTATTTGATTGCAGGAGTCATGAGTAGGTATATTATTGAAACTAATCAATATGGAACAGAATGTGTATAGACGAAGAACAATACCAGATGTTAGGGTTGCATTGCCAATGAATATCCAGCCTTATGAAATAAAGAATGCGTCATCTTAAGTGCATTTTGAAGTAGTGGCTATTTAGAGTCTGTCAACATTTCTGTCACTCGTGTTTTGACAGAAAGTTAGTTTAGTATTTGACTTTGAAGAAATCAATAAAATTGAGAAAACTCATTTCCAAAGTGGTGAATCTTCTATCCAAACTGTTGAAAATTTACGTGGAAATCCGCTCACGGAAAACTGGACCGTTATTCGATAAAATAACCCGTTCACGTTCTCGTCCAGTAAGCACACCTTAAAACATTGTGGATGAACATTCATCAACATCACCTCATCAACGTGCTCAAGAACTGAATATTTCTCGCACTTCTCTGAGGAGAGTTTTGCATAAAGACCTCGGTATGAAGGTGTACAAAGATCAACTAGTGCAAGAAATAGAGCGTCGTAATCATCCGATGCGTTTCCATTTCGCTAAATGAAATGAATAATAATCGCATGATCGAAGATGAGAATGTTCCTAAAAAAGTCATATTTAGCAATGAAGCTTATTTTCACTTCGGAGGACTATTTCTGTGGGTATACGTCTTGCGCTGACCATCCAGAAGCGATTGATGCCTTCAAACACAAAATGAAAGTTGCCATTCATGAATGAGATTGAGCCCCAAACAATCGACAATGTACTGATGAATTGGATTGATCAGATGGGGTACTGCAGCCAGTCGTGGCGGTCATTTCATGGTTTAGCCTTTCTAATAAACACACGACTTCACTAGTTTTCTAGTTATAATAGATCTAAAATACAAATTTTAAGTGGCCCACTTCTTACAAGCCGTGTACAGAAAAAGAAACGCTGCATAAGGTACCTTCGTTATGGGAGTCCCTTCATTATTCCAAACAAACTAGCTATATTAGCGTCCCCGTTACAAATAGTTGTTGTAGAATACGATAGAATATTTGGAAGAGAACTATTCTTGAGGAGAAAATAACGGAATTAAATATGTTAAGGGTCTTTCATTAACAGCGCCCCATATTTTTTTGTAAATAATATACATAGTTCATTTGAAAATTATTGAAATTTTTATTTTATTATGAAGAACAATGTATACCATTAGTTATGAAACAAAACTTTTTTTAAACGTTCACCACGGAAACGCTGGCAAGAATGAAGTCGTTGAACCCAATTTTCCAGGACTCTCCCACACAAGTCAGGTCATATATTAGCAATAACTCGTTCAATATTAATCTGTAAATCGTCTAAATTTGCTGGATGATTGCTGTAAACCAATGACTTAATGTTACCCCAAAGAAAGAAGTCCAATGGAGTTAAATCGCTGAGAATGATTTTCTCATGCAAATCTGCATCATTGCCGACTTTTTCTAAGCACCAATTACTGAATACACGACGCTTTAAATGATCTGTTAGTTTGAGTTCTTGGGTTGAAACAATGTTTTTTTGATGTAGACCAATATCTTTTCGTCAAATTCGCCACAAAGACTTCTGGGAGATGCCTAGTTCTTGTGAATGTCAAGAAATCGATAAATTCTCTTCACGAACACTTTTACGTGAGGCAGCAATATTCTCTTCACTTCTTGCATTTTTTTGCGTCACGGGCACTATAACAAGAAGTGTAAAATTTGTTTCAAACGACCAAAAATTGGAGGTTAGGCACGTAAAGTTCTAGTAACAAATCGTGATTTTTCAAAATAAATTTGGATTTTTTGTAAACGTTGTTGGAGTGTGTACCTTTCAATAGTTAAATGGCAGACATTGACAAATACAACTGTGAACGTCACAAATAAGCACTGGCTGCCATGCGTGTGTAATGTCAATTTAAAAATGGGGCGTTCCCATTGAAAGACCCTTTATTTTTTATTTTTTCATTTATAGTCGATAACAAGGATTAATGAACATATATTGCAGAAAATATTACATGTCATAAATCCAACCAAAAATTTAATTTTTATTTTGTTTTAAATGATATCGAAATGTAGTTCTCATAATACTCAGGCGGTATTACCCTGAGGCATTACTTCTTTATGGGTAGTTCGCCAGTAGCTCCATTTTACTGAAAAAAAATGATTCGTGTTATGTTTCATTGGACAAAATAAAAAAAAAAACCTCAGGAGTTCACAAGTGGAATGGGAAGTTGTATGAAACGTGAAAGACATTATGAATAATTCAGAAAGGATATTTTTCTTTAGACTAATCTGTCATAACCGATTGATAAAAATTTCGAGACATTTCAAATAAGGTGAATTGTCTTCGTAGGATACAATCAACGCATAAGGTGAAGGGTTGGAGGTAGAACTGAAGAATTATATCAAAAATAGAAAGTCCTTTAAATGAGTTCCGCTCACGCTTCATTTCTGAAATACAGGGTTTTGAAGTTAAATTTTTTTATTATCTTTTCCTTATATTATCGGCATTTCTCAAGATATTGAGTTCCAATTTGGCTAATGTCCCACACCCTAAGGTGAACATCATATGAGATATCAAACATGTGAAAATCTACAGAATAATGGATTTATTTTCATTATTGGTACCTTAATAGAGTAGTTTGTTCTTATTTTAGAGCAGTCTTTTCCCTGATATAGCCTGTTCCTCAAGAATTTGAGTCATTGATTTATGCAGTGAACATATATGAGCTGAAGAGAATTCACAGGAAATTGTAAAAACTCATCTCAAAGAAAAAAAATATTGAATGTCTGTAGTGGTAGTTTCAGCTATTATTGTACTGGTCCTTTTTTTCCAGGTCGCCTTACTGGTCACTCACACATACATTTTTTGGAAAAAGAATTCACCTTGTAACTTGAAGATTTGCCTCTTTTGCTACCACGTGAAATTTGGCTTAAGTATGATGGTGCTCTAATTCATTCTTCAGTGTAATATTTTTGCCAAACTCAAGCGAATATTTTGAGGAATTTAGATGCTATGAGGAAAAGAGTTTGAAAAAATACCCACTTTAACACCCTGTATCTCGAAATCGAAGCATTTCCACACCCATATTTATGAGACTGTTATTCATTCAACTAAGAACACCCTGTATTACATTAATCAGTTCGGCACACTAAAATTCAATTCGGACAAAGTAGAACATTCTTTAAAAATCAATTACCTTTGAATGCCCATATCTCAAATATCAAGCAGAATAATTCTGTTACACCTCTACAAATTTTAATTAAAAAAAAAATCCTTTGACTTTCTTCAATACAATTTCTCTTCAATTTTGAATTATTCTGCTTGACATTTGAGATATTGAAATAAATTTTCTTTGAAATAATACATTTTTCCACTTTAAATATCATGCAAATACAAATGCCACTTTTATCTAACCACGTATCTATGGCGTAGAACTTGCGCTCCATAGATTGAGCTCAATCTTATCGTTTCAATGTTCAATAGGCTTCTTTCGACGACCTATTCAGGGAAACGCCGTTGAGAGAAACTTGTATAGGTAACTACTAGAACAGAGGATGTGTTAGAATCTACCAACACCATCACAGTCATCGAATTTAACGATCGCGCCAAATGGGTTATCCAGTATAATATAAATGTTCATGAGTTCTGACATACTGATGCAAAAGGCTAAATATTTCATACCTGTCCATCAATAATGTTCTATTGTCACCATAGAACGTTTCCAAAACGAATAACTCAGAAGAAATGACATATAATAAAAAGTTTTAAGATTGATTTGAAATTCTTTTTTTCCAGAAGTCCATACGCAGTATTGTAGAATGAAATATAACATTTCCTATGAAATATCGAGTGAATAAGTTCTCCCGATTTGTTTACCCAACCCTATGTCATATATTGTGTAAGCATTCGTCTTTTCAGACAATCTGAATAATCTATTCATATTTTATGCGTGTGTACTTTCCGTTCAGTCTGTTTCTACGTATCCTCCCTTCCGATATACTTTTCGATCGCAGAATCTATTATTCGAATGTAGTGCCAAGGGGTGGAAAAGTAAATTTTTTTCCACTCAGGCATATGGTATGAAGATATCATAGAGAGCACACCTGTATATTTGTGAGGAAACATAAATAGACGTAGTAGGTTACGTATTTTAAAAACGAATTTTCATTTCGTGTTCATAATGGTAGTTGAGCAAATTTATAGTTATGTTCTTTATTTGGCGAGAACCCACTTTCAAGAGATGAAAGTCAAAAATAATCTATAATTATTTAAACACCTCCAGAATAATAACAAAATGTCACAATTCCAACTAACTCTTGAATACTCTGGAAGCAATTTCGACTTATGCTCCTCAAAAAATTTCATCTTGGATATCTCGATATTACGAAGAAAATAACCGATATTTTATTCAGAATCAAAGACCTCTGTTTTATATTACAATTCGCATTTCATTCATGTAAGCTTGAAAATATATGTAGGTCAAAATTTCAGAAAATGTTTTTTATTCATATCTTATTTCACTTTCATTTATGTAGGAGATGACTATTTATTTATATCCAATTACCTCCAAATTATTATTGAGTAATTAAAATGAAGTGTGTGTTAGAATACGCCCCATTATTTCATTAACTTCGTTAGAATTTAAATATGCAGTTTTGATTATTACTTGCTCGATATTCATTCGTTCGTTTCCTAAATTGAACATCGAATTTTATATCTTACTCCTCATTGTCTGTGATATTCGATTCAGATGCTTGTGATACTTATTTCGTTTTGTCAAAAAGCTAATCTTCTGTGACATTCTTAAGAAAGAAGGATATTCGTGAACTTAACATAATTTCACTTGATTAATTGATTAAGATTCTTCAATTTTGTATATTCAGTAGGTCAGGACATAAAAATAATAATAATACAATGGTATAATACATCTGCTATTTCTTTTTTTCTCATTTGTATTTTACGTATTATAATTGGATACTTTACTATACTTCCAATTCCTCGGTAACTATCTTATTTTTTAATTTGGTTATTTAATTATTCGCTTTGAAAACACCAACAAGGTAATAACACGCAAAGGCAACCCATCGCATCTATTCAAAAGTGATCTAGTCTGTAGAATGTCTTTAATGCCACAAATGGATTCATCGGTTTATCGTCTTATGTCGATCAATTTTTTTAATGCCAGCGTCACAGGAATTCTCAACTGAAGAACTTTATTTTACCAAGAGGAGATACCATGTCACATCTTCAATAACTATGAAACTATAGTTTGTAAAATTCCTGGCTAAAAACTCATATTCAGAAGGGAGTCCGGAGCTGTATCCAATAGACTTTTTTGGGGGATATCTTAAAATTTACTTCAATAGTATTTATTATATAGGCAACTCAGATACTATCGAAGAATTGAAGGAAACCTAGACACTGAAATGAAAAACATTTCACTAACCTCCTAATGGCCATCTATGTAATATTTCCATTACCAGTTACAGGAGTGTGAAAAATATCAAGCTGACATTAAGTGATATTTTATCTAACAACTAACAGTTCTCATTAACACTGGATATGTATTTTTATGACCATTTGGAACGTCGAAGTACTATTAGTCCATCCTGTACTTCTGCAGCTAATGTTCGTTGAATCGTGACAAGGAAGAGACACAGTTGAAAGAAAAGATAATCAAGAAAATTTCAGTTTCAGCTCTGTGATCTTCAGTATGTGCGTGTTTGTTTCGGTCTTGTTCAAGTTAACATATCCAAGTATACAACCATCTTGCTTGATTTCGTACTTCACTTACTCACTTCGGCGACGCCAAATTACTTCGGCCTGCATCGAATCAACTACCAACATTCCTTCCTAAAGCGTTGAGTGCCATATAATAAAAGCCTTGGCAAGCGCTATCTAATGCATGTTTAATATTCCCGTATGCAACAACGATTACCGCACTTTGTTATCAGCTCATCGCCGGCAGACGTAGCGAAACCGCATGCACGCAAAGACAAAGGACATCGTTGTCTTCGCCCATAGAGACGATCGCATTGTTCCGTGGACGCGCATAAATCCGCGCCAACAATGGCCGACTACAGCAAAATAACTAATTCCGCGGGTTTTCCGCCGTTATTCCTATTAACGTATGGATTTATGTTCTTCGGCCGCAAACCGCAAGCCCAGCGCCCAGTTCATGAACTGCTGGGCCTCCCTCCTGACCCGTTTTTATTTCGGGTGTTAACGAATAAACATTACACACCCCGAAAGAGAACACAGAAATATGTGATTTATGGCGAGGCGCTGTCTGCGATTGGCGAGCGCAATTATTTATAGTTTACATTTGCGCTTAACTGGACGGACATTTGTTATTCGAAATCGATGGTCTGCGTTCGTGGCTTCCGCGAGGTTATTAAAACTGATAAAGCGCTAATGGAAATATTCGATCGGAAGATTCCCAGAAACTTCCTTTCCGATGAGGATAGCCGTTACCATCGATTTCAAAGCATATCGCTCGCCATTCAACTCAAGCGATCTAGAATCAGTTCGAAAGCAATTCATTCTATATGAAGAACAACTTGCTATAAATAATAAATAAATAAATAACTGTATTTAAGGCCATTGACCTAAGTCCTTCAGCCCTTTAGTTTAAAACAATTACAATTGGTTGCAAAATATTATAAAAATGAGAGGTGTCAAGGGACACCCGGATGGAACGAAGTTC
This sequence comes from Megalocaria dilatata, assembly GCA_034642435.1. Taxonomy (NCBI): domain Eukaryota; kingdom Metazoa; phylum Arthropoda; class Insecta; order Coleoptera; family Coccinellidae; genus Megalocaria; species Megalocaria dilatata. Next base: position 59,219,661 of record CM067856.1, on the reverse strand, counting down.
CTTTCGATTAATTAGTGAAGGAATTGTAATTAAATTTTATTATTGGGAGTACAAATAAGTTTCCGCCGTTTTTTAACACGAATTAAATATTTATTATAGAAGAACGGTAATATAAATTTATTTAAAATATTGCCCATCACTTGCAACCACTTTTTCCCATCTCTCAGGCAGCATTCGAATCCCACGTCTGAAGAACTCCTTGTCTTTTGAGGCTATCCACGAATCAACCCAATTTTTGGTATCCTCATAAGATGTGAACCGCTGCGCCGTCAGAGCATGTGCCATGGATCGGAACAGGTGATAATCGGACGGTGCAATGTCTGGTGAATACGGCGGGTGGGGTAACACTTCCCAATCAAGTGTTTCCAAGTACTTTTTCACGGGAGCCGCAACATGTGGACGAGCATTGTTATGCAGAAGAATAATTTTTTCGTGTCTAGAATAGTATTGAGGGTGTTTTTCCTTCAGAGCTCTGCTCAATCTCATCAGTTGTGTTCGATAGAGGGCTCCAGTAATTGTTTCGCTCGGACAGAGCAACTCGTAATACACTACACCTAGTTGATCCCACCAAATACACAGCATAAGTTTTTTTCCGTGAATATTCGGTTTTGCTGTTGATTTTGACGCGTGGCCAGGTAATCCCCATGATTTTCTTCTTTTTGGATTGTCATAATGTATCCACTTCTCGTCACCAGTTACGATACGATGTAAAAAACCCTTTTTTATGTCTAGCTAGCAGCATTTCACTTAAGCATATCGGCGTTCAATATCTCTCGGCTTTAATTCGTACGGAACCCAATTTCCTTGTTTATGAATCATTCCTAATGATTTTAAACGATGTGAGACTGCTTGCTGAGTGACTTCTAATGTAAGAGCAAGTTCTTTTTGTGTTTGAGATTAATCTTCTTCCAATAATTCCTCCAATTCTGCATCCTCGTAAATTTTTGGCCTTTCACTGCGATCTTTATCTTCTACGTCGAAATCACCGTTTTTAAACTTTTAAAACCACTCTCGACACGTTCTCCCACTCAAAGCACCCTCACCATATGCTTCTACGAGCAGTTGATGCGCTTCAGCAGCAGATTTCTTCAAATTAAAGAAGTAAACTAATATTTCCCGCAAATGACGCTTACTTGGCTCAAATTTTGACATTTTCAACTTATAAAAATTATATTTTACCAATATAAAATTAATGATATCAATAGGTTATGTTGTTCTTGAATGTCCAAACTATTTTTTAAGCCGGTTATCATCTGCGAAAGCTAACCGAAACTCCGTGCCGCGCCATCTACAATAAGACGGCAGAAACTTATTTGTACTCCTAATATATTAATATTTTTTTTATTATTAACAAATATAATGTAATATAAACTTAATTAGTTGGCTCAATTTTAGTAATAATTGGCTTGCGGTAACTGAAGTAGGAAACCTATGTTTGGGATACTATTTTATTATTTAAATGTCTTGAAAAAACTGCATCGATAGTAGTATTATATTTTGTTGTGGATTCTGCTGGATTATTGTTTATTCTTAAATAAAATTCTTCCTCTAGAAACTGTAGCAATGGTTTTGATTTTTCATTACTGAAGTTGACGGTCAAAATGAGTGGACGTTTATCTGAATTTCTGTTGTATCTGCTAAGCGTTTGAGATACATGAGATAGAATACTATAGCAGTGCTCGATGAATGAACTCCTGACTATCTATTAATTTGTTATTTGGTGAGACATATATGATTGCCATGATTAAAGTAACGCCGTTTTCCATTACACACTCTGCTGCACATAAATCTGCAACACTTGTACGTCTTACGTGCAAGTCCTGAATATTTTTCATAATGACCGACATATTTGATGTTACAAGATTGGTCGTATCATTTGTGTTGTGATAAATCGCAACTCCACCTGAACGAACAAAATCACGTTTAAAGGGAGCTATACAATTAGAATTCGGTATATTACATTCTTCTTGATTGTCCAACCATGTCTCTGCTAATAACAAAATGTTCGTTTTTTATTTAACAGAGTCGATTAAATCAACTGAATGTTTACGAAGGCTTTGGACGTTGAACGTACACAATGAAATGCCTTTATCTCTAGTAATGAAATCAATGACTTATTTTGCCTTCGTTTCAAGCTTATTTAATGACATTCTCTGAAACTTTTGTACTAGAGATATTGTTGATGAAGCTTGTACTTGATTATGATGAAATCGGAATTTAGTTTCATCATCATCAAATGTAACTATAAATAAACCTAATACACTCAACGAAAATAATCGTCGCGACACCACACTGTTTAATGCGAAACATAAAGATGAAACGAAAATAACTGGCTTGCTTTCTATGAGAGAGAGAGGGAGAGAAAGAAAGAGAGAGAGAGACAGACAGAGAAACACATGCTTGAGACTATAGCAAAAAGTGTCGTAACAACTTTTGGTCTTAATTTATTTCGTCTAGCCCCCTTTCGCAACGCGCGATAAGGAACTTCGTTCCAATAATCGAAATAGTGTAACATACATCAATTCACAACTTAAATTGACCCGAAAACAAGTAGATATCATCGATTGTCACGATTGTCAAGCAGCATGTATGCTTATTTCGAGTGTTGCTGGATTCCTCATCAGTGTCAACCCACACTTCTATCAAATTCGCTGGGATCAGGGAAAGCTTTTCGTCTTCTCGCTTTGGAACCGATCGAATTTGTAGAAAAAGTTACTAAGCTACTTGGACGGCATAAAAAGTATCATTAACTAAGTATAAAAAGAAATATTATACCGAAAATGATCTGAAGAGTCTAACTGAGTGTTTTGAAGTTAATGCCACTTAGTACTTTTTTGTCTCATTTGTTTCAATTCATTATATTGAATGTTCTAATACCAGAGCAAAGTTTGCAGATGGTAAAAATTCATTTAAAAAATTGGTTAATTCGATCAAATTCACCGCTAGCGCAAAGCTCATTTTGAAACGCATTGAAACTCAATAATTTCTTGCTGGATTAATACACAGAATAGAGAAATAAATTTTTATATTGTGGAATTTATTATTGAAAAATATATACACTTAATTCAAAAGGAAAGATCTTGACGTAGGATGAAAGTTGATTTATTATAAAGTAATTTGATCTGAAGAATTGAAATGAAATTCATTCAGACAGAACTATTCAGGATTGAACTCATGAAAACATTTAAAAGTCAAGCTTTTGGAATAGCCTTTATGGAGTAAATATAAACTTGGCGATAAAAATTCTTAAAATGTTGGTTATAATCAGAAAATCTTTTGAGAAATTTATCTGAAACTATACCCTCTGGTATAGTTCTGAATATCTCTATATTCAGTTTATAATTCAATATTTAACGAGAGCCAACGATTCGAGAAAAATAATTTCAATATGATAACCTATTTTGAATCAGTTGAAGAAACGATTTATGAGTCGGTTATTCTCATGAGAGACATGTTGAATTCAGAGAAAATGTTGGCAACAATGTAGCACAATTATATAAAACCATCAAAGCAATGTAATTTCGACAAAAACAAACGAAAATTTTCAAAATCCAAGAAGGAACGTGACCAGGATCAAAGATATATAAATTGATTCACCTGAAAATCTGTACCAAATATTATTAATGAGCTATAGTAATAGAGAGTTCTACAAATCGAGATAGTGTAACATACATCAGTATAAAAAATATAAAAAAGTCAAACAAGCTCGATAAGGTTTGGTGTTGATCACTGGGACATAAGTAGCACGTTTCGAACTTGTTGGTTCTCGTCAGTACGCATGTCTGCTACTTATGTCCTAATGATCAACAAAATCTTATCGGGCTTGTTTGAGTTTAGTGTTGTTATACTGATGTATGTTACACTGCCTCAATTTGTAGATCTTTCTATTATCATAGATCATACGATCAAAGACGTTGAAAATTGTATGCAAGATCTATGATCTGAGATGCTTTTGGCATGAATAAATTTTTCATAAGATCTAAGCAAAAATTGTAATCTTTTTCGTGGAATATAATTCTTAGTTATTGAGTTCTAAGTATTAGAATTAAAAAAAAATGAAATTCCTGAAACCAAATTTTTATGAATATGGTAACTAAAATTCAACCAATCTCAGAAAAGGTGATATTAAAATGTGGATAAGAATTCAGTCTAATTCTATAGCATAGTTTGTATATCATAAAAAATTGTAATTTCCTTCAGAAAAGTATGAGCATAGTTTTGGAGAAATTTGACAATGAACGTGTCAAAGTAAGTTTATGAGATCGTTCTGCATCCAAATCTTCCTTGTGAAATTTGAGTTCATATAACCTGAAACAAGATAAAATTATTAGGGTGAAATTCTATTACGAAATACATTACTTTGAATATATGATTGAATTCAATATCTAAATCACGAATCAATGAAATCAATGAACAAATGGACATATTGTATGATTAGACTGAATACAAATTTTTCTACAAGATAACAAACGAATAGAGAAATTGCCTAATCCACAAGAAATGGAAAATTTTTTGGAACAAAGTACAGAAGACAATCTAAGAGGAACATTCAGTGAAATTAATACTCACCACAGAGGTACTGTCTGTTTGAAATTGGACATTAAATATTTTGGATTCAAATAAGGTTAGTTGAGCTACATAGAACATAAGAAAATCAGTAAGAACCCGCCATTCTCCATCAATCTATAATTCGAAAAATTATTATAAATTGCAATATATATTTACGTATTAAGCGAGGCAGCCCACAGTACAAAATCAAACCTATATACAAGGTTAAGCAAAAATATTTCTTACCGAACTTACTTAAAATATTAATGAAGCATTCCATAACGATGTAGCTTTGCATGCGGGACTGAAAAAAAATCATAAGGAAATTCAAAATTCATAACGTATTTTCATAACAATTCGATCTTCCGGTGGTTGTGCGGAAGGAGTGGCAGAGTGAGACATTTGGATTAGGTTGACCACAACGACTGGTAAGAGGATACATATTTGCTGTGTGTATTTATCTCCTGGTACTGATAATGCAGTTAGTGGTGAGACAAATTAGATTCTATTTCTTGTATGATAGGTTGTGATACGATATTAATCTGTGATAATTTCAACAGGCCGAATAACTGCAAGCAGTTTAATCATTTCAAGACAGCAACCAAAACATATTGGATTTGATTTTTTGTACTGACTTATCAATTGTTAGTTTTACGGAATCTAACCAGCGTCTTGTATTGGAGTGTACTTATCACAAAAGTTTCTAGTTATTGTTGTCTTTCTCTAGGTTGAGATCATTGAATTTCGGTGCAACAGTTTCCTGTAGTTTTAGAAATGCGGATTTTGTAGCATAAATTCTGGATTGCGGAATGTTGACTGGACGAAAGCGTTTGGCGGTAACTGTTTGGACAACTGCTTGGATAAATTCTATGAACGAGTTTACAAGTTCGTCGATAAGTATGTTCCTAAAATTGAGATTCATACTAATTTTCCAGCTTATCTTAGTAAGAGCACTATAAATCTTATTGAAGAGAAGAGAGGCTCATAAAAGACGGAAGTTGAACTTTTGAAGTTTTGATTATCATGTTTTCTCTGAGTAAAAACAACGTAAAACCAAAACAGCTGTTCAATCTGACTACACTTGTTACATCTCTTCAGTTGAGGATGAACTGCTGGCAGCGTTTCTGGCAGCACCTAAAGAACTGTCGTATCTCGTTTCCTAATAGAATGGTATATAAAAATGAGACAGCTGAAGGTTCGAATATACTCAACCATTTTTTAAAATAACCTTAGTAGTCATTTTTAACCATATGAACAGAATTTTTCCAATGTGTCCTTGGGTGTCAGCAATTATGATTCGATACATCAGATCAGAGTTACCGAAGATCAGGTTCTTGAGGTTCTTTATGGGCTGGATAAGAAAAAGGGTGCGGGTCAGGAGGATTACCGTCCTTATTTATCAGGTTGAATCGTTGTATATTCTCCCCTTACTATACTGTTCAACCGATCGTTCACGCAGTGTGAATTTCCCAGAAAATGGAAAACTGCTTACGTGGTTCCAATTCCGAGAATGGGCGACAAACATAATATTTAAAACTATAGGCCCATATGCAAATTAAGTATTTTAAGTAGAGTCCTCGACTTTTTCGTTCATGAATTCAGTAAGGTCTCTTATTATTCCTGAACAACACGGATTTGTACCTGAAAGCAACCTGTCCAATCTGGTTCTTTATACAGAGTATATTCTTGAAGCATGCAGATGCAGGTTGATTCTGTGTAAACCAATTTCTCGAAGGCGTTCGATAAGGCTGATCATAATATTTTCATGAAAAAATTGTCTGATATAGGTGTGCATGGAGTCTTGCTACATTGGTTATCTTCATATCTTAATAATAGATCTCAAATTCAAACAAATTAATTCGGCTAATCTTTACCAAAAACCATTGATAAGGAGTATGAGCTAGAAATCGAGATAGTGTCTCGATTTCTAGAACTTTCTATTACCATAGCCCATACTCCTTATTAAGATCTCAAATTGTTGCCGTTAACAGATATTTTTATCATCTTTCTGTGTGACCTCGGGAGTGCCTCAGAGGTCTGTCTTTGGGCCTCTTTTATTTATAATTTATATTAATGATATAAGTGGATGTTTTAAATTCTGTAAATTTTTCATATTTGCGCACTAGTTGAAGATTTTTTCCCGTATAGCTGACGTCAAAATCAATCATTTTGACTACTATTTGGGTCTCAACTATTTCATTCAAGAGAGAAATTAATCTGTCAAATTGAGATTTTATATTTTGTCACGATTCTAAGTTTGATTTTCTTAATGTGGGTGAGATGTGTAGATTTGGGGTTGTTCAGATGTTGCACGTATTGTAAAAGTTTTTGTGTTTTGCCGTGGATGTACATTGATATCCTATTTGACCAATAAATAAAAATAAAATAAATTTAGCACCCTTCGCGGTCCTAAAAACATGCAAAAAAATAATTCCCAAACAGGATATATTTAACTATTTACATCATCAATCAAATAGTAATGCTATCATGAAGAATTTGCTTTCAGCAATGCTTCTTTTACGGTCATGTAACCTGGAATTTTGACGATGATTCGTGTTTCAGAAGGTATAGAAAAGGAGTAACAGTTGATATTTTCATCATTAAGGAAAATTAATTTATGTTTATTCCTCTCCAAATATGTAGTAGTAATAAAAAAATATATAAAAATCTCTATGGGAACTCTTCCGAAATAAAAAGTGGAAAGTTTCGTTTTCCCTTTCCTTGAGCATACCAGAATGAAGATTTTTCAGAAATTTCCGTATATCCCATTGAAACTGAGGACAATCAGTTTATGTATGCTACGTTACGAAATAATGTAGAACACACAATATCGGCTATTTGCACTATTTACAACACGACTATTAGGTCTTCATTTATCGTCATCATTTATGAGCTATAAATCCTACCTACATCCCGAGTGGACCATTACGCTTATTGATCCTAACGGTGTGCTCTTCAGTGATGATAAATATGTTTATCGTTCTCGTATCATAAGAGAATAACTCGTTCAATATGTGAAAAATTAGTGTGTTTATCCAGAATAACCACTAATATCTCCGCACATTATTCAATCTGCACTTGATTAAATGTGTTCGCTCAATATCCAATCATTGCTTTCATTATTCTATCCACTTCGTTTACAATAAATGGTCCAGGTATATCAACGAAAGTTCCATACTCGTTAAGTGGCATTTCTTCTAGATAGATCGATAAATCGCTGCGTGTGAAAAAACATATATAGTATTAATGAAACGATAGAAGTATACAACACCGCGTATTTATTCTGTAACGATTGTGATCAAAATATTTTGAAATCGAGTAATCAAAAGGGGCATTTTTTACTTGATAGAAGTCTTTTTCAATATCTTAAATATCGAACAGATTCATTTTGCCAACCTCGCAACAAATTCTAATTTCATAAAAATTTTCATTGAAACCTTATAAAATTAAATTGAATGATTGAAAGAAAGCTTTGTTTCATTTTTAGTAGACATAGAATTAATTATACAGAGTGTATATATAGTTAAGGAAAAATTCAGGTTATTCCTTATACTGAATTGTTTCAGCCGTTACTATTTGGTAGTTGATCATAATTAAAACAAATTGTAGAAATTACTATGTTTTACTACCAATAAAAATATATTTTACACATTTACTTGTGACTCGAGTTTCGGGAAATGAACTATCCCATCATCAGACAACTCTGATGTCTGATGATGGAACAGTTCATTTCCCGAAACTCGAGTCACAAGAAAATGTGTGAAATATATTTTTATTGGTAGTAAAACATGGTAATTTCTACAATTTATTTTAATTAAGGTTATTCCTTGTCAAAAAATAGGGTGGTCCTTTCATATAAAGTATATTTTTGCCCCTCTCCTTGGTTACAACCCCTTAAAGATGCCCGAAAAACAGTTTCTGATTTTTTTCTTAAAAACCAAAAAACTGATAGGAATTAAATTAACCAGACATTTAATGCGGGCGAGAAGGCACTAAAAAAATTTTTGGTGGTGTTCTCGAACAATTTTATTGATGATAGTTCATATTTTGGTATAGTTTACGAAAAAAATTGATCTATCTCATTTATTGCTTTATATTTTTGGAGTGTAGTGTTCATCTTTCGCTTGTTAATTTAATTGTCTAAATTAGGCATCATCATATAAGTGGTATCAAAATTGTATATCCATTCTCCATATAAAGAAAATGTTTGTGAATATTCATGATTAGTAGCACTTAGATTTTCGTAAGAAAAATCGATGTAGTGAAAAAACTCATAAATAATTCAATTAACAATTCAGCTAAAATGATCAACATCAGCTCCTGAGCAAAATATTCAGCACTTCTCTGAGCCTTGGATGAGCACGATCAAATATTCAGAACAACGTTCCAGCCATCAATATTATTTATCTGCGGAACATGACTGCCGATATGAAGCAGTCATCTACAGTTTCTCTTTATCGATTCAACATGGATTTTAAGATAATGTTATACCATTACTGAAACGAATTCCTGCCAAGTTATGAATGGCCAATTACTGACGTTCTGCCGGGCTATAATTTGCTCCGCTGTTGCAGATTATCATGCGAAAATTCATTGCAATAATATTCAGTACTAATTAGTCGATGCGCATAATTCTTTCATGGATGTTTCTATTGAAATAACAGATAAAGTGCATAAGCATAAATCGTCTTCTTGATTTTAGGTTTAGCTGAAGAGAGCCTATTAAATTTTTTTCTTCCATCTGTGCGAAGGCCAGATCTTAAATTGTTGGCTTCCTCAATTTCATTTATTTACTCAGATACAACAAGACCAGTCAATTGAAAATTGTGAAAAATGAGGTCAGAGATAATTTCAGGATCTTGTTTTTCATCTCCTGTCGTATTGCACTTCATTTTTCCCAGAAAAATTTTTTTCCGCCATACTTAAATATGGGAAAACGATTTCAAGCTGTGGGTTTCAGAAAAACGAAATGAATAAGGAATCACACCGTTTTCTACCAGTATTTCAATATTGAAGATACAGTGACCCGTGTTTCATAGACTTACTACATTTTCAAACTGATGGTGTATAGCAAGCTGTATTTCAAAGGTTTTTATGTATTCGTGAAAAGATTCGCTTTGTGAAAACTTTGATGAGGGGGGAATACCACTGCTTTCTCTGCCGCTTCAATAGTATTACTGCTGGATTATGATAATTTATTCGATATTGATTTCTCGCATATCACTTTGTGAAACATTTTTAAATTAATAGAGCAAATAAAAACAACTTGGCTTAAGTTTCACTGTTTATTTAATGTCTGTTGACATGTGTTTCAAGTTTTTAGCCCATTTTCAAAACTGAAGAGATTTTAAGTTTTGTTCTCTTCAGTTTGGAAAATGGGCTGAAAACCGGAAACATATATGTCAACAGACATTAAATAAACAGTGAAACTTAAGCCAAGTTGTTTTTATTTACTTTATTGGTAATTTATGTAGTCCTCTTTTAATTACAGTCAAGTTTCTCATCTTACGGTTCCAGAAATAGTATTTCAAGATTATCTTATTTTGGGAAAACACAATTTGCTTCCAAAAAAGGCTTCGCCAAATTAGAGTTCTTTCCTATTCTCAAATGATACCTAATGTTCTTTGAATCTTTTTTAAAGTTCTCCTGGTTTTTCCTACATTGTTTTCTATTTTTGAAGTTGCGTATATTTGTTTTTGAAGGAGTTTTTTCTCTTCATTTATGAGAAAATTCGAAAGTATTCATTTAATTTCTTTACCAGGTCTCAAAAAAATGGATGTTGTAGTGAATATGGCAGAGATAGGAAAATTAATGGACTCTCCAATAAGTAACACTCTGATGAAATCGTCGAAATTACAGGAAGAATGCGGGGATTGAATAGCTTAACAATCGACTCAATTGAGCGATATAATTCAAGAAAAATATTTGTCTTTCTTCGGATATTGATCCCTCATACTTTTTCCTCTTTAATCAGCTGGCATGATTGGAAATGATTTCTCTTCCCACAGAGCTGCGTTCGAAAAGTTGTTTATGTTTGGTTTGCAATATCAAGAGCTGAAAATTGAAATTTGATTACAATTTTGCAGATATCCTGTATTATTCAGTACATTCTGCATAGTTGATATCATTATCAAGAATACCGCGAAAATATTTCACGAAAAGGTTTTTCATTTTTTCAGAGGCTCAAACTGAGTATTTGTGTGTAATCTTATTTTTAATTTTTTTAAATTGTCAATATAATTGTGTATTTCGTGAACGTAACTGTCGAAACTTGGACTCAGCAGTACCAAATAAAATATGAAAGATAACTAATGTCTGTCTCTTCATGTGAAATTCATCTTGAAGTATGAACAGGGAATTTTACGTGGAATTGCTTGAACTAAGGTACACATTTGATCTTTGGTCCTTTAGAATGATCAATTTTTGTTATGTTTATTATGTAGCATTTACAATGAAAAAGTTCTTATCTTATTTTTGAATAACTATATCTTTTTTTTGTCATCTGATTTCGATGAAACAATGTTAAAATATTGCTCCAGGCTACTGTGAAAAAAGCATAAAAATCCATCCAGGACTTTCTGAGATTGGCAGTAACAGACAAATGGACAAAATTTCATAAATATTTTATTCGTGCTCTGTTCTTCTTCTTTTATCATTTCCAGTCTATCTCGCGCTTATATTCGATATTATTTCAGATATAGGGACAGTCCAATATATACAGACATTCTAATCCTACTCTCTCAATATTTGTACACGGGATGAGTCATATAAAATGGTCTAGTTGAATATTCCCGTGAAAATGAATTTATCCGAAAAACGCCTAGAGAAGTCAATTTTTATTTGGAGGGCCTACAAATTCGTGAGTGTACGATTCTTCCCCTAAGCAGGTTGGCAAATCCCTGATCAATCTAAAATGGCAAAAGTAGTCGAATGACACATTGTTTTATTGGTTTTGCAATTCTATTTATGAATGTTCCAGAATATTCATGTTCGGCGTTCGTTTTAGTGTAAAAACTCGTTGATCAGCGGTGGGGTTTTCCACCTTCCGAATGGAAAGAGTAGAGATTTGAAACTTTTCAGTAGGAGTGGGACCAGAATATGTCTTTTGAGTTCGTTACTGAGGAGAAAAATTCAATGGTTTTGGAATTATTTACATTTGAAATATTCTCTTATTTCAATCAATATTTTCCAAACTTCAAATCTCACTAATCTGACATTTGGGGTTTATTCGAGCAATATTTCATGGGGATCGTATTATCAGAAGATCCAAAACAAAGATAATGTCCCAGGCCGGATCTCGGGGTTCCGGATTTTTTTGGAAATCCTTCAGGACATTGCGTCCTTGTTCACAGAATTCTGTGCCTGAACGCTTTTCTAACCCTCATGAATTCAATGACTATTTTCGGTCGGTTTTTAGTCCTTCCAATTCTTGCCCGGAGAGAACCAGTTATTATAGCTCGAACAGATTTGATGCAAATAAAAAATTTTCGATCGGGTTGGCGACTATAGACGAGATAAAATCAGTTGTCTTGGATCTTCGTTCGAACGCTCTGGGGATTGATTGTATATCTGCTAGAATGCTTAAATTATCCCTCGGTGTTACTCTGCCCTTCATGACGCACATTGTTAATGTTTGCATTGAGTCTGGTTATTATCCGTATGATTGGAAGTACTCTATTGTGAATCCTATACCTAAGATCCCTAGTCCTGAGAGCTTATCTGATTTTCGTCCGATAAGTGTGCTACCAGCTCTGCCAAAGGTTCTGGAGAGGATATTGTTTCTTCAGGTTTATACATACGTCACCGACAATGGAATTCTCACTGCGCGGCAGTCGGGTTTCAGGGGGGGTTACAGTACTGCCACTCTTCTGCTGAACATCACTGATGATATTTTGCGATCTTTGGATGGGGGACATGCCTCAATTCTCACCTTATTGGATTTCGCAAAGGCATTCGATACCCTGGACCATGAGCTGCTTTGTGCTAAATTAACTTATATTGGTTTTGATGAAACTGCTCTGAGATTTTTCAAGTCTTACCTTTTTGATAGGCATCAGTGCGTCAAATTGCGTGATACATATTCAGATTATTGCCCTATAACTTCAGGGGTGCCACAAGAATCTGTTCTTGGCCCTCTGCTTTTCCTTATATATGTGGCTGACATGCATAGGGTGGTCAGATTCGCATCCACCCATTTTTATTGTGATGACACTCAGGTTCGCCTCTCTTTTCATCCCTCCTCTGTTTCTCAGGCTGTCGAGCGGTTGAATGAGGATTTAGACTTAATTATGCGTTATTCCCAAATGAATAATTTGAAGATAAATGTTAAAAAATGTTTTTATATATGCTTTTTTCCCAGGACATTTCAAGGTGTGGTTGAGATCAAGATGGGCGGTGAAAGAATTCCGTCCTCCACCTGCTGTAGAAACCTGGGAATCTTTTTCGATTGCCAGTTGAGATTCAGGGAGCATGTCTCGTTGCTGTTGAGGAATTCTTTCCTTGCATTGCGCCTTTTGTATCGGCAGAGATATTGTTTGGACTTTCAGTCACGCAAGTATCTCTGTGAGACTCTCGTTTTGTCCAAACTGAACTATGGATTAACGGTTTTTTACCCTTGCCTTGATTCCGTGCAGAGGCGCAGACTACAGAAAATGCAGAATTCATGCTGCCGGTTTGTTTTCGGTTTGAGGAAATATGATAGTGGAATAAGGGACGGAATTGACAGCTTGGGATGGCTTAGGGTTGAGAATGTTTTCCGGCTCCACCTGACGATTATGGTTCATCGAATTTTACGTTCTTGTCTTCCACCGTATTTGAGGGAAAAGCTAATTTTTAGACGTGATGTTCATTGCGTGGACGTTAGGCATGGTCATAGGCTCATGCTGCCAAGATTTGGTTCAGCCATGTTTCAGCGCTCCTTCACCTTCAATGCGGTGAAGTTACATAATGAATTTTTAGTTTCGTGTGAAGGCGTTTCTTTGAGCTCACTGAGAAAAATTTTGAAGTCAAAATTCTTGACGAGCCAATTATAAATTAGGAAAATTTTATGAATATGAAATATGTTTTGTTTACTCACAATGGAATTGATTGGTTAATTTTATTTTTTTTTTCGCTTATTTTTGTTTCTATCCTTTTGTTTTTTTTCCCTTTTTGTTTTTTTTTTTTCAGGCTTGAGTGGAGTAGCTTTAGCTAGACTTCGCCCTATGTTCATATATTGTAAATGTATGAATAAAGGCACTATTATTATTATTATTATTATTATTATTAAAGATGAAAATTTGTGGAACAGCGTTTAGCACTATAGAAACAATAGCAACAGTTCCACAATCGAGTTCAAATCTAGAGTTTAAATGTGAAATAACGATTAAAAAGGCTAATCTAAAAATTCGTAAGGATCTTATAATTAGAAGATCAAAAAAATTTTTTCATAAGGATTTTGGATTATATAACCTAGAGCGTAAAAGCTCCTGTATTCACATCAGCGCATATTTTTTGAAATGAATTATTGCAAAGTAACGTACTACCCCATCCAATTTTGTTCTGTACTCTGTTACTGTTCTCTTATCATTTCCAGTTGATTTTCGGTGAACATATGCGTGAATAGTAACAAAATTAGAAAGTCAACCATTCAAGAATTTTTTGAACAAAAACCAACATAGTCTCATCTATTTAGATGTTTCTACCTGATAATAACTTGGAAAATTAAAACACTTAATTTTAATGTAAGGTACAGATATTTCACTAGTCATCGCAGTATCTGAATTCTTCTTCTCAATAATTTCTACGTAAATTTAAAATCTTTTCCATAATATCGAATGGGTTCTCTGAGTAAATTAAAGAGATTACACTTCAATTCAAATAATGATATTATATAAATTATGAATTTGAGTCTACTTGATTAAAACTCTAAAATAGAATCAAAAAATTAGATCATGAATCTGAAAACCTTGCACTATAATTATTGAAAAATATATATACGTATGTATATTGTATAGTCATAAAGAAATGTATATTTTTCTGAACAAACATCATTTTTATATTATTCTGAAACAATTTTTCATATGTATAGTGAAAGTTTTCTACAATATATTTCTGATATGAATTTTCCATTCTAAATTTATTTTTACTATTGATTGTAGGTATTCTCAAGTGAGTTGAAAATGCTTTCGAATATATTATGTTTTCGTATGATACATGGTGGGTTAATTTTAAGTTCTTTCTTCTGATGCTACTTTGACAAATTAATAATATAAAAGAATAAGTAGAATTCAATGTCCAGTGTGATCATTAGATTCCATCAGTGAATTTAATACCAGACCATGATGAAATTTTCTTGAAGTTGATCAAGATTCATTTTCCGCGAAAATTAAGCTCGATCAGTTCGCCGAGAAAAGCACATCAAGCGCTGAAAATAAGTCGTACCGAATGTTTCAGAGATAATATTCGTCGCCAATTCGAGGTAGAACGTGATTTCCTTTTATGTGTCAACAAGAACTTAATTAAAGAAGTTTAGAGGAACGAGTGCATTCTTGTGTAAGCCAAAGTTAGCCCAGACTAAAGAGAGAGCAGACCAGATTCAAGCTGTCACATTTAAGAAGGATTAAGCGGATGAAAAAGTCCTGGGATTTTGATGTAATCAACTGGAATTATCGCACCGTATTATGCCACCATTTGTAGAGATATATTCTTTTAATGACCACCGAAGTGTTTGGAATGGAGACACATTAATTGCGACTGAAACGACCACCAATTTCGGGAGGAATTTCAGCTGTATGGATGATCAATGCGCGACAGACATAATTATGCTTCAGAATGAAGGCTGCAAAATAAAGTCATATGTTGGTTTTATGGCGTAAGGTACTAGAAATTATGAGCTATATATTTCCGCTTTTGTCAGGTTGTTTCCTTTGTCAATTGGTTTTTCAGCATTCCGTTATGACTTTTATAGGAAGTTACGGAATCAGTACATATACTAATGTCTTTACCATACTCAACGAATTTTGTGAATGTTCAGTAAATCTTACATTAATTGATATTCTCTTGGACTCAGTCTTTACCTTCCCATTCAGTTTGTGAGCTCTGGTGAACTTCAATTTTTTGTGGAATGGCTTTGAAGATAAGTCTTTACCCTGCATGATTTCATGTTCAACGCTTGCTTTGAATTGATTCACGTTGGCGGGTTATTAAGCAATCAAGAGTTTCATTTCATTCTCTTCCGGAATCTCTTAGTTTGGGTTGAAATATAATGGAGAAAGTGGAAATCTATTTCCGCAAAAATATAAATAGGAAGTGTTATGGATTTTATATGATAAACCATTGAGATTGTATCAAATGAGTGATCGCTTAGAAAATTCCTAGTAATGAACAATAATTAGTTAAAAACAATATACCATTCCATATTTTTTTATTCGAAAAAACTAAATCTATATACATCACTGAAGTGAAATCTATATAGATGAAAGAGTTTGAAATACAATACAATAGAACAAAAACAAATCAAATTTTCTTATATATGTAAAAATGTAAAAACTCATACAATTGTATACAAATTTATATGATATCATGTTCTGATTGAATTTCTCATATTTAAATCTTAAGATTATACTACTCTGTCAAAAAAGTACCGGGAATTTTCAATTAAAACAACATTTTTACATTTAATCGTCAAAATTTATTGGGTCGCCTTCAAAATAGGCTCCATTTGCTCCAATACGTCTATGCCAACGGCACTTCCAATTATCGAAACATTTTTTATAGGCGCTTTCCGGGATGGACTTTAGCTCTCGCGCCGAATTTTGTTTTATGGCTTCAATCGACTCAAAACGGGTGCCACGAAGGGGCAATTTTAGTTTTGGGAAGAGGAAAAAGTCGCAGGAAGCCAAATTCGGCGAATACGGTGGTTGCTGAAGCACGTTTGTTGAGTTTTTGGCGAGAAAGTCAGTCACAATCGTAGCTCGGTGAGAAGGCGCGTTATCGTCATGCAAAATCCATGAGTTGTTCGCCCACAAATTTGGCCGCTTCTTACGGATACGCTCACGCAAACGTTTCATAACGCCTAGGTAATACTCCTTGTTTACCGTCTGACCCTCTGGAACGAATTCGTAGTGCACCACGCCACGGATATCGAAGAAAACAATGAGCATCACCTTCATTTTAGAGCGGCTTTGGCGTGGTTTTTTCGGTTTCGGCTCATTTTTTACCACCCATTCCGATGATTGCTGGCTTGTTTGCATATCGTACTCGTAGACCCAGGTCTCATCACTAGTTATAATGCGTTCCATGAATGTAGAATCGGAATTACAGCGATCCAGCATGTCTGAAGCAACCTGTTCGCGATGACGTTTTTGAAGAAAATTCAGGTCTTTCGGTACGAGTCGTGCGGCCACCTTTCTCATGCCCAAAATATCAATGAAAATCGTACGTGCGGACTCGTGGGATATCTTAAGATCATGTGCTATCTCTCTCAAGCTGGTACGACGGTTTTCCAGCACCCTTTCCTTAATTTTATCGACGTTATCTTCGACCACTTCACGACCGTCCACGAAGGCTCTGTATCACTGATATGTACGAGTTTTCGATAGAGCATTATCACCAAAGGCCTTTTGCAACATTTTCAATGCATCGGCACACGAAAATTCATTTGCAACACAAAACTGAGATTGATGAAACAGACAATTTTTTTAAATATGTACGCCGTTATTAATGTCAAAATTTTTTTACAGAGAAACAGCTCGAAAAATTACTCTGTAAAGCCAAAATAATACAATAAGATTTCCTTGAAGGAGAGTCAACATTCAAGACCTGCATGAAATTTTTGGGGGAAGCATTGCATAGTTTCCTGTTTAAAATCTCTAATTAGAGGTATAAAAAAGATAATATGTGAATTTTATCGCAAACAAAAATGAATCAGCTTACTGAGTGAATGTGCAATAAGCCGCATTTCTACATATTAGCAGAACACTCTCTCTCAACAAGTTCGAAACTTTTGGAAGAGGAAAAGAATATCAAGTCATATGGTTCATCCAGGAAGCAAGAACAATCAGAAATAAGTGAAGTGTATTTCGAGAATCACTATGTCTCATAAAATTTCTTGCAACAAAGGACAACGTAAATAATGAATTTTACAATTAGAATTTCATTTTTCGTAAACATTCATTCCATCACGATTGAGGTTAACCCTAGAGTATTAGTAATATAATAGCTTATAGTTTATAATATCTGTTACAGTTGTCAATAAAATCATGCTCGAAATTATATTAAAAAATCGCTTTTCTATTGAAAAATCGATCAAAATTTAGATTTTTATCGAATGAATTGAAAATTTATTCAACAAATCCTAATGCAACATCCTAATGCAAAAAGTGCTTCAGCATCAAAAAATTTCAAAATTATTTAATTCATACCAGATAGCGGTAGATAATTGCAGACAATAGCTAGAATTCATTCCCCGAAACCTCTGCAGATTTAAATCTGAAAAAATCTCAAGAAAACATTCAGAATTGAATTTTAAAAAACATTGTCTATATAATCTATATCATTTTATAGACATACATATTATCATAACATGTGGTAGAAATTAACTAATAAGGAATCAAAAGGAATATAAAATAATGACCAAACTATTGAAACATCACCTTATACATACATGTTTCGATGGATGTTAAAGAATCACAAGTTCCAAAACCAAAAAATGTTTAACATATAATTCAAAATGGCCTTTTTTATTTTTGTTTTTAAATAATAAATAGCACATTCTCCAGAGAAAGGACCTGATAAATTCGGACCTGAATATTTCAGTAAGGAGTTATTTGAATAAACAAACTAATCATTAGAAAATATATAAAAATACCTTTTTTGGCAGTAGATAATATCATTTCGCAGTAGATTAATATTTTTTTTGAGTTACGAAACTCTTTTATATACCAAATAATTCAAATTATATGATTTAAAGTAAAACACTTTATCTTCATTAATAATTCTGGTTCGCATAAAAATTGTTTCTTCAATTATATTTTGAATTTATCAGATGAGTATGGTAACTGTTTCCATATGATGAAGTTAAAATATTAGCGGAAAAGTGTTTTACTTCAAATCATATACAATGAATTTCCATCCAGTAAAGACCGAAACAATCAAGAATTAAATTAAAATATTTTATCCGTTTTATATGGCAGATACAATGAAAAATTGCTTTTCTTATTATTTATTGACATAGAAAACGAACGAATTCTCAGCATTCTGTAGGGAAATATTTTCAACAATGTACAAAAAATAGTTTTTCGTCTGTTCTTATTTCTGAGAATTTTTTTGTGTTGCGTTCGACTAGTTGGATGTAGGTTCAGAAAAATGGTTTAGGTATGTTTGAAGTTAACCAGCCTCTTCAATTGTCATCTGATCAGGAACAAGGTTGTCCCTCTTTCGAGAAAGACAAAATTTTTTTGTTTCAGACATCGAAGCAGGTTAGTTAGAGATATCTGAAGAAATTGTTTTTTGATGACGGAAAATGGTCAAAGGTTAAGAAGTATCATGATACAGAATTTGAAATTTCGGATATTATGTTTCGAATCTCAAAGATTTGAAAAATCTAAGAGAACATTCTCGCAAACCTAGAACAACAATCTGGAGTTCAATAATAATCCTCTGAGCTTTTCAGGAAGTAAATGTATCCTAGATATTGAAAATTAATACTTGCGAATACGTATCAAAAATTTATAATGAGTTTATACAAAAATTGGCAGAAAAATTATATATCGTCCCACATTCGCCCATCTAATTTCTTATTGTGAATAAAAATTGTTTTGATTTTTTCAAAATGTCAGCATGAATTACCAACGGAAAATTTCAGAATAGATATCATTAATGTTTTTTCCGCATAAAGCAGCTTTTCATTCGCTCATTTATTTCAATTATCTCATTTCTTCTTCCGGACTAAACATATCTCATAATATGATCCTAAATGCGCTGCGATTTCCTTCTTAGGATCAGAATAATTCCGTAGCTTGGAGAACAACACATCTACAGAAAAACTTCTGGAATGAAAAATAAACAAAGAGGGTAGCACTCTGGCACAATCATGATATTGAAATATAAAGAAACTTGTACCGACTTCGCCAAAAATTTTCGTCACCTTTCTTACAAAAAACTGTCTCTTCAGAAATAATTCAATAAGATAAGAAAATAACAGCCTACCAAAGAATGTGAAAAGTACATGGGCCATGAAATCATAAAAGATAGAGTAAGTACCCTCCATGTAGACATCTCAGCCATACTGGAAGTTCACTAACAGTTTATTAGAACTCTAGAACTGTTTGGACAGTTGAAGCCTGAAATATACTTCTCAGTCAGCTCAAGTAAAAAAGACCAAGGGTTAAGATAAGTCATTAATTTTCGATACCCTTAACCCTGTAACTCATAAATCATGAAAATAATTATTCGTTATATATTATATTTCCTTTTTATAGAAAAATAACGAATGTTTCATAACTTTTCTCATTTTACATATAAAGGTTGCTATTTGATGCTACGATCGATGAGGATTCCGTTTTTAATCGGATTATTATGTTTTCTGTCGACCTCTCACATGATATTTTTGCAATTTATAATTTTATTCACGACCAGTAACGGTAAGCGTCAAAACGCCATATCATGAAGATGGACAGACAGACGACTGCTTTCACCAAAACTTTTTTTATTTCATTAACTCTAACATAACGGAATACGTCCTACGAAATCAAATAATCGGTAAAACACCCATATCAAACGCACAAATCGCGTTAAACCCGAAACCGCGTTGCGCTCCCGGATTCCCGTTTCGCAATCAATTTTATCTCCGCCTAATTCGAATTTTCATCGGCGGAAATGAAGAGTGACACGGGAAATAGAAGGAATAAGTTAATTAGAGGGTATGAGAACGGGCCACAGATTTGGGACCATCGGCTGATCCGCACGATTTTAAGGATTCAGCTCGTACCGCCACATGCTAAAATGCGCGAACGGAATATGTCCGGTGGCGTATTGAGAAAAGTAAGGTGTATCGTCATCGACTAAATTAATGGAGCAGTCGATGAAGATTACAAGCCTTCCAACATCAGTTAGGATACAGGGTTGGAGTTGCTTTCGATGAAGGTACTGATTCGCTCAATCTTCACATATTTCATAGGGACTTCATGTGATAAATACAAAGTCACCTTAAACCTATCGAAGCAATGTTTTTTTCATGAGAAACAGTTAAAATTTATTAAATTATTAACAGTAGAAATGAATTCAGCAGTAATGTTTTGATAAGAATAAAGGTTAGTTAATTTAGGTTCAACAACTAGGTTACTTGTTTTGTGTATTCATGTCACCTTTTATTTTTGATATTCATTTCAGAATAAAAATATTGAAAATTCAAAGTAGAATCATTCCTTTCAAATCAATTTATAATTCATGAATTTAATATTTTTAATTAAAATCAAAATTCACTGACGTAGTTAGCATCACAGAATTCAACTGATTTGCAAGGCTAAGCAAAAAAAATTTATACCAAATTAACTACGCAAAGCGCTGATATTTCTCATTCAATATGGTATAACCGATTTCATATCAGAATATTTTTTTCGTCTAACGCGATTTGTAATTTCATGAAAGAAATTCGATAGCAATATACCTTTCGAGTTGTAGAAAATATAATTTGGACGAATTGTATACGGTGTTTTCTGGTAAATTAATGTATATGAATATTACGCATAATAAATTCTCTCCATGTTTGCAATTACTATTCTCGCAAGAACTGTTCGAATTTTGAAAAAATTAAAGGAAAAAACGGAGAAAATTGGAATATATCAACATATATAGGTGTCCAAAAGAGTACTGTCAAGCGGAAGTCCAGAAATCCCTTGTGCTACTCGAATCATTTCTGCAAATTTTTATTGTAACGTAGTTTTTTATCGCATTTGTATGTTTTACCTTGACTTTCATCCTCGATTTTCCCCAAATAGAATGAGAGTATGTATATACGAAAATTTATGTCAGGGATGCAATCGATTCGAAGGTAGTTTTGGGTGATTTTTCCTCTCCTGATGGGGTTGAACATATTTGGGCCACTTTGAGGGTTAATGGAGAATTTATTCTTGTGGGTACTATATATCGTACATCGGCATGTAATTTATCGACCTTCGTTAGATATTTGGACGATGCGTTATCATATGTGTCACCTCAGTACGGCCATATCATTCTTACGGGAGATGTGAATGAAAATCAGCTGAACCATAGTAATTTGTTTGCGGATTGCATCCATTCTTACGATTTCCATCAGCTAATTACGGAGCCTACCCGCATCACTATGACCACACAAACGTTGCTCGATGTAATTTGTACGAATAAGTCTGAGCTTGTAGTTGGTTCAGGAGTGTTGGATCATTCTATGTCCGATCATCGGGGTGTCTTTTGTGAGGTTGATGTAAAACCGGAAACGGGTACCCCTAAGATCGCAATATACCGCGATTATCGGGGCTTCTGCGCGGAAAATTTTAGAGCTGAGTTGTCAAGTGTACCATTTCATAATATTCTACGTGAAAGAGATATTGATTCAAAAATTTCCATTTTCAGCCGCTATCTAACTGATATTTTCGACAAACACGCCCCTTACATCGAGTCAAAAATAACAAAGCCGTTCGCTCCCTGGATAACTCCTACGGTGAAGAGTATGATGAGGTTGAGGGATAGGGCATTGACCAGGTACAAGAATTCTGGGAGCTTGATGGATTTTAAATATTACACTACGCTTCGTAACACAGTAACTACGGCTATAAGAAAGGAAAAGGGTATTTTTCTGGCTCGGGCTGAGTCCCGGGGCACTAGTCATTTCTGGAAAGCTTTCCACTCTATTGACACCATAAGACAAGGTGACACTTCCTTTTCTCATCAGTTTGGAAATCCCGGGGAACTGAATAACTATTTTTTATCTGTGTTCAGTCAACCAAACTCGTGTCCTGAGACTGCAGCTTACTATAATTCCAGTGTGTTCGACTCTAGTGCTCACTTCTCACTCAGTCTTTCAGCTACGGAGGAGGTCAGGGAGATTGTGCTGGGCCTGCGGTCGAACGCTGTTGGATTTGATGACATTTCTGCCAAGATGTTACAGTTGTCGATTGATATTATACTTCCTTACCTTACCCATATTGTTAATGTTTGCATAGAAACTGGTTATTTCCCAACAGCTTGGAAATATTCAATCATAAAACCACTACCTAAGGTGAAGACCCCAGATAAATTGAGCGATTTTCGGCCTATAAGCATACTCCCTAGCGTCTCAAAAGTACTCGAGAAAATATTGTCAAAACAAATATATAAGTTCATTACAGAGAAAAACGTAGTAACTCCCAGGCAATCAGGTTTTAGAAAATATTTTAGTACTACTACTCTTCTGTTGAATGTTGCAGATGACATTTTTAGGGCTCTGGATGAGGGGGAGTTTACCATTCTTACCCTTTTGGATTTTGCTAAAGCCTTCGACACCCTTGATCACGAGCTGTTGTGTGCTAAATTAGCATATTATGGTTTCGATTCAAATGCTTTGAGATTCTTCAGATCTTATCTCACAGGTAGATACCAGAGTGTGCGAATTGGTAGGGAAGAATCTGAGTTTGGTCCTGTGTTGTCGGGTGTTCCTCAGGGATCAATATTGGGACCTATTCTTTTTTTAATTTATGTGGCGGATATGTATAAGGTAGTATCGTTCGTCAATATTTATTTTTATGCAGATGATACACAAATAAGCCTCTCCTTCCATCCTTCCTGCATTGATGAAGCGGTAGAGCGGATCAATAGTGACCTATCACGTTTGGTTAAGTACTCACATGATAGCAGTCTGAGGTTGAATGTCTCCAAGTGTGCTTCCTTGTTCTTTTCCCTTGGAGCAGGTGGAGAAGCGGACGTTCGGCAGGTATCGCTTGAGGTCGGGAGTGAACCAATTCCTTTTACTAAAAGTTATAGAAATCTCGGTATGGTATTTGACTGCAGGTTGAGGTTTGTCGAGCACGTTGCTTTGCTTGTGAAGAGGTCATTTCTTGCTCTTCGGCATTTATACCGAAATCGGCGTGTTCTGAGTTTTAATTCACGCAAGTACCTCTGCGAGACCCTGGTGATGTCGGTCTTGAATTACGGACTTGTACTCTATTATCCATGCTTGGATTCTGCGACTAGATACAGACTCCAAAAAATACAGAATTCTTGTTGTAGATTTGTTTTCGGGCTACGAAAGTACGATAGGGTGTCCGCTGGAATAAATGAACTTGAATGGTTGAAGCTCGATAACACATTTAAGTTTCAGATGGCTGTTTTGGTGTTTCGTGTTTTGTCTTCTTCTTATCCTCCGTATCTACGCGATAAATTAATTTTCCGGGGAGATATGCATGACGTTGCGGTCCGGCATAGATACACTCTTATGTTGCCTAGATTCAGGTCAGCCATGTTTCAGCGCTCGTTCACTTATAACGCAGTCACTGTGTTCAATGATATTCCTAATGATGTTAAATTTAGTTCTCTGAGGATTTTAAAAGTGTATTTTAGGAAACAATTACTTTCGACACAATTTCAGTTTTCTTAATTTTTTTTTTATCTCTTTTCTTTGCATGTATTATTGCTCTAGGTTTAATTTTGTTTGGTAATTTGTATTCTGTTAGAGGTTAAGTGGAGTAGCGTAAGCTAGACTTCGCCTCGATATTTCAGTTGTGCTGTATATGACGGTACAAATAAAAGGCACTTTATTATTATTATTATTATTATTATTATTATTATTAAAATAATTGGAGGACGATCTGATACCGTTGCACCATAAAAAACGCAGATTTTAAATGGACGGCGTTGCAAAATGGCGAATGCGCGAGCATAATGGCCAAAGATTTTCACTAACTTCGAGATTGAACTCTTTTTAGGGTTCAGTGGTATCAGATCGTTCTTCAATTTTTCTGTCTACAAGGCATACTATCTAGCTATTTTCACAAAATGAATCGGGCATATATCCCAGTAATTCATGTCTCGTGACCAATCATATATTGTAGAATAAGGAAGGATTAAAAGTTTTGGTATGATCAATTAGAAGTATATTACGACTGCAGAACCCCTATGGTAACAGAAAGTTCTTCGAATCGGAATAGTGCAACACTGAAACAAGCCCGAATAGGTTTTATTAATCGCTGGGACACAAGCAGCAGATATGCACATGTTTTGAAGCTTATTGGCTCCAATCATCAGTGCGTTGTAATGTCCAACGAATAGAATTCAGCCACTTATCTATATTCGCCCTGCAAAGGAATACTAAAGTTTTTATCAAACACTAGCGCCATCTTCTGCGCGCGAAAATACATACCCGATATATCCAATTCTCGATTTTTTCTAACATTACAAACGTAGAAAACCTTCCTTCCAGCATTTTGGTACCTATGTTGTTTTTTTTTATTCACAAATTATTTGTGTAATGTATTCAACACACTTATATATCACATGATTCAAAGGATTTGTAGATGATACAAGAATGAAAATTGGTGAAAGGACAGCCAAAACATTGAACACATTGCTTCTGTCTTCATGCAACTATTAAACGAATGGTAGTTATAAACAAACTGAATACAGATGAACATAAAATTATACGTATTTTTCTCACAACAGAAGAAATATGTCCGAAAAATTAAAGAATTGAGAATGAAGAATGACTAACTGCATTTCAGCACTGTCTGAATTTCTAGGACTTTACGTTAATTTCTCAAATGATCTCATCATAGAGAATAAAAAAAATAGGGTATAATATGTATGTACTAATTTGTGTTAAGTATATTTTCTTAAACATGGATTTCGTAAAAATATTTATGGTACATATTTTGAATCAAGCTATGGAGCTGGCAGTTACTAGTTTTGAGGTTAGTGAAGTTATTCCTATGAAAAAATTATCGTCGGCGTATCCAATATTGTTCAACTCCGTTTGTCAGGATACCGTTTCCACCCCGTCAAGAGAATTGTTACAAATTTTCCAGACGTATAAGTTGAATATCAACGACGAGAGGATACACTC
This sequence comes from Megalocaria dilatata, assembly GCA_034642435.1. Classification (NCBI taxonomy): domain Eukaryota; kingdom Metazoa; phylum Arthropoda; class Insecta; order Coleoptera; family Coccinellidae; genus Megalocaria; species Megalocaria dilatata. The sequence continues at coordinate 59,194,064 of CM067856.1, read as the reverse complement.
CTGTTTTATCCCATGTAATAAGGGGTGGGCCATTAAAAATTTGCAATTTTGATCGGCTATAAATAAAAAACTATTAATAGCTTTTCAAACTCATGAATTCATTGGAAAGGCTAAACCTTGACAATCATGAACAAGAAACAACATCTTTCAAACGACCGCTATGACTGGCTACAGTATCCCATCCGATCAAACCAATTTTTCAGTACATTATCGATTGTTTAGGGCTCAATCTCATGAATGCATCTTCGATTCAGTATTTCAAGGCATTAATCGTTTCTCTAGCGCAACACTTATTCTCAACGGATCCCCACAAAAAATAGTCGTTGGAAGTAAAAATGCTTCATCGTTAAAGATGATATTTCTGGGAAAATGCTCATCTTCGGCCATGCAAGCATTAGCCCATCGAGGGAGGTGAAAATGCATCGGATGGTCTTGAGGCTTCACTTCTTGCACCAGCTAATTTTTGTAAGTCTTCATACAGAGTTATTTGTGCAAAATTCTTCTCAGCGAAGTGGGCTAGAGTAGCAATGTTTCCAGGTGTGCTCACTTTACGAGAACGTCAACGAGTTGTTTTATTAAGTAACGATCCAGTTTTCACGAACAAATTCATCTACAAATTGCCGTGAGGGTATTTCATTTCTATTGATTTTTCCACGTAAATTTCTAACAGTTTGTTTATTAGATTCGTCAATTTGCAAATGAGTTTTCAATATTTCCCAGTTTTTTCAAGCGTAAATCGTCCTATTTCATTAATGTCAAATATTAAACTAACACTCTGTCAAAACCAAAATGAGAGAAGTGCTTCCGAACTCTAAATAAAAACTACTTCAAAATGCAAACTCTAGATGGCCTACCTTTATTAGCACTTGTTCTGTTCGGTCTCCGTCAAGTATATAGGAATGCTTCTTTTAACGTCATTATTTGGCAGGTTTTTATGTAGCATTTGTACAGGCAGGGGTTTGCAATGAGAAATCAAGAGAATATAGTTTAGATATATTCAAGTGTCATCACCAAAATAATAATTATTTTTATTCACAATCACCTTATAGCTGATCGAATTTTAATCTACACTTATGAACTGTATTATCTACAAATTATCCACTAGTGGAAAAATGAAACTATTTTATTACACAAGTGGAATAAAAAAACTACTTTATCACACTAGTGGAATAATAAAACTTCGTTGTTACACTTATGTTACTATATTTCCCAATATCTATGTTTCTCTAGACTTTTATAGCTGCTTTCAGCATCGAGTACTTCGACTACATGGATGAAATTGCATATTTCTTAAAATTTAGGAAATACGACAGGAGGACTTCCTCATTTATTGTCATTACCCTCCGTTTTTCTTTCTATTCATTGAACTCGGAAAATACTTTTACATGTTCCCTGGACTTGGAAGTCAATAACTGACCTGTTGATTTCTCAGCTGTCTCAAGGATTATATCAGGAACGGAATTATTTTCTTGCATTCTTCATCAACTTCACAAATGTTGGAGTCAATAAAAAAGCGAAAACATATAGCAACATAGGAACCAACCAACAGTTCCCGATATTTTTGTACATTTCCGATAATTTTTCAGTAGGTGACAACCCTTGTTAATGAAAATGTCACATCATATTTTGATGAAGTATTTCTGCGATTCTGATTCTGAATGAGTGTGAGTGTAATAAAGTCTTGCATTGCATGAGCATGGGCTCGAGCTTCCCTCCCGCGTTTAAATATTCTTGTGTGAATATAATGCTATCCAAAACACTTATAAAATAAATAACTTTCATTGAATAGAAAGTTGTCAACTAGAGATGATTGTGGAATTTTTAAGAACATGTTTATTCGAGGTAATCACTTGTATTTTAGATAAAAGCCACGTTTTCCCACTTTTACGACCAAACTAGAATTTATAGGTTCGATAATCGCTCTCTAATTAAAATATAAGTACTATCGAAAGTACTACTAATATGGTTGTGCACTGCAGACTGAAAGCGCATTTGCACAAAATCGGTCTGGCTGAAGACAATGAATGCAGGCTGTGTCTTGAGGACACTGAAACAGCATGCACATTGTCTCAGAGTGCCCAGCGGTGAGTCGCATCAGATTCGAGGTCTTTGGCCAGGCTTTTATAGCCCACAGCGAACTGAAAAAATTACCCCTGAACAAGATTATCGGTTTTATCCAAAAACTGGATCTCGTCGGGGAGATTTAAATTAGGGGTGAACCTCAATAGTCCGTGCGGACGTGGTGGTAGGGTGGACAGACGCCTGCTCGCCATAAATAACATAATATGGTTGTGCCCTTAACTCCAGTATTGCTACATGCGTTTTAATTTCGTCGAGTTCCAATCGAGTTTTTGAAATTCCTCAAAATACGCAACCGGCACTTGCGAAATTTCACGAATGAAAATGTTTTATTTCCTCCGGGCCGCATGTATCGAGGGCGTATTAGCCATCTCTTTCATCAAGGTTAATACGACCCTAAGCCACCGAATCATTTACCCTTCCGAATTCGGAGTAACGAAAATATCCACGGGGATCATTCGTTTATCACTAGCCCGTTGAAATCCGGATTAGATTATTTTTCGAATTTGGATTATGAACGATTTGGGATTAGGTATCGCGGATGCGCTTTTTAATGTACCATTTCGGACAACGCCGGACAAATTGGATTTTAATTCAGATTTATATCTCTCCTTCCGTTGCACGTGAATTGGGAAATTTGAACGAAAGGATGTATTTTGATAGATTTTAATCGTTTTTTGAGGTTATTCAAAATTAATATTCACGCAACCCGGCGGGAATGAAAACAGATTTGAAATGGTGACTTCTCCAGGGACATTATTTTCACTCCGAATATTTTCCCTCTTTAGCATATGTTTGTAAAAGCTAATGCTCTGAATAATACTAACTGACAAAGAAACTCCAACACCCAGAAGGAGAGTTTAAATTTTAATTTTTTTTTGGTAAAACATAGATAGTATAGCAAGGAGTAAGAAGGTCCTTTCATGTAAACATTTTTTGTTAGCTAAATATGTAGTCGTTTTTTGCAAATGTTTTAAGTTTTACAATAAATCATCTGTTCAAGGAGATCCAAAGTCGATGTTCATTTGTTGTTGAAATGCCCAGAGCACGTGTACGCGGAATTCATCGCCAGCTAAGTGAATTTGAAAGAGGTCGAATTATTGGTCTATGGGAGGCGGGGTTGTTTCGAGAAATCGCTAACTGTACGAACAGAAATCCAACTACTGTTATAAGATGTTGTCAAGCGTGGTTTTATAATGCCCAAAATCGAAGAAGAATAGACACCGGACGTCGAAGGAACACTAATGAATTTCAAGATCGACGTCTAAGACTTATGGCTATTAGAGACCGATTTGCGACAACTCGATCTTTTGCTGATGAGTGGTGAGGAGAACAAGGCCATCCTGTAACTGTCCGAACGGTTTACCGCCGGATAAAGTCTTTTAGACTGAAGCATTATCGATCCCATCTTGTGTTACCTCTGACGGTTGAGCATCGCCAGGACGATTACAGTGGTGCAGAAAACGTCAACATTGGAATGTGGAATGGCATCAGGTCGTCTATTCTGATGAATCTTGATTCTCCTTGGGTGAACACGATGGCCGAAGAAGGGTTAGTCGACGTCGGGGAAAAAGACCTCAGTTTGATATTAAGCGTCATGTACACCGGACAGTAGGTGCTATTGCACATGCAAGTAGGTCACCTTTAGTCTTTATTCGAGGTAACATGACAGCGCTGCGTTACCTTCAAGAAATGTTCTCCCTTACCTTAACCGGCTCGAGAATCCAATATTTCAGCAAGAAAATGCTCGACCTCATGTTGCAAGAGTTAGTTTAAACTCTTTTGAAGCGACCCATGTGAATCTTTTGCCATGGCCGCCAAGATCCCCCGATCTTCGCCCATAGAGCATGTTTGGGACATCATGGGTAGAAGACTTGGAAATTTACCCCAGCCCCCACATACTTGAGCGGCTCTTATACATGAACTACAGGTAGCTTGGGATAGTATCCCTCAAGAAGACCATCTAATTGCATCAATGCCAAGATGTGTTGGGGAGTGTATAGATAATCGCGGTGGACCAATACATTATTAACAAATTTATTGAAAAAAAATGTAAACTCTTCGTTTTTTTCTTCAAATTTCGATCATTTACTCCTTGCTATACTATCTATGTTTTACCAAAAAAAAATTAAAATTTAAACATCTCCTTCTGGGTGTTGCAGTTTCCTTGTCAGTAAGTATATGAATTTTGATTCTGCTTGGTGAAAGTTATTATATGAAATTAAAAATTAATAACAAGAATTCTAATAAAACTTTTACTATTAGTAGAATAAATAAGTTCGTTCGTAAACTAAAGGTTTACATAATTGGCATCCAACGTGGGGTTCCTTAAATTTACTCAACTAAAGGTTACAATGTAAAACTTTTAGACTGTCTCTTTTTCGTGCCTCCCTTGACATTGTAGTGTGATGCGCTGGGGGAGCTTGTAAAATGAATGATTAATTCCTGATGCCTAAAGCAATGTCACTCGCGCCAGTCACTGGACTCGTGTGGTGAAAGTTCAACCGAATGGGGCCTTATTTTACCGTAAAGGAGGAATGGAGGGCTGAGCCGCGTTGATCAACTCAATGGCAAGGGTGTCTGTCGCAGCACAGGGCTTCACCCTTAAAACTAACGCACTCTACCCTATTGCAGTAAATCTCCGGATTTTTCTGTCCAATGGCCGAGTGCGTTATGTAGCATACTGCGTTGCTTCGGGAGGGTGGAAGCCCTTGTATTCGTACGACCTGGACACCCAATTGGTGTTGGACTCGAGGGAGCAGTGGTTGAAAGTCTGCATACTGGACTAGAAGGCTATTCCATCTATCTGTTCGCAGAAAACCATGTTCAGGATATCTCGAGAAATACTTCATTGTTAAGCGGGACTTGACGGTTCGACCAGCCTTGTCCTGAACCAGGATCGATTACGAGACGTTTCTGGGGTTTGTGGATCTCGACGATACGGTTAGACCGTTGGTGCTTGAAGCCAGGATCAATTGAAAGACTTCACTAGGGTTAGTGGATCTTGACGTAATTGCCCGATCGACAGTGCTTGTACCAGGATCAATTGAGGCATTAAATCTTGAGACTATCTTGGTTCATGGGACTTCGTTCGGGTGGGTAGATAAGAAACCCCTTCGGGAGTGAGTTGCGTTACAAAACAACTTGGGTACTGACAATGTAGAAGCACGAGGGGAATTTTTGAAGTTTGGATAGTGCTTAGCTACTACCAGTCACACTGAAGCCGAAACTGGTAAATTCAACTCTTCGGAGTGGTCCTCGCTATGCACGATGATAAGGCGTACCCCTTAAAATATTTTCTGCTTCCTGAGCAGAATGTGGAGACTGCTGAGTAGTCACCTGGTGAAAAAGTTATTCCCGCATGCCAGTAACCTAACCGGAAGAATTCACGATGTCTCTTGTTCGATTGCTTCGAAATTGTCCAAAGTATGGTATTACAAATGGAATTTAGGCCCTTGCACACCAGTTAAGGTGTCTATCATGTATTTTGTACAATCTTTAAAACAAGACCCGGAAACCAGCAACTTAGCATTCGGAATAAATACAACAAAAATATACAAAACAAATTGTCTTATGATTGCCCATTGTTTCTTATATGAATGCACCCGCGTCAAAAATGTGTATATATCTCAACATGATTTTACCAAATTTGATACAACATAATCCAGAATATTCGATCAAAAATACTAAACAGCTCACAGAAGAATAAAAATCTTCAAAAATTCCCCCTGAATATAAACTTGTTTCATTCGATGTTTTGAATTTAATTCCTTCCATTCCTAATTTAGAAATTAAGAATATAATCAAAAATTCATTACACCAAAACCATTGACTCACTCACTTCCCGAATTATACGAGAAACAATGATTCTACTTGAAATATATCGGGTGTTTTTTTAGAGTGATAGAACTTTAAATTGAAATAAAATACATTTAAATTGAGATTGTGTAGCGATCTACACGTCGAATTTATTCGCTCGTATCTCACCTTTATCGAGAAGACCGGTAAATGAAGAAATTGGGATATCTGTCCGTCAATGTGTGGCGTTGATACGAGAGAATTATTTCTTTTCCGGTTCACGATTGCAGAGTAAAGTTGTTTACAATCTGAATATTATAAAATTTATTTTCTCATAAATTAATTTTTCTTGAAGATTTGAAGTAAAAAACCCTCAAAGAAGGGTTTTTTTGAACTATCTTTTCCTGGATTTTTTTTGGATTATCTTTTTCTGGATTTTTTCTTTGGAATATTTTTCCTGGATTTCTCTTGGACTATTTTCCTATGATTTGTTCCTGGAGTTTAGAAGTTTTCTTGGTGAGGAATAGTTACACGTACACTGGTTGCGCTAAGACGTTGAAGCTATTAAGTTCAAAGAACTACATAACAGCCTACTTGAGACGACCTACAAAACCATCACTTGTTTTGATTGGCAAGACATCAGCCTGTATTCTAAACCAACCAGGAAAGTAACATTGAGAAATTTTGTATATATTTATATCACATTAAGGAACTTTAAATTTTGTATATATTACTAATAACATTCCCATTTTCTATATATTTTTATACTTTTATCGGTAATAATATTATTGAAACTTACTCTAGTGTTAGATAGTAAATTGTATATTTCTTCTAAATGTATATATGTCATTTGTAAGAAAAATTACTTGTGGTAAATTAAACGAGTGACTTGTTTGTCAGGAAATTGTGTCTTTTCATTTTGTGGAATTGTGAGATCAGGCTCACGACTCAGTTAAACCGAGTGGGCTCTGGCATTTTAAAATATAATTGTAGCTGAATTGTTACAATTGAAGCCAAAGTTTTTTTTTTTGAAAGACAATTTTATGACATTTATGTTTTGAAAATTATTTCCGGCATATGTCCACCACGACTAGCTCTGAGAGACCGCATTCAACCAGACCAATTTTGGACCAATTTTTCGAGTAATTCAGGCCTTATTTCATCAATTACACGAGTTAATGTGGCTTCCAAAGCGTCTATTGTTTCTGGTTTATCAGCATAACCGATAACTTGACATAACCCCAAAGAAAATAATCTAGTGGAGTTATGTCGCATGATCTTGGAGGCCAATTAATTGGAACATTTCTCGAAATAATGTTATCGCCAAACCTTTCTTTCAATAAATCAATTTTTACGGTAGCAGCCTGAGGTGAAGCACTATTTTGTTGGAACCAAAACACTTCTGGGTCGATACCATTCAAATTTTGAAACAAATAATCATTGATCATCGATCTGTAACGAGCACCATTCACTGTAACATTAGTTCCAGCATCGTTTTTAAAGAAATATGGACCCATGATGCCTACAGCGTGTAGAACACACCATACAGTCCATTTTTCAGGATGCAATAGAACCTGCAGAACTTCTTGAGGCTTGTTTTCACTCCATATACGGCAATTTTGCTCGTTTACATAGCCGTTCAACCAGAAATGGGATTCTTCACTAAAGACAATTTTACGATAAGAAGTGGATCAAATTCAAGCTGTTCTAGGACTCATCAGCAAACAAACGACGCTTATTATGGTCAAGTGGCTTTAGTTTTTGAACCAGTTGGATCTTGTAAGGGTGTAGGCCAAGATCTTTACGCAAAATTTTCCATGTGGTGGATGCACAGAGTCCAACTTGTTGCGAACGTCGACGAATAGATTAATTTGGTTCATCATTAACACTATGAACAGCAGCGATATTTTCTTCTGTACGTATAGTTATTTGTCTTGTTGTGGTTGTAGCATCGAGTAGAGAAAATGTTGTCCGAAGTCTATCAATAGTTCAACGAATAAGCTGCTCTGATGGACGATTATGTAAACCATAAATTTCACTAAGTACTCTATAAGTTTGGCGAATAGAACATGGATTGTGAAAATAAATTTCAACAATTTGTAAACGTTGTTGCGGCGTGAATCTTTCCATGATAATTTGTCAATGCTTACTGGACAGAAATGTTAAAACAACATGGCTTTTACCTTCTGTCAAATCACAGTTATCCCTATCGAAAGTTCTATTACTCTAAAAAAAAACACCCGATACCTTAAACAGAGTTATTTTAAATTCAACCATAAAATTTATCCACAATTTGACGGTGTCCCTAGCGGTGATGCATTTTCCATTTGATTAGGTTATATTGGACAATTGGAAGTGTTTTTGAAATTGTTAAATTCATTTTTCAATTATAGCAAATTCACTATTGAAGTCGAAAGCCCCCAAAAATCAATAATATTTTCGAATCACAAGAAGTGTTTATTTCCTTGAATTTGACATATTTCGAAAATCCACGTACACAGATTCATCAATACATAATAACAGTTCCCACTCTCTTGAAATACGCCTTCATACATAGGTTTCTATAATCCCCTCTCTCAATAGAAAACTTCAAAAAAGAAATTAAAGTTTTGAAGTCATTAAGGTCGAACAATGTTTACAATACAAACGTGGTAGATAAATTACTTTTTAAGAAACAGCATAAAAAAGCTCTAGCTTCTCTTTGCCCTACCGTTCAAGGCGAAGAGAAAGAAAATTTCCATAGCATAAACTTCATATCACAAATTAGTAATAAAATTTGTAATAGACTGAAACAAAATAATATCAATAATATTGGTACAAATAAGAAAATCTTAGGTTCACTCTTAGTCAAAGGCAAAAACTGTTTTGAAACGTGTGAAAAAAGCGGTATATGTAAATTAAATTGTAATGAATGCATTTCACAAAGGTTAGACAGGAGGATCTATAAACATAAGGGTAGGAAAAAACAAAAAAAGTATATTTTCATAATAAAACAACAACTGATTTTTCGGAACATTCTGTAAATAACAACCGTTTAATAGATTTCAGTAGAACTGAGATTTTACACGAAGGTAATAAAAGCAGAAGAATGGACCTTCTAGAAAGTTTGGATATTTCTTTAGCCCATGCAAGGAAGTTACCAATCACACATGATCAACTGGAACTTAATTTATCACCATTTCTCTTATCTGTAAAAGATGAAAGTTATCTGTAAAACATTAAAGCGGTTCCAACATCTTATTTTAACACTCTGAAAAATTCTACCTGTCATCATATGAGTGCGGACAGCTCAGTGTTAGAGCATAGGGTTCGAATCCTGTTCGGGTGGAAAAGAAATTTTCTAGTTGGATGTCAGCCACCATTGCACTGTTGGGTAAAAAAATTAACAGTGCTGTGACTTAAAGTGGCTCAAGATCGCAGTAACAAAGCCTACCCAGAACACAACTTAACGCCTCACTCGCACAAGCTGTTGAAGCTTCTGAGGGCTTCACAGAAGATCTAGGAGTATCAAGATGATAATAAGATAATAATCTACCCTAATTGTATAAATATGATTTTAAATTTTGTTCTCTTCAGTTTTGAAAGTGGGTTGAAAACCCGATACATATATGTCAACAGGCATGAAATAAACTCAAGCCAAATGCTTAAATTAATTATTAATTTAAAAATATTTCACCAAGTGATGTGCGAGGAATTAATATCATTTCCCTTATTCACTTACTCATCGAATAATCTCAATAATTTCGGAAGTTCGATGCATCATAACTCTCTGCTCCTAAAGTACAAAATTTATAAATCTCCACATGAAAACTACCCGATCTCATCATTTTGCACTAACCGTCTAGTGGGACAAACTTCGCATTCATACCTTTTGTGTCCATACAGCGATTCCAGAGCTCAATTCGGTTAGTTTCGAAAAGTGCACAGAAATATTTGAGTTAGGAGTTCAAAGAGCAGTTATGCTTGTTAACTGTTTGATGGTAGTTGAAATTTATTTCCAAAGTAGACGAATAAAATCCAAGTAAATATACACATAAAACCATAATGTGCAGTGGCGCTGATAGTTAAAAGTTTCAATGATGTCAAATTAAAAACGGTTACTGGTGTTCGACAACTTCCGCAGTTACGGGAGGCGAGTCCGAAAGTAGTAAAGATTAATTTTCGTCACCAATACTTAAATATTCGTGAGACATAAACTCTGTTTACTATCGCGAGAATCTCTTCTCAAGTTTTTGTGGAGCGCGAATGAAGAGAAAACTGAGCGGCTTTGTGCTTGGACTGTGTCATTAACAGGAATACCCGAAGTTGGTTAGTTTCGGGCTCAATTTTCACTCAAACGAAATTGCTTCCTCGAGATTGTCTTGGAGCTTGCTGCATCTCGTGTTATCCCATAACTACAATAGCGTGGAGTCCTGGTATAATCAAGACATTCTGTGCAATATGTTCCGCCGTGAATCAGTTCGAGGAAGCTGTCGGGTGTTGATTTCATTGAGGATTAAAGTGGAATGTATCATCTCGAGTCACCGACAGAAACGTCAATATAGGGGTTAATCAAGATCCTTTTTTTCATTTTGTTAGAAACTGAGATTTTGTTTTGGGAATTTTGGATTAGGAGGTTATCAAGGATGGAAGTATTGCTTCATTTTTCTAGCTCTTCTTTTAGTCTTGATGAAATTTTGTCTGTAATGAAAAATAAACCAGGTTGTTCAAAAGAAACATTTTTTTCTGATTATTACAATACTTATTGGTGATTGACCATTTGTATACACTCTTTTGTCTGTTGTCAGATGCTCCTTTAGTTTTGTTTCATATTTCCTACCGGTTTAACTGTCGTAAGTTGTGTTCTCATATTTCATCTGAAATCTTCTGTCGTTGTATAGAAGAATGTTATCCTCTTGTATCTTTCGCTACATAGAATATATCTGGAATGACCTAATTGTTGAAGAATTAAACAATCTAACATTTAGTTGATTACAGATATTTCATTGAGTTTTCGACGAACGAGGATGAAAACATTACCATCTCTATTTCAGGCTTCTTTTCTAAAATGACTGAAATACAATTCATGGATCATGGGAGAAAAATTAAAAGCATTTATGAATTTTGATTGGTATTACCAAATTTTCCTCCACGAGATTCAGTGCTCTATCATCAGTATACTTTTCCAATATTTCCTCTTTTCTTAAATCAGTGACCATGAGATAAAATGATAAAAAGTTAATAAAATTAGCATTCTCTTTTTAATTTTCAGAAATACTTTCTCAGTAATTCATACATCGAACGACACTAAAGAAATTAATTCTCGATTATTTTGTGCGATAAGTGAATGACATTCAATTAGCAGAAACTATTTATTAATAAACAAAAATTGTTTCACCATAATGTAGCTTCATCTTCTGTAACATTTGAATTGTTTAAGTGAAAGAACTTTACATAGTGTCAGGATAATATAATATAAAAATAATAATATGTAGGCATCTTATATCTGAGTAGGTACATAGTGCAGAAAAAATGATTTAAATTCGGGTGTGTCAATGATTATCCAAACTAAGTGAAGTGATAAAAGAAACTGAAAATGCAAATGAAAGTTATTGCCGTTTATTGCTGGTATTTATAAATAACAAGTATGGTATTTAGTATATCTATTATCACCTATTTCTCATTTAGGAAAATTTTTTGCGAATCAAATCTGTTCCTTTCAAGTAATTTCAAAAGTGTCAGTCCAGATACTGTACTTTCGAATTGTATAATTACATAGTAATTTTTGAAAACATGTCCAAATTCTTTCAAATGATCAACTTGTGTTGAATATGATATATTTGAAGTGTAATTTTTATGATGAATTCTTTTGAACGATCTTCCGGTTTAACCAATATAAGCTGATGGGCAGCTATTTTAAGATACCTTATATACTCTCGATTTATTACCTTCCTTTGATTTGTCTTTAATTTTTATGTGATTATCCAAACTGTTATTAGTTATACAAGCTGTTGTAAAATGAGAAATTTTCTAAAATAATTGACAATATTTTCAGATATTCTATCAATAGAGGTAAATATGATTTTTTTTGAGGTGAGAGATTTTATGATGGAACTAGCTTTTTACTCGCGGCTTCGCCCGCAGTGGAGTCATTAAATAAGTATGAAAGATAAAGGGTAAGGGTATAATAATAGTAAAACTTCATTACTGAAGTAGCTAAATTTGACGATTTTTTGACAAACAATTGTTTTATCTTTCGTAAAAAAATTTTTTTTTAAAATATAAAGTACCCTATGTTACTTCTAATACCTTCAAGAGTATATGTACAAAGTTTCATGATGATCGGTTCAGTAGTTTTTGCGTGAAAGCGTAACAAACAAACTTACATTCGCATTTATAATATTACTAGCTTTTTACCCGCGGCTTCGCCCGCAGTGGAGTCATTAAATAAGTATGAAAGATAAAGGGTAAGGGTATAATAATAGTAAAACTTCATTACTGAAGTAGCTAAATTTGACGATTTTTTGACAAACAATTGTTTTATCTTTCGTGAAAAAAAATTTTTTTTTAAATATAAAGTACCCTATGTTACTTCTAATACCTTCAAGAGTATATGTACAAAGTTTCATGATGATCGGTTCAGTAGTTTTTGCGTGAAAGCGTAACAAACAAACTTACATTCGCATTTATAATATTACTAGCTTTTTACCCGCGGCTTCGCCCGCAGTGGAGTCATTAAATAAGTATGAAAGATAAAGGGTAAGGGTATAATAATAGTAAAACTTCATTACTGAAGTAGCTAAATTTGACGATTTTTTGACAAACAATTGTTTTATCTTTCGTAAAAAATTTTTTTTTTTTTAAATATAAAGTACCCTATGTTACTTCTAATACCTTTAAGAGTATATGTACAAAGTTTCATGATGATCGGTTCAGTAGTTTTTGCGTGAAAGCGTAACAAACAAACTTACATTCGCATTTATAATATTAGTAGGGATAGGGAAGTAGGGATAAGCTTTTTACCCGCGGCTTCGCCCGCAGTGGAGTCATTAAATAAGTATGAAAGATAAAGGGTAAGGGTATAATAATAGTAATGAGTCAATATGATAACTAAATTTTATTGTTTGGCTGAGATCAACAATTTTAAAATCTACTACAGACAGAAGTTTCAACACTTTAATATATGCTTATTGAAATGCATCAACAAATGTTAAAATATATTTCACCGTAACACAAATAAATAATTCTGAATTCTAACAATTTAAAAAAATAAAATACAAAGTATTAATTTAAGATATTTTTGTAGACAATGTTATAAGTTTTCCTGTCGCGTGCAAATATGTGTAAATTCCTGGCATTAGATACACGTGAACAGGCTACATAATTTCGTAAAAAAATTTTTTTTTAAATATAAAGTACCCTATGTTACTTCTAATACCTTCAAGAGTATATGTACAAAGTTTCATGATGATCGGTTCAGTAGTTTTTGCGTGAAAGCGTAACAAACAAACTTACATTCGCATTTATAATATTACTAGCTTTTTACCCGCGGCTTCGCCCGCAGTAGAGTCATTAAATAAGTATGAAAGATAAAGGGTAAGGGTATAATAATAGTAAAACTTCATTACTGAAGTAGCTAAATTTGACGATTTTTTGACAAACAATTGTTTTATCTTTCGTAAAAAAATTTTTTTTTTTTTAAATATAAAGTACCCTATGTTACTTCTAATACCTTCAAGAGTATATGTACAAAGTTTCATGATGATCGGTTCAGTAGTTTTTGCGTGAAAGCGTAACAAACAAACTTACATTCGCATTTATAATATTATAAGTAGGGATTAGTAGGGATGAACGTGAGTTAACAATACTTTTTCTTTTTAACTGTCATTTTATCTATTATAGTAGAAAAATGGCCCCTGCTTTTGTTCATCCTCATAACCTCGTAATGATATTCATCCGATATACCTATATTAATATCTGAAGATATTGTCAATTATTGTCAGATGAATTTCACTTTTAGGGCAAATTTTAGAAGAACTATGAACTGGGATATTCAACAATAAAGTCAAATTAAAGAAATATACCGAAGGTACACAAGTTAGCTTGAAGGGATTACCCATTAGTTTGTACTGGACAAATCGGAAGATTACTCAAAAGACGAATACAGGAATATCAGAAAAGTTACACCTCAAATACAGTATATTCAATATGTCAAATATTTTGGGGAAGTTTCACATGATTTCAAGAATGACTATAAAGTTATACATAACGGGAGTAAACAATCCAAATTAACATTCAGAGAATATTTGGAAATCAACAGATATAAGGAATAAAAATAAGCTCGTGCAGTTTTGATAACATATGTCTCTCATAGTTTATTATTCCATTGTTTCATCTGGTAACACCTTCATTTTGAAGTATCGTCATTATGCTTTCTTTTCAGCATCTGTATTTTTTCTGTATACACTGAAAATGCAATTTTTGTACCGAAAAATAATTTTTCGCGGGGAGTTTTACTTTCTTACTTCAATATGAAGAAAAAGACTGTCCAAAGTCATCGTATTTTAGTGGATGTTTATGGTGACCTTGTTCTAGCTGAACAAATGTGTCAGAAGTGGTTTTTCCGATTTAAAAGTGGCAATTTTGATTTTGAAGATACGAGCACAATGAAATTTCATCACAAACGCAAGGGAATTGGCAAATACACTCAACCAGCAATTTGCCATCGTTTAAAAGCAATGGGAATGACCCGAAAGGTAGGAAATTGATTTCCGTATGAAAAAAAAATATTTTAATATATATATATATATATATATATATATATATATATATATTAAAACAAATTGTAGAAACTACTATGTTTTACTACCAATAAATTATTGGTAGTAAAACATAATAATTTCTACAATTTGTTTTAATTATGATCAACTACCAAATAGTAACGGCTGAAACAATATATATATATATATATATATATATATATATATAATAATTTTCAATTTATATACTTCAATAATTGAGAAATTGCTTTGTATTACATCACATGCACGTGGCGGTTATCTAATGTAAAATCTGAGTCGTATCTTCTTTCATTGTATACTTCTATGATATAACCTAATTTTAGTTTAGGCCGTGCCTACCCCAAAATTGGTTAGTTGTTGCAGAAACGTTTTGTGCCAAAGAAGGTATTGTTATATAGTTTTTAATGATTATTTTGTTTATTCAAAAAACTCCTTACTGATGAGATTTTGGGTCCGAATGTATCAGGTTCTTTCTCTGGAGAATGTGCTATCTATTCTTCAAAAAGGAAAATAAAGAAGGCCTTTTTTGAATTATATATTGAACATTTTTTGGTGAAGGAACTTGTTATTCTTTAATATCCAATCTAAACATATATGTATAAGGTGATGTCTGAATAATTTTATTATCATTTTATATTTCTTTAGATTCGTTATTAGTTAATTACACAACATGTGATGATAATATATATGTCCATAAAGTGATACAGTGTATTTAGGACATGTTTTGAAATTTAATTCTAAATGTTTTCATGTGATTTATTTAGATTAAAATTTGTAGAGGTTCTGGTGAATTAATTCCAGCTATTATTCTGTAATATGCAAATACTTCTTCGTAGTAATTTTCGATTTATTTACTCATCAGACCTACTTCACATTTAAAAAATAAAAATAATCAACAAAATTTATATTACCAGACAAGCTGAATGTAGTTATCCGAACAAACACTGGAATGAAGTGAACTTTTAAAAATCCTACGTATTCTATGTTCGTCACAGAAATTACTTAAAGTTTTTAAGGTATTTTATGGACTTTAAAACCAAATGTTAATATGTATATGTGTAAACCAAAATATATAATAATTATATATACAATAAAATAATAAAAAGATTTTTCTTGATAGAAGGATTATAACAAAATTTTAAATATCAGGATAATTATATTCAGCATGTGTGATAAGATATATTTTGTTAATTATTTTTATTTTTTGAATGTAAAAGCTGATAAGTTTTCTATTGTGGGAAAATCTAAATTGCTTTTAAAAGATGTTCTGCATGTTTTAGGAATTTTTTTGAAGGAACTTATTTTGAGAAAGTTGTTTTTGAAGAAGTTCTTAAGGTAATATGTTGCATTTTTGGAAGGAATTTGGTTTTTATAAAAAAATGTACGAAACAAAATTTTGTACCCCTAAATTATTCATTCAGTAATTTCAATTAATAATTTATATTTCTTTGAATTCTTTTATTCCCTTTTGGTACTGTGTAATAAGTGGTAATTCTATATAGAGTGTTTTTTAAGACATTTACTCAATTAAATTCTAAAAGTATTTGAATGCAAATTTTTCGAAATTAAAATTTGTGGTAGGTTAACAGAATAAATCTGTATGATATTTAAAAAAATAGCGTACTCAGTTTCTTTGCTAGTATATTCTGAACTGAATAGTCTGTACCCTGTATAGCAGATAGGATAAAAATCAAGAACTATTTTTTAATAGTAGTAGTAACTGTGCTTTGTCGTTTATGCAGCGATTGGCAATCGATCAAGGGTCCTCCAGCTATTTTAAACGGTAGATAATTCGTACCTATTACCCTCCACGATAACGCTATATAACCAGAAGGGAAAATTAATAAAACTCGTTATTTGTGTTCAGCATTTACCTGCCAGAAAACCTTTCAGTGTTTACAACTATAATTCGGCGAACCGACTAAAAGCAAAGGCTTTGTTACGGACCTCGCTGAAATATTAAGAGTGGAATTGAGGTGAACACAAGTGGAACCGCAATATTGTGGGAAAGTACTCGTTAATGTCCCTCTCCAGCTCATTAGAGTAAAATTGAATAACGCCACTCATTTCCCAATTATCCACTCGGGGAACAATTTTCTCACTGGAGCAGATCATAAACACAAGTCACCGGTGAAGTTGTATATTTCCATTTTATCGACTTGGCTGGATAAAAACGGCGAGCTCAACCTCAAATACCCACTCAATACGCTGGGAAATTGCGCATTGAAACGTGGCCTAATTAAAAAAGTTCATTAATTCGTATCGAATTACACGAGAAATAAAACATAAATGGGTGAAATTGGCCGAGGTTCAAACGAAGAAGGAAACTAATTTCTGAGGTGCACATCTTGAGGATTTGGAATGCGAACGAGAAAGATAGCTATATATATTTACTCGACTGTTGAAGAATGGCTTGGTACTTCAGGATAGCTCGAGAATTTAGATTTAATTCAATGAATCTGCAGTTTGTCATTAAACTTCTTTTTACAGAATTGAAATAGATAATATTAAATGAGGTTATTCTGATTTTCACAAATTTTATTGTATTATTATACAACGATCGTTTTGCCAACACAGTAGCACGTTCAGGTAGATGGTATATCCTACATTTTTCAATAAGCAAATTTGTTTTCGAAATCGGCTTTTACTTATGTCAGAGCAGGTACAAAAAATTTTTTATTGAGCACTAAAACCCGGAAGAAGGGACTCTGGAAATTCAAGTTCATCTGAATATAATATTTTTAACAGGGGAGAGTTATTAATGTCTAATGGTTCGTTGAAAACTATTCTGATTATATTGCATTTATTTATCTTTAGTGACTTTAGTGAACAGGTTTATAGTATAAATTTTTTTTTTCTGTATGTAAAATTTCGAAATTATGCTTGAAAATATAACAAATGGTTGGAATATGTGGAATTATTTTTGTTATTCAGGAAACTCTTCAGATGTGACAATTCTCTGTCGGAAAGTTCTTTCGGCCTGTCCTATATATACTTTTTGGCTCACTTATAAACTCCCGATTTATCATCTTTATGTGTAATATCTTTATTATTTTTATTGAATTTACTGTGTTTTGAATAATTTTTTTAATGAAGTCCTTGAATCATAATAAGTAGCAATTTTCTCAGGATATTTTAAGGAAATATATTTAAGATTTGTTTTGGTATTAGGATATACCACATTTAAAGCTATTTCATTATTTTTATTCATTAACAATTTAACTATCAGTGTAGGATCGTTATCATTATTGAAAGCTATTTATTTAATGATGTTGAGCTCTAAAATATAATTTTCTCGATATCGAGTATGTCAACTCATATCATAACTCATACAATTGAATACTGATAATTTGTGCTTTATAGGAGACTTCATTTATCGTGTGCATCAGTATATGTTGGCTTATAAAATATTGAAAATTCATGTGAATTATTGATTCTGTTAATTGGTAAATCAAGAAAATTTATAGGATTGTGGGATGTATTTCGTTGATAAACAAAAAGAATTTTAGTTTATATTATATATTTAGTTTCTCTCCACCTATGAAGCAACAGAAAATATGGTCTTCATATCTATACAAATATAAAAAAAGGATTGGTGAGTCGATTAATTTCAGATTTAATATTGTTCATGAATATTTTCCCTAATAAAGGACTTTGAGGATTTTCCATAATCAAATCTTTTTCGGATTTTTTTTTAATTGGAAGTAATTTTGTTGAATGCAAATTTTAAGGCATTTTAAAATATCTTCTTTGATAATTGTTTTACATCTGTTGTTGATAAATAAATTTTTTTCTAGTTGAATTGTTCATTAGGTGGAATACTCGGAAATATATTTTGAACATCAAATGAAATAAATTTAGCATTATGCAGTAGGTGAATATTTTTAATCTCATTTATTAGCTGTAGTGAATTTTTTCATGGAGTAATCAGAATGGAATTAAGTTTCTTTTAGAATAATATGAATTAGTTCTCTTGAAAGTTTTGATGAAGAAGCACTAACTATCGAAACAACCGGTCTAATAGGATTATCTCCTTTATATAATATATTGGAGGTTGCGCATTCATTAAAATCAATTTAATTTTTTGGGAGTTCCGAAACAGGTTTCATTAGGGATTTAATTTATTTTTGGAATCGTCAGGTGATGATCGATAACTTGAAAATTATTTGATTCTAGGAAAATAAAAGATTTGTTGATATGATTACGTTCCGATAAAGAAATAATGGTGTTACTTTTATTAGCTCGGCTGAAAATTAAATTATTTCCGGTGATTTTTTGTTTTATGGATTTAATGACTTAATAATCTTCCTTTATTATGCGTTTTCTATTTATTGATATATGAAGGATCAGAATTTTATTCTGTATTTGGTTTTCGATTAGAGTAAATCGACACAAAAACATAGAAAGAAATATAATATAATGAAAGACAAATTATCCTTTCAAAAGCCGAAATGCAATTTTTGAACTCTACAGGGTTTTTCCTGTGACGGTCTGGCGAAAAAGGCAACGTATCAAATTCAAAAATTTATAACCTAAATGAACTGCTCATCTTTTATCTAAAATAAACTCATTGACTTTGAGAATATAACACACAAAAATGAATATTTCTCTAACATAATAATAAAAAGGGGAATTTCTACTTGGTAGAAGGCTTTTCCAGTATCTTTAATATCAAACATTATTTTATTTCATATATAATAATTACAGTTTAAAACAAATTTTTTATTACTATGTTTTACGTAGTAAAAGCATGATTATAATATAAAGAATTTGTTTTAATTAAGATCAACTACGAAATAGTAACGGCTGCAATAATTCAATTACAGTTTGTTTTTTCACTCATACACACGGTATTTATTGGAAATAACTGGATCTTTGAAACTACCTTATACAATCTTTGTGTTTCTTCTGTGGACGAACATAGAATAAAAATGGTAACCGTTGAGAAACCATTTGAGTTCTATCTTAGTTTGAAATGACTCAAGGTCGTGTAAATATGATATTTTTTTATAGATTGTTTCTAGTTTGCTTGCATGAAAGTGGACTAAACATTATTGGTGAGAATCTCAAATTGCCTTTTTGATTATTTGTATTATCAGGTACAGGATTTCACGTAAGTCACAGAAACTGTGTTTTTGATATTTTGTTATCAATTGTAATCAATTTTGTAAAGCTTACAAAATATCCTGCTTTGATATTTAAGTAAATATAGAATTGTCCTGTAGCGGAGCTCTGAGATTCCATTTGAAAGTTCTCACTACTAATTTACATCACTTTTTCAAATGCCAACAGATGAGCCATCCACCGTCTGCAAGGTAAAAAATTTTAAATCATGAATATAAGAAATGAAAAACATGTAATACATAACGAGCAGCATTTCAGCATGAAAAGATACTTTTTTCAATTCAGTAAAGTATGTTCTCATTGGAAAATTCATAACTAGATTAAGTTCATGAGTATACTAGAGTGCCTTATAACTCAGAATCACGATAATATGCAGATTTAAAGATGATTGAATACTAATGAGTCTGGTACTTGCATGGGAAGTGGCGCTATTCAAGACACGTCGAATTTGAATTGAGATAGAGTAACCATTTACGATAATTTGCACCCATTACCTGGTTCAAATTATGTAATAATAAGTGGTTTAATTAAATGAAAATATTTTTCTCAATTGAGAAAAATATTCATTATATGATATGAATCATTACTAACAAATTAGATCTTATTTTAATTAGGATTCCAAGAATTACGCGAGCTTGAATTCTGTACAGCCGATGAATACTAGTTGATCTAGGTAGCAGCTATAGTTCTCGTGAATATTATGCGAGAAGTAAATAAAAACACTAATATCCCCTTCAAGACCTGATAGGTGTAGAAAGAATAGAAAAAGTATTTTTTTAAGGACAGTTATCTCCAAAAATAAATTTTTAGGAAGCGAACCTGATAAGATAAAATAGAAAAAGGCTTTTTACTTGATAGAAGAAATATAACAAAATTTGAATATCAAAACAGATTTAATCTGTTAGTCTTCCACAATTTTAATTTCATAAAAATTTTTATTCAAAAAACTATTAGAATTGAATTAATGTCTACAATAAGCATCGCTTATATTTAATAATATGATCAAAACTCAATATATAATGTCAAATGGAATAAATAAACCAACAGATATAAAAAGTCAATAAAATTAATAAATAAATATTTAAAGGAGGCAAAATATTCTTTCTGATCTTACCATAATGAACACCAATTTCTTTTCAGAAACATGAAACACAAATTGAGGACTTCTCAAAAAATATAATTGATTTGAATTATTTTATATATTTAAATATTCATATAAGTCAATTAAAACCTGCACTATATCTTCAAAAAACAATTAGAATTCTGATAATCTCTTCATCGGCTCTAAATAATATTCCAAATATCAAAATCAAATAAAATAGAAAGGCCTTTTACTTGATAGAAGAAATATAACAAAATTTGAATATTAAAACAAATTGAAACGAATACAAAAGTCATTAAAATTAATAATGTTAATTTTTAAATATTTATTTATTAATTTTAATGACTTTCTTATATCTGTTGGTTTATTTATTTCATTTGACATTATATATTGAGTTTTGATTATATACGTCTATTAAATGTAAGCGGTGCTTGTTTTAGACATTAATTTAATTCTAAAAGTTTTTTGAATAAAAAATTTTTTTGAAATTAAAACTGTAGAAGATAAACATATTTCAATTTGTTTTAATATTCAAATCAAAATCAAATAACAATCACTATATCTTACCTCCACGTGGTAACCGGATAATTGCTTTAAACAGACTAATTTTGAAATTAAAATTGTAGAAGACTTCTTTGATTTTGATATTTGGAATATTATTTAGGGCCGATGAAGAGATTATCAGAATTCTGATTGTTTTTTGAAGATATAGTGCATGTTTTGAGAGATTTTTTAATTAACTTATATGAATATTTAAATATATAAAATATTTCAAATAAATTATATTTTTTGAGAAGTCCTTAATTTGTGTTTCACGTTTCTGAAAAGAAATTGGTGTTCATAATGGTAAGATCAGAAACAAAATTTTGCCCCCTTTAAATATTTATTTATTAATTTTATTGACTTTTTTATATCTGTTGGTTTATTTATTCCATTTGACATTATATATTGAGTTTTGATCATATTATTAAATATAAGCGGTGCTTATTGTAGACATTTATTCTATTCTAAAAGATTTTTGAATAAAAATTTTTTTGAAATTAAAATTGTAGAAGACTAATAGATTAAATCTGTTTTGATATTCAAATTTTGTTATATTTCTTCTATCAAGTAAAAAGCCTTTTTCTATTTTATCTTATCAGGTTCGCTTCCTAAGAATTTATTTTTGGAGATAACTGTCCTTAAAAAAAATACTTTTTCTATTCTTTCTTGAAGGGGATATTAGTGTTTTCATTTACTTCTCGCATAATATTCACGAGAACTATAGCTGCTACCTAGATCAACTAGTATTCATCGGCTGTACAGAATTCAAGCTCGCGTAATTCTTGGAATCCTAATTAAAATAAGATCTAATTTGTTAGTGATGATTCATATGTAATGAATATTTTTCTCAATTGAGAAAAATATTTTCATTTAATTAAACCACTTATTATTACATAATTTGAACCAGGTAATGGGTGAAAATTATCGTAAATGGTTGCTCTATCTCAATTCAAATTCGACGTGTCTTGAATCCCATGCAAATACCAAGATTTTTGAATTAACTTATTTGAAAATTTGAATATGTTGAATATTTCAAATAAATTATATTTTTTGGGAAGTCCTCAAGTTGTGTTTCATGTTTTTGAAAAGGAATTGTTGTTCATAGTGGTAAGATCAGAAACAAAATTTTGTCTCCTTTAAATATTTATTTATTAATTTTGACTTCTTTATATCTGTGGGTTTATTTATTCCATTTGACATTATATATTGAGTTTTGATCATATACGTCTATTTAATATGAGCGGTGCTTATTAAATTCTAAAATTTTTTTGAATAAAAATATTTTTGAAATTAAAATTGTAGAAGACTAACAGATTAAATCTGTTTTGATATTCCAACTTGATAAGATATTGAGTCGAACGATAAAGTTGTGGATTTTATTTTATGAAGAGAAAAAATAATTGGGAGGTTTTTTTACTTCATAGGGTGTTCATTTCAGTATTTCAAATATCAAGCAGAAAAATTTGTAATGTCAATATTATAAAATTTCTCAAACATTAAAAAAAAATTAATTGAATAAAATATCTTATAGACTTTTTATTTAGTGAACATATGGAATTATCTAATATTGTACAATATCTAAAATAATAATAATTTAATATTCACAAAAAATAAGCGGTCATGAAGCATCTGGATATCTCCGAAAAGAGCAGATTGCTGGGAAGTTTAGACAAATGATATCATAATATTCTTCATTAACTGGCATCAACACAGTTTATTCAAACTCGCAATCCTGCCGAAAACTTCTGATGAATCCACAAGGTATCAAAGCCGTATCAAACGCAGTCACGTGCACGGTACTGAATACAAACACAACTCCGGATATTAATCCGAAGATATCTCCGATGACGTTGTGATTTCATGCGATCCCAGTACGTGTCATAATTTATGATTTAATTTGGGCGAGACGTGTCGGTCTATTTGCACGAGGTGGTCAAGCGGGAGCAGCAGGTAGTGATTTGGGAGGAAGACGTCCCGATGAAGCCACGTGTCTCGGTTCAATCGACAAGAGAGTTGAGGAACGATGCATGACCGGATTAGTCAATGCTTCGCACTTGCCTGTTGGTTTATCGGGTGTTTCTGACCTAGCCGGTTTATCGTTTATTCCAGTAGACCACACTAACTTCAACCTAGAAAATTCAGTGCAAGTGTATTCTAGATTTGTAGATGTAAAGTTACTGAAAAGTCTTGTTTGGTATGTAAAGATACCTTTTTGAATTCTTTGAATGTAATTGATTCAACGTTAACCAATTAGTATGCAAATTCTAGGTTAAGCATAATCCAAATGGGCTTCAGAAAGGAACGTATATTAGACTTTAGGTGGTTTATTTATAGGCCTAAATACATATATTACAAGTTTAAATTGTTTACCCAAATTCAGGAAGTTATTTTGGTATAGTTCTAACTTTAGTTGCAGTGAATATACTATCTTGTTCGTGGAATCGTTCTTCTTTGAGCTTTTTTACCGAATTCACTTTTACTGGTTTCACCGTTGGGTTCGCCTTTCACAAATCACTATCTAATTAAAAATAAATAATGAAAATAATCAATTTATTTACTGGCTTTTAGTCGGTTACTGTGTTATTAAGAGAGAGAGAGAGACGTGAAATTAGCGAGCAGTTTATTTTGTGCCTTTTGGACAAGCGACAAAATGCAACTTTTTTGGGAATGTTTCTTCAAGGGTGCTTTGTGGCTAACTCAAATGAGAGAACTGTTTGATTAAAGCTTGAGAGAAAAAGAGATATGTGATTAGAACTTACTTCTAGAGAATGTGTGTGGATCAGATTCGAAGAGTAGAGAATAGTGCGTGAACCTTTGGTCGAAGCACGAAGAGAGGGCAAACGAGCGACTTCGAGGGATGTCTTCAACTGAAACTTTTGGCTAACTCTTTTAGGGCTCGAAATATGGTCAGGTGCATTCGGAGACGAAATTCGACTGTTGTCGTCTTGAAACGGCTGAAACTTTTCTAATTTGGTTTTAAGAAAACTGTGAAGGACAAATATTTTCGATCCTTAACAGGCCCAAAGGTTTGAAGGAAAAAATTAGACATATTCGAAAGGCCTAGATTCCTGACTCGAGGATATTAATTGTACTTTTTAATTCACTTGAATAGTAAATTAAAAATTCCTTGTTTGATGTAAATTCATGAAATTTCGATGGGGATAATTGAAATATGTCAATTAATACTCATGAAATCTTGGAAATTTGAAATTTCATGCAGACGTACGAAATAACTCAATAATTCTATAGTGTAATAATTGTTTATTCAGTTGGACTTATTTATTGATTAAGTAGTTCGGTTAATTCATTTTAACGCTTCTCTAACTTCTCAATTCTTTTTTCGTGGATAGTTTTCCTTTACTTCCATAATAGGCTTCAGTTTCTGCACTTTGTCAGCTCTGATTGTTGATTGATGTTATATTTTATTGAATAATATGATTGAGCAAAGTCTCTCTTAAAACTTGTTTTTTAGTAATGTTTCAAATATCTTGAGATTTTCTAAAAAGTAACTCAGATATCCAATAATATCGAATATTCTAAGCAAGATAGTTTTATGATGAAATTCTTAAAATTATGTTAGACATTTTTGAAAGATATTTGTTTTCATTAGAGGGATGAGCAGAAACAAAATTTTGTCTACTCAAAATATTTAATTTATAAGGTTTTTGTTAACAATTTATATTTATTGGATTTTGTTATATCATTTGGATGTCTTATAATGAATGTTTATTTTATATGTCGTTTGATATAAGGGGTGCTTATATGACATTCATTTAATTCCTGAAGTTATAATATTAAATATGATTTTTTGAAATTAAATATGTAGAAACAATTTCTGTTAATCATATTTCCGAATATCTAAGATTGGATATTTATTCTCATGATGCTACTACTTTATATTTTTATTACAATATTTTTTTTTATTTACACGAATCTTCATCCGGAAGTTTTGTAGAAAATATTTGAATTGTTTAAGAATGACAAAGACAACTTTGTATCAGAATGTTTAAATCTAATCAATAAAACTGAAAAAATTTCAGAGGAAAGGAGCTTATAGTTTTACCACAATTTTTCAAATGTGCTGTCCTATATCATATTAATATTTTCCATACTATGAATCTCTTCTCCCTATTGGCGTGTAGCGCATTCGCCATTTTGTAATTTCAGTAATGTTGGCTTCATTTTCAATTTTGTGTTTTGAACATCTCAGGAAAACAACACTTATGTAAGATTCAATCGAAAAGCTGAATTTAATACTGTTTTATTATTTCATTTAAAGTATAAAAATACCAATTAAAGAAATGTTTCCCATCCCACAAATACTTCATAAGATGATACTGGAAAATCC
The DNA here is from genome assembly GCA_034642435.1 of Megalocaria dilatata. Lineage (NCBI taxonomy): Eukaryota > Metazoa > Arthropoda > Insecta > Coleoptera > Coccinellidae > Megalocaria > Megalocaria dilatata. The sequence continues at coordinate 59,168,290 of CM067856.1, read as the reverse complement.
ATAATCAAGTTAAATTATCCTGAAACTAAGCTCGATTGCATTAGATCATCCAAAAAAGCATCTGAACTTTCGGATTTTTTGTCCCTCACAATCGTTAGTTAACTTTCGAATCACAAATTAGAAATTGATTTGAATATATATATAGACAGTTATTCCTAAAATTTCATATATAATATAAAGAATCCTTATACTTTTTCACGTACTATATTTGATTTTTCCCATATGCGCATTTCAAATTTTTTTTCTCAACTATTCATATACACCCGGACAAAGTAAGGAATGATAGGATCAGAGATATCATGCAAGTCGGAAGAACAATCATAGATGAAATCCAGAGAAGACAACTGATTTGGTACGGGCATGTAGGAAGAATGTGCGACGAGCGTCTACCAAATATGATTCTGAAATGGACAACACCAGAAAGAAGAAAGAGAGGAAGGCCCAAAAAAACATGGTTTGAGGGAATAGAAAAAGCTATGTCCGAACGAAATCTACATCCAGGGGACTGGCAAGATAGAAAGGCTTGGAAATTAGGAACCGGAAGGCGTAGGGCGCTATAAACCCGGATATATATATATATATATATTATATATATATATATATATATATATATATATATATATATATATCATATACACCCTGTACCTATATGACTTTAGTTAGTTTATTCACAGCCTAGCTACATATACTTCAGTGTACAAGTTTGAATTGTTTCTTCCAAGATTGAGGGAATTGTTTCGATATAGTTTCAAACATTAATTGCGGTGAAAACACTATCTTACTAGTAGAAGAGTAGATCGCTGAGCTTTATCACCGTTGTTCACTTTCATTGGGTTCATTTCTTGGTTCACTTTAAACATGTACTGCTTAATTACAAGTAAATATAATAATAATCCATTCACTTCCAGGGCTTTCATTGCATTGGTGTAATCATGAAAGGGTGTTCTTCGAGAAGTTAAAAGTGATAACGATAGAGATAAGATTTTGTCAAAGATGTGGTAAGTAGAAAAATCTACCCCAAATCTCGAAACGGCGTTGATCTGAATGCATTTCTGTGTTTTAAGGGTTCTAGAAATACTATGGAGGATAAATATTATCGATCCTTAGCTGGTATGCAGGCCTGAATTTACAACTACCATACTTGAACAATAAGGTTGCAGTAATCCAAAATTATACCTCAAGATGAACACAGATTATATCTGGATTCAAATATACTGTATGTTTCATTCCTATCAATAGTGCTTTGTACACATCCTGGAAAATGTTGCTCTATGTACGATTACGCGGTCTGATGAGAGCGAGATATATTTTGTTCTTAATTTTTGCTGAAGAGGTTGAACTGTGTCCCTTGTCTTGTTGTTCATATATTCTAAGTTTTGTAATATTATAATATCAGTTCTACTTAAAACTTTTATTGTGGTTTTCGTGAACTCTATTTATAGGACATAAAACGATATAATCATATTTCTGGAGTTTTCTTAAACTTAGTGTTTTATGCATTGTGGTCTCCATAAAATTTGAGAGATTATTTCAAACAAAATGCACTTTTATCGCTTTCTGTTCAGTAACGTTTCGTGATTCCTTATAATATGATGGAATACAAAAGAATTGAATAAAGACAGAACATCATCATACACTCTCTTAAAATGTTATTCTGATCACAGTTAGATTGAATGAAATTGACCATCTTGAATGTTTAACTGGTAGGACGCAGAACTCAGAAGCATTCATTTCCCAACAAATTGCCACACCTTTTAAGTCCTCAGTACCCCTCGTAGGAAATGATCACGAAATGTTAATGTAACTTCGACGACAGATCCGATTGCTTCCTGCATCGTACAAAGCGAAACTTGCAAGCAATTAAACTTGCAATTTTGTTTATAGTCCCTGTTGTGCAATTAATGCGTTTAATAAATAAGACAGTAATAGTCCCTTTTGCGCATCCGAGAACGTTGTTTGCAGTTGTTTTCTCGCGTTCACGATTGTAGTTTGGCATCATTTCATGCGGAGCGTGATGCTTTTTTGCCATGCAGCCAACAACTAGACGATAGTTGTTCGTACATCAGACGTTGATTGTTCCAACGATTTATAATTGCATTATTTTTCATTTATTTTTCTGTGAGAATAACCACGAATGACTCCATTCTTTTTACTGCGATGGAAATTATTGTGGGCAATGGACAAGAAATGGAACGCTTCTCCATGATAGTGGATTGTTTCAAAGGTTAAAGAAAGCAGCATATGAAAAACGTGCAGAAACTTATGATTCTTTGAGATACTTTGTTTTAAATGTCATATTTTTCTCTTACAATTGTGAACTCTAATGATCAGTTACTGTGTTTTCAATTCAACGATAACCTTGACTTAGGCCTTTCTTCCCCACAGTATGCTTGTTCTCACGATGAAACAGTGAGATTTTCGATATGTTTCGATTCTTTTATATCTGAATTGGCATTATTGTATAGGACCCACGCTATCAAGTTAATTATATTTTTTTCCTCAAAAACCTCGAAATTTAGCAAGAAGTTACAAGAGACGTTATTTGTTAATAATGGATCAAGCTATCCAAAATTGATAATATGGAAATTGGAATTGGGAATATGGAAAAAAGTTTATTACAAAAGAAGGTTTAGAGTTGTCTTTCTCTACCCCTTGCAATCATAGAGGAACACCACCAAAATTTTTAAGTGCCTTCTCGCCCGCATAAAATGTCTGCTTAATTTTATTCTTGTCAGTTTGTTGGTTTCTAATGAAAAAATTAGAAACTGTTTTTCGGGCGCTATCTTTAGGAGGCTGTTACTAAGCAAGAGAAGCTCAAAAGAATAAAATTCATTATATATGGAAGACCCAGTCTATTTTTTGACAAGGAATCACTCTCTAAATTTTTTCGCAACTATTCGTATACACACAAAGTGCATTTAAATAATGAAAATTTTTTATTTAAAAATGGTGAAAATTTTACGAAAAGTGTTCATAAAGTTACACCTTCACTTCTTTTATAGCCAAAAACTTGAAAACTTGAAACAAATAACTAACAATTTTCGAAAGTAGAAAGATAAGAAAAACATGTGCCAAAAGAGATAGAAATTACCATAAAATATATTGGAGCCAATTATTGGAAATACCTCACTGTGTAAAAATATTCAACAAAGGAGATCTGGCGACATCTGTTTGCTCGTTTGGTCTGCTTCCAAAAACTGTGTGTCCGATACCATCAATTTCATGATAGATCATAGTTATTGTTGAAAATAAGTTCAAATTCTTTCTCTAAATCTCCTATGTTGAGTGTGAGATGTCTGGCGTGTAAGTCCGCTAGTGTTTGGAAATTATTTTCTTAAAGGATCTATCTACCTGTTTGCCCAATAAATACCATATGGCATTTATAACAAGTCTACGTATAGACTCTAGATATATTGTCTCTATTTGTTTTATCTTTGTTACCTGTTACAAATGATTCTACTAACTGATTTATTTATATTTCTCATGTAATAGAATACCATATAATATTGCCCAGTATTTTAAAATAAAATTGAATTCGAAATTAGCTTTAAGAATGGTTGATAATTCAGTATTTCAATAAAACTAGAATAGATCAACTAAATAAAGACAATAAATCTAGAATCTACAAGTAAGTTTCATCCAGAAATCACATTGGTGTAAACAATGCAGTAGAAATACTTTTAATATAAGAAAAACAAATGTTAACTTCCGCTATTTTTTTGATTTACACGACAATTGTTTCGTCATACCGTGACTGCATCAGGTGAGTATTTAAACTGAGGTAAACAATGTGAAACATGACCTTAAATACACAGCTCTGGTACAAAAAATAGAGGGGTGGAAAGAGATGGTTTACAATCAATGAAAAATATTAAGTAGGGGGGATCTGTTTAAATCTATTTGATCATTCAACAAAATTTGTCTTTTATTGTAGTTTTTAACAGATTTAGTTTCTGACTTTTGTTTTCGATATGTAATATTTCATAGTTCATATTAAAATTATAACCAGTCTCTATCAAATGGTTGGCATAAGTTGAATTTGGTTTATTTACATAACTTTTTTCATGTTGTCATGTCCGTGTTTGGAATAAACGGCTTGTCCCACATATACACATGGGCAATCACTACGTGTTAACTTGTAAACTCCTGATTTTTTGTTTTTAGGAATGACGTCTTCATTATTTTTCATTAAGCTACCTAAAGAATTAATGGTTCAATTCAATCTTTTCAGATTTTTGGCCTATGTAAGTTAATGAAATAAATTTTGTTTCATTTGAATTGTGAAATTTGGGATATACAAGTGGTAATTTAATAAAAAATAATAAAGGCGTCATTCCTAAGAACAATAAATCAGGAGTTTACAAGTTAACATGTAGTGATTGCCCATGTGTATATGTGGAACATATGTGGAGATGTTCATTCCAAACAAAGATACGAGAACATGAAAAATGTTATATTAATAATAAACCAAATTCAACTTATGCCAACCATTTGTTAGACACTGGTCATAATTTTAATATGAACTATGAAATATTACATATCGAAAACAAAGTCAGAAACTAAATCTGTTAAAAACTTTAGAGAATAGATATAATGAAAGACAAATTTTTTTTGAATGATCAAGCAGATTTAAATAGATCCCCCTACTTGATATTTTCCATTGATAGTAAATCATCTCTTTCCACCCCTCTATTTTTTGTACCAGAGCTGTGTATTTAAGGTCATGTTTTACATTGTATACCTCAGTTTAAATACTCACCTGATGAAGTTATGGTATGACGAAACGATTGTCGTGTAAATCAATAAAATAGCGGAAGTAAACATTTGTTTTTCTCATATTGAAGATGAATTTCCGTCCGAGACCGAGACAATCAAAAAGAAATACTTTTCTTTGCACGAAGAAATTATGAATCGATAAACTATGTTTACTAGTAGAAGTTAATTTTTCATAATATCAAAGTGATATCAATAACAGTATTTTTGCACTAGTGTTCATGAGAACAACTTCCGCACTCAAAAATTCTTTATCAAAATTTGTACCAGATCTAGGTATTGAAAATAATTCAAGATTATAACAATTTGGCGCTTAACTTGAAAGTATAACATCAATTTTCAAATATGTCGTCTACAGGGTATTCTTTCTGAAAGGTGTCGTTCTGACAAATGATCAAAAAGCAAAAAATACACAATATCAATGAAGATATATGTGTGAAATGAACGCAAAAAAAAACAATTATGGAGCATAGAAAAGCACGGTCTCTTGATATCGACTAATGTTTGTTTTTCATAATTTTCATTTATGGGAAAATTTCTGGTATATCAAGATTAATTGAACCTATGTAATTGATATCAGTTCAGGCCATCCTAGATTAAATTGTGAATGATAGTCTTTCACTGTGGACTTTGTTACTGAAACCTCGAAGTTTAACATTACACGTATTTCATTATAGCATTCATATCGAACTAGTATCATTAATAACTGTTATGTGAGCATATATGGCTACCCATTATAATATATGCAATACTTCATTTAACATTATTTGTTTATCTGTAATTACAAGGGTGGACTGTTATAGATTATTAGTTGATAGCATAATATATGGATACCTATATATCACAAATCATTTAGAAAATTTCGGATCTTGCGAAAGTAAAATCTGCTCAGAGTTGAGCGAAAATGTTATTAAGGTGCCAGCGAAAATGTTATTAACGTGCCAGCGAAATTAAAGACAATAGATAAGCACTTTGAGAAATTTTAGAATGCTTATAATTCAAATAAGCTCACATGCAAAAATCTTAAGAGTCCTATTTCGCTATATATTCCCAAATTTTCATTTAGTCATATCTAGTTGTGAATCTTGAATTGTTTATAAAATTTTCAAGCTACAAAAAATATGCCACTAGGTCAATGCATATAATTCAAAAAGGCTACTTGTGACACCGCACAGCACAACAATACTAAGAATTATTGAGTCTTATGCGACTAGAATGGACTCACTGATGAAATCAAAAATAATAATAAAATAATGAAAAAAGGTTTTTAACTTGATAGTAAAACTGTTAAAAACTGTTAAGAGTTATACACATTTATTCTGTTAACCTCCTACAAATTTAAATTTCAAAAAAATTTTCAGAATTAAATTAAATGAATGTCTTCGAACACACCGTGTCAATTTAGTAGACATATAGAATTAAATACTTATTACAAAGTACCAAAGGAATAAGAGAAATCAAAGAAATATAAATTATCAATTGATTCTACTAAATGAATACTTGAAATAGTTGAAGGGTACAAAATTTTGCTTCCTACCTTGTTTCATTGAAACCAAACTCCTTTCCAAAAATGCAAACCATGAACTCAAGAACTTCTTGAATAATAACTCAAAATGAGTTCCTTTGAAAAAATTCCTAAAACATGCAGAACATTTTCAAAAAGCCATTAAAAATTATCACAGCGGAAAATCAGCTCTATTTCACATTCAAAAAATAAAAATAATTGACAATAAATATCTTAACAGACAAACTCAATGTATTTATAGGAACAAATGCTAGAATGAAGTGAACTTTTTAAAATCCTACGTAATCTGTGATATATAATTGACATGTTATGTTATGATACATATTTAATTTAATCCTAAATGTTTTTTAATAAAAAATATTTTAATATTGAAAATTGTAGGAGGTTTACAGAATAAATCTGTATGATATTTAAAAAGTTTTGCACTGTCCGGCCGGCCGTCCGCAAAAACGCTAATTTTCGATTAGAAAAGGCTAAAGCATTTTCGCAGTTATTCACATTCGGAAATTTTCCTTATTTTTCCCAATATTTTCGAAATTGCAGATTCGATCCACTTGAAATTCAGCATTCACTAGTAGAATAGTGTACACATGTTTGTACAAACTTTCGTGAGGATCGTGTGATTTAAAATCAGAAAATCCATGATTAAATGGTAGGTAGACATTGACACATAGAACTTACAATGTCACAAATAAACAGTGGCTGCCAAGCGTGAATAATGTCAATTTGAAAATTGACATTGAAAGACCTTTTAGTTTGCGCTATGCATGATGAAGTTTGAATCCCTACTGAGGTATTGTTCTATTAACTTCAGTCACGCTATTCCATATAAGAGTTTGTTGGAAGTGTACATATGTGCTACTTCTTTCATTACCTACAGGTGACAATTTTCATGCTTAAATTTAAAATTCAAATTTTCTATCGCTTTATGTAATTATTCTATATTTTTTATGAATGCGGAATACAGCCCACTATGGTTCTATTAAGTTTTTAATAGTAAGAGTAAGAAGGCGTATATATCGTTATTAACTATTGAGAATACAAGGAATTGCTTTTACGAATATTGGTAACTATTACTCACTTCTTTATCATGCTTCATAATTCCTGATGAAGTCGAATATTTCTGAATGCATTCCTGTTTGATAATTAGCTACTGATTCCGACTGAGAGCAATATACTGTGCTGGTTCGTTATTTCGACATTACGTAACAATGTCGAGGGGATGCAAATTACATTATAGAATTAACCACACAATTCCATTGGAATTACGTTGCTCGGGGATTATTTTCGGACTCAACTTTGATTTCCAAAAAACTTTTCGGTTGGTTTGAACGGCTTAACTATTCATTATTGCCATGCTATTTATAATTATTGAGGTTTCATGCTGTCCGTAGCTTAATAAGTCTCGAATAAAAGAAACTTGGAAATTGTGCGGTGCGAACACAAAAAGAAAAAAGGAAGTTCGTGAATAGTCAAATTTAAAAAAAGAAATCCGAACAAGCGTATTAATTTTAAAATTAACAAATTTTTTATAGTTTAATTTATGGAATCTTTTGAAATTTTAGAAATATTGTGATGACCAGAATGGATTTATTTTCAAAGTCCAAGTATGTGTTTTAGAACTTTTTATCCTATGTTGGATTTAATTTCGATAGAGTCTACTCGTAAAACCGATTCAAAATAAAGAAATACAGAAATTCTTTATACCTTAACTTTACGATATTTGAAATATTAGTAATATTATAGTTTTTCTCATGTGATATTTGTTGTTTTCTCTATTCCTTGAATTTTTGGGTTAGGAGTTGTATGATTGATTGAGTTTTAAATAATCGTTTTCGAAAAATTACTGTATCCTTCAATTTAAGGAAAAGTATGTGGGAATTGTATAGAATTAAGATATTTTGAATATCATAACGCTAACATGTACAAAATTTCTATTTCTCTTGATTTTAGTTCGATTGAAATTGTGAATCCATTTGAGAAAACAGATAATCTACTTTTTCAAATAGATTCACTCAAAATTCAATTTAATATGAACAAAAAGGTTTACAGAGTCACAAATCAGCTATCATAAAGTTTTAGAATCATGAAATTCATAAGATTTTACTGAGGTCGTTTCAATTTTGAGCTGAATATTACAACTTATTTATGTGATCAAATTTCAATTCTGAATAATTAATTTGTCGACTTCAGTTTAAGGCAAAGTAGGTGCAACTTGTAAAAGGTAAAGATATTTTGAATATTATAATGTGAGGGTATACAAAATTTCTGTTTGTTTTGATTTTAATTCGATTGAAGTTGTGAATGTACTCGAAAAAATTAGAATCACAATTAAATTAAAAATTTAACTTCAAGATTCAATTCAATTTGTATGAAAAAACTGTATCACAAATCAGCTGTCAAAGGGTTCCAGAATCTTCATAAAATTTCAGGAAGTATTCGGAAAGACCATTTGAATTTTAAACTGAATATTACAATTTATTTATGTGTTCAGTTCGTTTCTCTGTACTAAGATGAGTAGTGCAGGATGCAATTCACATGCCAAGAAGGCTTATTCATCATCCAGCCGCTACTTGAGGCCTCAAAACCGCCATAGATACCCCAGTCGATCCAAGTTCAAGCCCAACGATTAAACGTCTGGTTAAGACCCTCAAACCTCCGGGATATGTCCCGGAAACTTGAACCCAGATGAATGGAAAACCGTTCAAGCCTAGCATGCAGACCTTCAACCACTGTTTCTGCGAGTCCAACCTCTATTAAATGGCCAGGAGCACAAGTACTCCTGTGGACATCCACCTTTCCGTGGTAGCTTTATTTCCAGAAGCAGTTTTTGAAGGCTCACGGTTGCCAAGAATAACTCTAGGCCACAAACCACGAACTCGAGGAATCTAACACGTCATAGTATCCCTCCCCTCAAAGCCATGACCAATTGTTTTCTCAATGCACTGGAATCGAGAAAGCGGTCGTTTTTAGCTGTTGTAGTCGTCCCTTGTCCTCAACCAGGTCTTCTAGTCAATAGACCAGTCCCTTCGTAACGTTCAAATAGTCTCTGTACTCTGGCATCACATACCATACTAGAATTGTCGCAGTTTCGCGTTTACCGTGGCCATCTTCTTTAGCCGTCACAATTCGTACCGCAACATCATTGTTTATAGCCATTTCAACACTTACAATAGTAATACAACTCAATAAAACTATTTTCAATAGACATATAAAGCCACTGAAACAAAACATATGCTGATAATGTTTTCCAGGAATTTAGGTGTGAAATACTTTTACATGAATTTTTATACATGGAATATATGGAAATTAACTATGAAGATTTATTTTAATATTACAGATAAAAGCTGGAATTGATTCTCCGGAACCTCTACAGATTTAAATCTTAATGAAAAATTTAAAATTCAATTTTTAAAAACATATCCTAGATAACATTGTATTACTTTATAGAAATATATATCATCATCCAATGTGGTGAAAATTAACTATAAAGTATCAGAAAGAAATATAAAATAATGACCAAATCATTTAGACATCATCTTATACATGCATGTTTCGATTGGATGTTGAAGAATCAAAAGTTCCATCACCAAAAAATGTTCCAACATATAATTCGGAAAGGCCCTTTATTATTTTCCTTCTTAAAGAATATATAGCACATTCTCCAGAGAAAGAACCTGATAAATTCGCACCCAAAATCTGTTCAGTAAGGAGTTATTTGAATAAACAAAATCATCATTGAAAAATATCTAAAATACCCTTTTTTTCCACCAGAGGTTTCTGCTACAACTAACCAATTTTAGGATAAGCATGGCCTATACGAAAATTGAGTTATACCATAGAAATATACGATGAAAGAAGATACAACTACTATATATTCTTTAATTTTCTTAAGAGCCTTAGTATAAATACGAAAGGAGTTAAGAAGGGTATATCGACTCTATTATTGGAAAGAAAGTATTACTCTCTACAATTTGCCAAGCTTTCGCATATATTTAATGCTTCTTTAGGGCTTTTATAAAAAAGTACTAATTAATTTTACATATGAAGTTAACAATATTTTGATATTCACTTACTGAATGTGGGGTTATTTAATAAAACTCTTCAATACATAATAAAATAATTAAACATTACACATTATCAACTCTGATACAAAAATGTTACACAAATATTTCTTTAATACTCCTGCTTTAAATATATCATGAAATTTTCAGTTTATATTTTTTTGTTGTTTTTCAATATTTATTTTTCATAATGTTTGGTTATTGGTTGTTTCTTATTCATCTACCGGGTCATCGCAAAAATGTTCAGCGTTTGATTTTTTCAATATATATACTGCTCAATTTATTTGTCTGTTTTCTCATTTATGACATCATCTTTCCGATTTATGTGGATCATTTCGTATATGAGTCTCTTATGGTAATTTTGTTCTGTTTTTAAAACTTTCACATTTTCGTAGTTCATTTGATGACCCAGGTTAAAGGCGTAAGTAGCTAAAGTACATCTTTCCTTATAACTATGAAGAAGTATTTGAATTTTACTGCTAATAGCTGGAATTAATTCTCCGGAACCTCTACAGTTTTAAATCTGAATAAACCTCATGAAAACATTAAGATTTGAATTTTTTAAAAACATATTCTAGGTAATACTATATAGCTTTATGCGCATATATATTATCATCACATGTGGTGGAAACGAACTAATAAAGAATTAAAACTAATATAAACTAATGACCAAATAATTTAGACATCACCTTATACACGAATGTTTAGATTGGATGTTCCATCACCAAAAATGTTCAACATATAATTAAAAAAGGCCTTTTTTATTTTTGTTTTCTCAAAAATATATAGCACATTCTCCAAAAAAAGAGCCTGATAAGTTCGGATCCAAAATCTCTTTAGTAAGGAGTTATTTGAACAAACAAAATAACCATTAGAAAATATATAAAAGTTCAGATTTAAATCTGATCAAATCTCATGAAAATATTTAGAATAAAATTTTTTCACATATTTTATCATAATGAAATCATTGCTTGCATAAAGTATACTATGTGACAACCAGAAAAACAAATGATTTCTAAAATAAACGTAAATTAGGGGATGATATTTCGATAAAATGTGTTTCTTTCAAAAATAATTATTGCTTGGGTTCTCTCCGTTACTTTCAATCTCCATTCTGGAATATATCATATATTTACATTTGCGGAGTTCAGTATTTAAGTATCTTGCATTATTATTCATTACGGCTACCTAAATCACCGAATGTTTTCCTCTTTAACGTGGAATTTGAATAAATTGGATATTATTTGTTGAGCACCAGCACGAAAATCATTAATTCAGGTAGCATCGCCAATTAGAGGTTATCTCCTCTCTTTCCAACTGCGAGCAATTACAAATCATGCCCATCCAGTTCGTTACGTAGGCACTGGATAATATCCAGGAATGGGCACAATTTTCATAATTATTGAAGTGATTAAATTAACCACACATTTTCGATTAAATCATGTATTCACATTCAGAGTTATTCCATCCATACGAAATACTCGAACCTAGCCTTGGGTGAAATGACGCTCAAGGGAATTATTTCATTTCTCGGTTGGTAGTCCCGATGGAGAACCCCCTTAGAACGTGCGTATACCATTTCTAATCACAGAATATGCAATTTACATCTGATTTCGAATAATTACAGAGGCCATATTAATTTTATTTGCCTTGTTCTCCGAGCATAAATTATTTCAATCCCTGTGGTTGCGCGCCTGCTCTGTTGATAATAATACACACGACAAGCGTGTTCGCGAAACAAATACGCGATCTGATAATGATATTCTTTCAACCAGTTATTATTACTTCGCCAATTCATTCCTTTCGTGTTTGATTCCGAACGACTTTCGATAGGAATCTGACGCAGGAAAATTCTATTACACGAATTAGGAATGCACTCCAATTTCAAAGAATACTGCTATTTTCATACAAATTATTTATTAATTAAATGAATGGTATATGCGATTGGCTCTAGATAAAACATTATAATAATTTGATTTAAAAAATTCACACAGTTCTTATGTTTCACAGTTTATTCAGAATCCTGACATGTGTTTCCGTCTTTCGACCATCTTCAAGGAATTATAAAAAGTAACTGAACTTAAAATTGAAAAGGGGTTCATTTATCACACTTAGGATATCTGTGTATTTTTATGGCGCATCGAAATAACAGCATGTAATATAGGCGTGCTCCCAGAAAGTATTTGGGAATTTGTTGAATTCTCCTTTTTCTGAATGGCTTTTTTGATTGAAAGAATCTCCAAATAGTCCATCAATTCACCCTTTTTTACATTATATAGTAAAGTGACATTTCTCATTAAAAAATGATTATTTTGAATGTTCAAAACCGGTTGATTTCTGGTTTTTCAAATTTATTATTTGATTCTTTGTCGTATATAGGACATACAGGCCGATGTTTACAACATAGAATCAAAGAACATAGGAAGTCAAGAAGGCTCTGAATCATTATATAGAAACAAGAAAGAGTGAGAAAAGAATAATAAATAAATAAAGCTTCATATATCGGGTGTTTTTTCAGAGTGATAGGACTTTAAATTAACATATGTCTACCACGACTATCTTTATGGAAACGCATTAGACCAGACCAATTTGACTTGGCATAACCCCAAAGAAAATAATCTAGTGAAGTTATGTCGCATGATCTTGGAGTTATTTCTCGAAGTAATGTTATCGCCAAATCTTTCATTCAATAAATCAATTATTACGGTAGCAGTATGATCTTGTTGGAACCAAAACACTTCTGGGTCGATACCTCTCAAATTATGAAACAAAGAATCATTGATCATCGATCTGTAATGAGCACCATTTACTGTAACATTAGCTCCAGCATCGTTTTCAAAGAATGGACCGATGATGGCTCCAGCGTATAAACCACACCATACAGTGCATTTTTCAGGAAGCAATGGAACCTGCAGAACTTCTTGAGGATTGTTTTCACCCCATATATGGGAATTTTGCTTGTTTACATAGCCGTTCAACCAGAAATGAGCTTCACACAATTTTACGATGAGAAAGTGGATCATCTTCAAGCTGTTCTAGGGCCCAATCAGCAAACAAACGATGCTTATTATGGTCAAGTAACTTTAGTTCTTGAACGAGTTGGATCTTGTACGAGTATAGACCAAGATCTTTACGCAAAATTTGCCATGTGGTGGATGCACTGAGTCCAACTTGTCGTGAACGTCGACGAATAGACAAATCTGGATCATCATTAACACTATAACTTACAGCAATGATATTTTCTTCTGTAGGTACAGTTCTTTGTCTAATTGTTGTTGCATCGAGTATAGAAAATGTTGTCCGAAATCTATCGATAATTCGACGAATAAGCTGCTTTGATGGACGATTATGTAAACCATAAATTTCACGAAGTGCTCTATAAGTGTGGCGAATAGAACACTGATTTTGAAAATAAATTTCAACAATTTGTAAACGTTGTTGCGGTGTGAGACTCTCCATGATAATTTGTCAATACTTACTGAACAGAAATGTCAAAACAACATGGCTTCTACCTTCTGTCAAATCACAGTTATCTCTATCGAAAGTTCTATCACTCTAAAAAAAACACCGGATACATTTCATACTTTTTGCCGAAACCAGATAAAAAAAATTGCAGAAATTATTTTGTCACGTAATTACGCAGAAGCCTTCAGGTCGTTATTTCACATCTAAATATTAATTTGAGCTCTACCGGATTTGTAAATGAGAGAATATTAGAGAAACAGTATTTTAAGTGAGTGTAACTCAGTAATCAACGAGCTCATTTCGTTAGTTTTTCAACATAACTGATATAGTTAAAGTCCAACTCAGCCCATAACCTTCAAACCTCATGGTCTCATAATTCGGAAATTTATGTTTCATCTCTGGTCGTCTGCCTGAACGGTAGATTCCAAAATTTGGCAGAAAATTGAATACTAGTTTCGGAACTATTTGGAAAATTATACGATTCCATATTTCAAATACAATATAGAAATTAAGTAGTGAACGAATGAGTTTTTGGATGTTCCAATCAAACAATACGCACGACATTTCGTTACATCTTTCATATCGGTATCTTACATCTAAGTGCAAAATTTAAACTCGATCGTAGGACTGCTGATATGGTGTCGCTGAACGTTGTACCTTGGAAGTCTCTAGCTCTTTCCGTTCAAAAGTAACCTTGTTTATGATAGCACTTAATGCTGATTCTCCCATGAATATTGTCTTGTGAAACTTCTTGTCATACGATCCTTACGAAATTTCGCACCAATATCCATTTTATCATTTTACATCTAAATTCAAAATTTTCAAGGATCTAGGTTTTTTTGTTTGTGTTCGAAAGTTAGCATATTTACGGATAGACCAGCCAGGCAAAATTACTTTTTACCTCACATTCTTCATCAGTTAGTCCAACTTTATCGTTGAAGATAATTTTCGATTCAGAATTCGAAAATTTCAGGCATTTAGGCTAAACTATAGCACGCTGTTCCCTGGAACAAGTGCACGTAACAAATTTTGCTTATTATTATTGTGATATTATCCTGCTATTGCTAGATCTCCTTCAAAGATCACTCAGAAGCTGTAAATGGTTGGAGTGAGTTAAATATTAAAAGGCGATAAATTTTGATTTTCAATTTCAATTTTAGGTACCATTTTACTTATTACAAATTTTTAGCTCTGCAATTTCTACGATTTTAACTCTTTGTGTTAGCCAATACACGAACTAATTTATTCAGTATATTTGTCAGTTTTTTTTAATTTCAAAATGTGAAATGAAAACTCAGAATATTTCAAAATGTTTCTGATAACCGCTCAGGATGTCTTCATATACTAACAGTGATTCTCTGAGTTAAGATCAGATGACTTCATTTTTTCGACTTGTAGTAGTCAAACGAACCAACAACTTTATATACATATGAAGGGTATTAATAGAATCAAACCAGTATCATGCAATTGGGGAATTATAAAAGACTCTTAACCAGCCTGAATGGGTAAAATCAGTCAAATGGTTTCGTAGTTATTTAGATTTAAAGTATTCTCCTATTTCAATTGATATTTTTTAAACTACAAATCCGATTAATCCGACATTTGGGGTTTAATAACAGTAAAGCACATGTTTCTACAAAAGTCTATGAGAATGGTATGATTAAAAGATTCAACACAAAGATAAATATTGTATGAGCAGAGAAGCTTTGAGTGCTAAACAAACTATAGCAACAGTTCCGCGATAGAGTTTTAATTTAGCTTCTGGATATAAAACAACGACAAGTAAACTGATCCAAAATGTTGTGAGGATAGTGCGTGATACGAACTAACGAGCAATAGTCTTTTACTTCACATCAGTGTTTTTCATCTTTTTTCACATTATAACAACTTTGCGTGAATATTATAATTGCATATAAAATGACATACTCTTTAAATATGCATCAAAATTCCATAAATTATTTTGTGTTTTCGTATCATATGATACTATTATCGAAACAGCAATAGAAGTTTTCGTGAAAATTTTTATTTGCTTGTGATGAGAATATAATTAAAGGCCGTCCTTATACACGGAGGGTGAATCAGAAATTCATGAACATTTTCCCATTTCTCCTCTTGTAACAAATAACGATATATATCAGTTAATATTAGATTATAGTAATAATACAAATAAAAGAGGATCCTCAAAATGGATAGTTTAGAAGATTATGACTTTGGATAGACTTCTAATGGAGATATGCCGTGTTAGCAACTTATCTTAAAAGAATATCATTCACTAATGATAACAATGGTAAAGTATAATAATGGGAAGGGAACTATTGAAATATGTCATGAATTACTGCCAACAAAGACATAGACATAGCTGGTGATTACACTTGAAGGTATCATACTGCCAAAAAACCACAGAAACTATCTTTTTTTCATTAATTAGGAGGGGGAGGCTATAGAAAGTTCTACAAATCGAGACAGTGTAAAATCTGTATAACAATTCTATACTCAAACAAACTCGATGAGGATTTGTCGATCACAGGGGTAAATTGAAGACATGCGCACGTTTTAAACTTGTTGGTTTACATCAGTGCAATAAGTGCCAGCGACTACAAATCTGTCTATCTTATTCACTATACACATAGACACTAAGGTATTAATCATCATCATTATTTGACCTATTTTTCCCTGAAAAAATTCTTACCCCTATAAAATCGCAACAGGACTATTCATATCAGAATATTTTGTATGATAAAATAGTATACACTGGTCCCTCTGTTCTATCGACAAAACTTTTGACTGAATCATACCATAATGACAAATTTTCTGAACAAAAATTTTGAATAGTACATAGCAAACAGCATTGCCAATAATAATAAGTGTGGCATTTTGATTAACAATAAAAGAAATGTACTGTGGTATATTTCATATAATAAGACCCTTTAAACCAAATATTATGACTCGTTATCAAAACTAATGCTACATAGATCACTGAAATGTCAAGGAAAAATCTCACCAATCTATTATACAATATATTATAAAATCAACTCACTAGAGAGTAATTAGATTAAAATCATTCAAATAAAAACAATTCTGATAGAAATATTTATAACTTAGCACATTAAAACACTTACAAGCCAAATAATTTGAAGAAAAAGCCTCTTCAGAATAAACATTAAGTAGTTCATTGAAAATTCTTCAAACATTAGTTAAAATCCGAAATTTAAAAAATTTGAATAGAACTGATACGGAGTATTCAAATCACAATTATTCAATGTTAAAAAAGCCAAAGTTGAGAAATCAAAGTAATTTGAATATTAATTAATACTTATTCTGAAATGATCAGACGAAAACGTTGTCTAATGAATCATAAGACTGATTGGATTTCTGATGAGGTCAAACAAGCTATCAATGACCTCAAGGAGCTACATTGGCTGTTCCAAAGCTTGAAATCGGAAGAACTTAGAAACCTTTATTTATCTGCTAAAAAAGAATATAAAGCCCTATTAAATTCAACTAAATTAAATTATCACAAGAATCTACTATATTGCTCAAATAATAAAAATAAAACTATATGGAACATAGTTAAGAGTGAAACAGGTTCCACTAGATATTTAGCAATTATTATTTTTTTTCTATTCTGGTTTTGTATCCTATACAAATGTATTTTGTCTCAAAGTATGAATAAAATTATTATTATTATCGAAATGAGAAACTTTATTATTATCATGAAACGTATGTTACTTTTAGTGCAAATATTGACGATATGCAAGCCAAATCACAAGAAACTTATCAAAGCTATGTAATTCTGCCAAAAATGAGGAAATTGTATTAATTCAAGAAGGGAATGTAAAATTGAAAATTTCTATATAAAATGTTTTTAGCACGGATAAATGTGTAATCTTTACATAGTATAAAATGAAGTCACTTCCGCTATCTGTTCGCTTAGATATTTTAAACTCTTCAACGGCTTTTAATGGCTTTTCTGCAATTGATAGAGTGATTCAAGAGGAATGTATAATTAATACATATTCATTGTACAGAAAAGCTGAAAAATTCAAAGATTTGTAATATAATGTTGTAACCAAACATTTGTGTGCGCTTAAGTCGCAAACGCTAGGTAAACCTTACGGGATAGATCAAATTAGTGTACTACGGAATTGTATTTCTTAAAAACATCGACAAAAATGTCCGCGATGGTATATATTTATCTCCAAAGGATAATCCACAGTAACCATTTTTATCTTTTACATATTACAGAAAAATATGTGTTATTTACCAATTATTTTGAGAATTTTACATCAAGCACCGATTGTCTTACAATCACTCTCCGAAGTGGTACAAGAATGATATGCAAATTAAGAGATATTATAGAGGATTTTCAGGTAAGTATTTTCCGATGAAAGAATACTTGAAACCTTTCCATAATCTAACAAATTTTGGTTTAAAATAATAAGGAACGGTTTTTTACTTGATAGAAGGATTATTTGAAATTTGAATATCAAAACAGATTTAATATGCTATTCTTCTACAATTTTAATTTCAAAAAATGTATTAAAGAAACTTTAAGAATTAAATTGATGTCTTTATAAGCACTGCTCATATTTAATAGATGTATAAAATCGAAATTTATCATACAATATCAAATGGATTTCAAATATAATATATAATTATATCAGGTTTTTAATTAAAGAAATTTATTATACAGTGTTGAAGGTTTTTAGCTAAGACCATTAAAGTGCCTTATAAACTTTGTGTGATTTTGTTGTGAGCATAGAACATAGAGTACCTAGGATATTAGATGTACCTATGTGAATGTTCCTGAAAATCACATATTTCTGGAGATTGCATCCGGTAAGTCTATTTATTGTTAATTGATTCAGTTATTTTTTATATATTAAGTTGAAATGGTCTTATGTAAATTTTAATTATGTTTTGAGGATGTACTACATGTTTTGAGATTTTTTGAAGTATTCATTTAAATATATTAAATATTTCAAATAAATACGTTTTTAAGAAGTTCTTAAAATTATGTTTTATATTTTTGAGAAAGAGTTTTCATAAATATAGGATCAGAAAACGATACATTCTGTAACAAACAGGGCTTCGTACGTTTGTCTGAAGAGTTCAGTACGCATGCTTGGAACAAAACAAAAAATGTTTATTTATCTATTAATTTTAATTGACAATTTATATTCGTTGTTATTTCTTAATTCTTAATTTTTATACTGTATGATGAATTTCGATTTTATAAGTCTATTAAATATGAGCAGTGCTTATAAAGACATTAATTTAATTCTTAAAGTTTCTTTAATAAATTTTTTGAAATTAAAATTGTAGAAGACTAACAGATTAAATCTGTTTTGATATTCAAATTTTGGTTTAGTTGATCCCAAGCAGGAATTATGGTGCAAAATAGAAGCAGATCAAAGAAAAGCCATAAACGGCTTATATCTATAGATATTTCTTTGTAGCACATAAGGATCGCTATGAATTTCCAAGATGGGAAATACCTAGAGCTCTTTCTAGTCTCGTAAGCAAAACTGCGGACACTTTTGAAGCCTTGAGATTACGTGGATGGAATCCCGGATTTTTCCTTGATACCCCAAGTGATCTGCAATTGTTCAACAGGGCTAAAAAATTAAATTTATTCACGTGGCAGTGTCCACCTAAACAAAAAATATGTGTCCCTAAACATCAATGAAAATATGGTAATGAACGATGAAGACAAAAAATTTTCCACAATAAAGCAAAAAACTCCACGAACATATTCATAATTTAATTCAAAAACGAATTACAAGTAGAAAATTAAGTTCCTCTTTCATCCAAGGAGGTGCCAAAAAAAGTAACTCGTAGTTTTTATATCAAAGTCCGCTTCAGACACAAAAGTTGTATCTTATGCTCACGGTATACTCCTATACTCCTATACTCTTAGTCCGTTCCACTGAAAAATAAACAACCCTTCCACTTCATTCCTCAGACGACAATCAGATTCTTCATCTTCACCCAACTACTCCAAGTTACTTTACCCCCAATTATCAACCCCCATCGTTCCGAAACACGAACCGGCCCTTTTTTCCCCGTTTCGAGGCGTGACGATTACTTCTGTGGCCCCTTTGAATGCGCCACACCCGCACATAATTTGATGTAGTATCTCATCTGGAGATAATTAGGACGCGCTGCCACATGCTTTTAACCGGTGAAGTGTGGGGTAGGTTTGGTGGTTCGTTGAGGCTCGAGATTCTATGATCCATCGTATCCCGCGTCGCCTTCCCCGAGTAGCTGCGGGACCCTGTTCAAGGACGAAAGGAGGAACAGCGGAGGAGACGTATGGTTGAGTATGTATAAACTTTCATGAGTCTCCGTTTTGTTGATGGCCTGTACTGAACCGCCTTCAAATACGCAATTTGCTTATTGTTAAATCAAACCATATATCGGGTGTTTTTTTGAGAGTGATAACTTTGATTTGACAGAAGGTAGAAGCCATGTTGTTTTGACATTTCTTTTCAGTAAACATTGACAAATTATCATGGAAAGACTCACGCCGCAACAACGTTTACAAATTGTTGTTAATATTATATTTTCAAAATCAGTGTTCTATTCGCCAAACTTATAGAGCACTTCGTGAAATTTATGGTTTGCATAATCGTCCATCAGAGCAGCTTTTTCGTCGAACTATCGATAGATTTCGGACAACATTTTCTCTACTCTTTGCAACAAAAACAACAAGACAAAGAACGGTACGTACAGACGAAAATATCGCTGCTGTATGTCATAGTGTTAATGATGATCCAGATTTGTTTATTCGTCAACGTTTACAACAAGTTGGACTCTGTGCATCCAACACATGGAAAATTTGGCGTAAAGATTTTGATCTACACCCATACAAGATCCAACTGGTTCAAGAACTAAAGCTCCTTGACCATAATGAGCGTCGTTTCTTTGCTGATTGCGCCCTAGAACAGCTGAAAGTAGATCCACTTTTTACCGTAAAATTGTGTTCAGCGATGAAGCTCATTTCTGGTTGAACCCTTATGTAAACAATCAAAATTGAGGTATATGGAGGGAAAACAATCCTCAAGAAGTCCAGCAGGTTCCATTGCATCCTGAAACATGCACTGTGTGGTGTGATTTATACGCTGGAGGCATCATCGGTCCAAATTTCTTCAAAAACGTTGCTGGAGCTAATGTTACAGTGAATGGTGCTCGTTCCAGATCGATGATTAATTATTATTTGTTTCAAAATTTGAATGGTATCGACCCAGAAGTATTTTGGTTCCAACAAGATGGTGCTACACCTCATGCTGCTACCGTAACAATTGATTTATTGAAAGAAAGATTTGGCGATAACGTCATTTCGAGAAATGGTCCAATTAATTCGCCTCCAAGATCATGCGACACAACTCCACTGGATTGTTTTCTTTGGGGTTATGTCAAGTCATTGATTTATGCTGATAAACCAGAAACAATAGACGCTTTGGAAGCCAACGTAACTCTTGTTATTGATTAAATAAGGCCTGAATTACTCGAAAGAGCGGTCCAAAATTGGTCTGGTCGAATGCGGTTCCTCAGAGATAGTAATGGTGAACATATGCCGGAATTTATTTTCGAAACATAAATGTAATAAAATTATCTTTCAAATAAAAATGAAATTTCGCTTTAATCTTAATTTATATGTCTTTCATTTCAATTTAAAGTTCTATCCCTCTAAAAAAAAACCCGATACTAGTGGAACTTCAAATTATTTTATTTGCAACCATACACGTAATGTGACATATTCTGACTTTTTAAAGGTTGGAAAATATCACTTTTTTGACTTTTCTTTCAATCAGGTCGGAAAGTGATCATTTTTCACCCGTGGATGGGAAGTAATTTTATGGTGAAAGAACAGAGGAACATTTAATTTTATTTCAATATATATCTACACAAGAACAGAAATTGAATATGAAGCCCACATAGAAATCAAGTATAAAATAAATTGGATGTTAAGAAGAAATCAACTAGGTTGGCTGTGATTCCGAACATTCCAAAAATATCATTCTCCATGAATCAAACAAAATCCTGAAACAGAGTAAACCTATCATAAAGGACATTGATGAAGAAAGATTGAACTTACCAAAGGTAGAAATAAGTTTATTTATGTGAAACTTGGCCATTCAAATCAAATCATTGCTTGTTTTCGTTATAATTACGATATTATGATATAAGGTTAGGTTAACATAGAATTTTGATATTTAGATTAATAGTCACTGATTTTTATATGTCAAATTACTTTGATTCAATATATATTTTAAAAATTAACTTATTAAAATTCAAATCGACCCCTCCCTATTGAAACTAATCAAATTAATCATATGCACAATTCCAAAATTATAAAATTAAGAGTTAGCTGGTGCACACACAAATCATTCATTTAGATATGAAGGTGATTCAACAAGTATTTTTACTCAAACTTAATAAAAGATTCCATAATATAATAAACCCATCAAAAGTAAACTAATATAATTAATTATTCTAATTAAAAATAAATCATAAATAATAAAAAGTCATTAATTTATTTTATAATGAATTGGCACCCAAAATAAGTGACTGCTAATTAATTACAATTATAAGTTATTTATTATATTTAATTCATAACAATATATATATATATATATATATATATATATATATATATATATATATATATATATATATATATGTGACGTTAGTCTGATGTTTCGATTCAAAACCTTCATGGAGGTGGTCCAAGGAATTCAACAGATTTGTTTCCAGGTTTCGACCCTTCATGACACCGTACTGATTTTCTATAATTAAATACTTCCAATAATGTGCGACAAATTTGTAAACTAAAGATTCGAATACTTTCGGAATAGTAGAGAGAATAGTAATGGGTGGGTAATTCTGAACAACATCCCTTTGCCCTTTCTTATGAACAAGAATGATTTTTGAGAGCTTCCAACGACGAGGAAAAACACCACTCCTCAGCGACCGTTTGAAAATGATAGTCAACGGGATTGTTATAGCTTTGTAAGAATTTCTCAAATATATATTAATGGCGGAATATCATTTCGACGCAATTATTTTTATACGATATGATATTGCCTGATACTCCTAGATCTTCTTGGATATCTCTCGAAAGGTTTTTCAGCTTGTGTGAGTTAAGAGTTCTGGTTATGCTTCGTTACCGTGATCTTAAGCCACTTTCTGCCACAGCACTGTTAATTTTCGATACAACAGTGAAATGGTGGCCGAAATCCGTGCAACTAAAAATTTTCTTCTCTACTTGAACAGGATTTGAACCTTAGATTTTACGGTTCCCAGCCCAATGCTCTAACTACTCAGTTATTGACACTCTTCAATGCTTGCTTCAGAAAGTGATTTATTATACGAAAAATTTTAAAAAATGAATTCATTCGCAAAATATACAGTTACATTAAGTATTATTCATTATTAAATAATGCCCTGGCAGGAGCGTGTTAAAAGTGTAGGGTAATGGATACACTATGGTAACGAAGTTCTATCACAGAAATTCAATTATAAGGCATAGTGCATGCGATGCGAACAAAAATTCGATTTCGCGATATCACTTTTCCCATCTGCTATTTTTTTCAAGATTCGAACAATTCGCGTTGGCCATCCTGCTGAGCAACGCCATTCCTGAAAAGAACAAAGGCGTCTACCCGGTGTGAACATTCATACATCAATCGGCCCGATTTTCCAGCGTCCCTCGCCCCTTTATCGATCCCCGGTGCGGGCACATAAACGTCAGAAACAAAGGGGCCAATATTGCGTTAAACTGGCCTGCTCAATTGTTGAATTTTTTCACGGCATACGCTGGCGGGGAATGATATATTCTGAATGCGTGATTTTCATGGCGATGGTTTGGGTTCATATTGAGTTGACAAGGAAAATACAACTCCTGAGTCTGCTGTGCAGGGTCGTTTCGATATTGTGAAGAATTCAGGAACTGAGAAAGAATTCAGAAAACCACTCACTTGACGTTGAAAGCTTTGGCGCGCTCATCATTTCACTGGAAAGGATCTAATGTTTCTCGGAATTTTTCCGTGGGTAGAAAAATTTACAATAAACAAAATTGTCACAGATTTGAGCCCTGATAATATATTCACAAAATAAAATTCATAAGAAGACGTTAAAAATTGCTACTTTTATCATTTATATTCCCTAATTGCCAACTCTCTTTTTCTTAGGAAAATTCTAATGAATGAAGATATAATCAGTACAGGACGAAGAAAAATCTTTATATGTAGATACTTTATTCTTAGTTGTAACTGAACTTTTCCTTCGATGTCTTTAAATGTTAGACAATAATTGTCGATTATTCTTCTTCGGGTAGATATTTAAATTATTCTTGTGAATAAAGACATTTATTCTGAATTTCAAGTTATTTCAACAACTGGTTATGTAGAGGCAAAATCCAACTACTGCATTTGATTGAATTCACACGAAGTATAGTTAACTTTTTGCAATGAATAACGTAAAATATGTTGAATTTTGAATGAAACTTTTACCATTCCTGTAGGTATTTTAGGGTTTTAGCATCAATGAATATATTTACGTGAACATGTATGTATGCAATTTCCATTTTATCTATTACACATTGGAATACAAACTGAAGTATGCCCAAATGATCCATATATTGATAATTATTTCAAAAAGGAAGAAATCTCCTAAAAAAATAAACAAAAACTCTGCTGAATTAACCTCAAAAATATACATGTGTATTATAATCATTAATTTATTTTAATACATGTATACATTCTAAAAAAATACAGTCCTGAACGTGAGGTTCTACCATCTCTCCTCAATAAACTAATGTTCTAAAGACTTCATTTCACTTCTTAATGCCTTCAAACTTAACAATGAATCATGTAAGATATCTACATTTTGACATAGAATCGTTATCGTTATCATCCTATAAACTGGGGAATTTTGTACCAAATTTGTACTTCTTATGTGCGAGTAAATGTACTATAGGGGGGGCCAATCTATTGGAACTCTGAACGAAATGAACTGGAAAACCTCCGACAAACAAACCCTCCATTTATAATTTTACAGATAAAGAAGACCCTTAAATGCATACGATTGAAAATTCTCAGCATATCAAATCTATGTTGAGAAGCCATATAGTCGTGACTGGAAATGACAAATTTATTTCTATATGCTAAATGTCTATTCTGAACACTCTTCAAGCGCTGCACATAACACTTGTATCGTGGGTTCCACACAGAAGAAGCAAAATTTAGTTTACTACGGACAAAATAATAATACAGTGTTAGAAGAGTTTTACTTTTCATAAATTGCATACTATTCCGAATTACAAATCCTAGCATTTTATTGGAATTATTTATCACTTTTTAGATATGATGGTCGAATATCTGAAAGGCATTCCACAGCATTTTCCGAAGTTGAGGAATAGTGAGTTCTCCGTGCAGTAATCTTGAAGTCTCAAGAAATCTTGGTGTAATTCGATATGTTACCA
Organism: Megalocaria dilatata; assembly: GCA_034642435.1. Taxonomy (NCBI): domain Eukaryota; kingdom Metazoa; phylum Arthropoda; class Insecta; order Coleoptera; family Coccinellidae; genus Megalocaria; species Megalocaria dilatata. The sequence continues at coordinate 59,142,975 of CM067856.1, read as the reverse complement.
CCGCCTTGAAAAACTTCAAATCATCTGCATATAATAGAAACTTTGAGTAATGGAAACATTTTCCGATATTATTTATGTGAATGATGGGAAGCAGTGACACAAATGAGAGCCCTGCTGAACCCCTGAGGTGTTTTTGAACCCTTTCGATCGACAACCACTAACTATGTATGACTCGCAATAGATTGCAGAAAATAAAAACCTCCGCAAGATGTCAAAATAATATCGTATGGTCTATCTTATCCAATGACTTACAGAAATCAGTCTACCCCGAATCAACCTGAACGCGCGAATCAAGACTTCCCTCTATACTTTCCAAGAAACACACGAGATTCGTTTCCATATTTCTACCGCTAAGAAATCGATGCTGCTCATCGATAATTGAATTTTTGACTTGCTTGCGTACGTATTTATGAATAATTGACTCCAACAATTTCAGAAATGAGGATAAAATACTCATAGGACGGTAGTTCTCTATCCTGTGCCTTCGACGAGCTTTAAATATAGGAATTATAGCAGAAACCTTCCATTTATTCGGAAAAACAGAACACTTCAGTGATTTATTGTTACATGTCATAAAATGGAAAATAAATTTTTGTCCAAAATAGTGTGAATTTTATATTGAGCTGAATATGTTTTTCCATATGTGTAGTAAAATTTTTTCAGAATTATTATACTTATTTTCAAAGTAACATTTTTATTTACTGAATCGAAAAAGTTCCATATTAGAGAAAAAAAGTTCATTCGAATTTGTTAATCATTCTTACAATCAATAATTGGATTAAGGAAGGAATTAACAAAGAGTGTTTGAATCTTCCTCCTAATTCTGAAATTGAAATACAGAAATGCAGTGGCAAAATAATTCGAAGATTGGGTAAAATGAACTAGTAAGTTGAGTCACACAGATACTCCATATATCTTAATACATCAAACAGTGACATTTCGACAGTAATAGCTTAAGGGTTCTTTTTCGAAAACCTGCATATGAAATGTTGAAATGAACCGAACAAGAAACCCCTGTTAGTTATTGTATCACCAGTTTTTGACGAAAGTGTTATCAATAAGTAAAATGAACCTAAGGAAGTCTGATCTGAAATCGGATTTTCAATTTTTTATTCTAAAAAGTAATTTTCATATAGATTTTGCCCTAAATTATGTTTCCAAAAGTGTTTTATATTATTTTTAGTGCTATGATAAAGTTCACTAAGTATTAGGAAGAATGCGAGAAAGCAAAGAAGTTGTATTCACCATAAAACAGAGGAAGCTCCAATACTTCAGACAATATCATGAGGAATAGCAAATACAAATTAATACAACTGATATAACAAGGCAAAGTGGAAGGTAGGAGGGGACCGGCCAGAAGAAGACATTTATGGTTGTACAATCTCAGATAGTGATCTGAGATTGTACAATCTCAGATAGTGATTGCACAATCTCAGATAGTGATCTGAGATCTCTAGAAACACTGCTAACAAAATAGCACTTGCCATGTTGATTGCCAACATTCCGAGCGGTTAGCGTAGAGGAAATTTTCGAATTATTCAACGAATGAATCACAAGGAATAGAAAATATAATTACTTTTGATATATACACCACAATGAAATTTCTAATGAACAAGAACATAATCAGCACAGGATGAAGAAAACTCTTTACATAGACTTCATATTAATTTCTTTCCGAACTTTTCCTTCAATCTCTCTGACTGCTAGGCAATAATTTTCGAGCATTCATATTCGACAAGATATTTAAATTATTCTTTCAAGTATAAATATTTATTATGAACTTTTTTAACTGTCGCAATAATGGAGTATATCAAGGCAGTATTCAAATACTGCTTTTCCATTGAATTAACGTGAAGTAAATTCCATTTTAAGTTCATTTCAATTCCATCAATTCGAAAATTGTAATGATGTGTATCAACATAATAACTGCTTCCTTAAAAATTTCATCATACTAGCACTGAAATGAAATGAGATATGCTGGTAAAAATATTCCACAAAATATTCAAATATTTTTCAACGACTCTGAAATATTTACCAACAGTTATCGTCAATATAAGTGGTCCAGATAACCTTCTAATAATAATTTCGATTATTCCTGAAATTTGGATTAATTCCAAACGCATTCGCCATTTTGTTTCAATAGGATGTTATATTGCATTCAATGTGAATTTTCAGTTCAATTTGAAATTTTATGGCAAGACACTAAGAGAAATATCTTGATATATTATTGTACTGCTGCTTGGAGTTCATCTAACTGGAGTTTTTTTTTTCATACAGCGATTCAGTAAGTGCAATCATAATGTTCCCTGTTGTCAAGATTATTTCCTTGAATATTTAATTGATTGTAGAAATTATTACAGTAGCTATATTACACTGAAGTGAGTCCAGTATTATAACTTTGATAAAAAAACATTCATTTGGTATTTCGTATTTGAAAGGATTAAATTTTGTTATGTGATAAATGAAAAAGAAATACATCATATTCCTTCAATTTAAATGGACAGATGATACGTTATTCCTGATTGCTAATCTTAATCATGAATTGTTCGTATATGACAGAGAACTGAACTATTGGATAGAAAACTGAATTATTTGATTGTACATTGAGACAGCGATTTTTCATGCCGACCGGAAAACACGTATTTCTGAGTTCCGTTCTACCCTTCAACTTATTCTGAACAAAGAACCTCTTATTTACTTGACATTCTGCCATATTTCCCTTTTGCTCCAGACACGGACTTGATTTCTTACTACTATAACGCGTCTCATCAAGGAATAGAATTTACGACTAACATAACATTTGGCTAATTAGCTGAGCGTTCTTGATAGGAATTTCTTGGCCTGAATTTGAATTCCGACTGCTGAAATTTGGCTCCAAAATTAGTTCGCTAAAATATCCTACAATGGCTTTTCCTTGTGCATCATAATTCTGATGCAATGAAAGGAAATTTTATCATTTCATTTCATAAAATAGTTATTTGTATCCAGCAGTTTTTTTTTATTGAAATTAGAAATTCCATCAGATAATCAAATCTGAATAATAAACACGCATCTAAAGCGTTAATTTTTTTCAGTTCACCTGTATTTGGTATTGAGTTTTACAAAAAATTTTTATTGATTATATATATTATGAATTTTGTGTTTATTTGATCAAATTTCTAATTGACAAATAAAAATCGATCTTAGAATTCAGAAAAACTTTCAGTATGTGTATTAGATTAATATAAGAATCATTTCTAGAAAAACATTTATGAATCATTTACCAGTAGTTTTTACATACATGTTTACGTTAATTTATCCTTTGGAATAAAAACCCGAGTGAGGTCATAGAAATGGTACAATACTTAACTCAAAATATAAGTTATGCATAACATATAATATTTGGAATTAAGAATTTTTTATCTCTGGAATATTTTCGCGGATTCTATATCAATGAATAAATTCACGTTTACAATATCATAACATGATATCTAGACAAATCAGGATTTTATATTACTCTAGAATGTATTTTTCTATATAAGTGCAATCTTTTCAGAAGTTTGATGTTAATTTTCAATTTGATAATTTTTATTTGTTGAGTAGTATAAATTCTATATTTTGTGAAAAAATTTCAATCGAATTCCGCAATTATCACAATAAATTCCCAAATAATTGAAAAACTTCATTGATGAAGAAACTAATAGAAACTTTCTTAATTCTTTCTTACAATTTTTAGATTTACATTCAGAAATGCACTCTCAACTTTCTTTTTTCATATATATATATATATATATATATACATTTATGTTAGTATTTTATAAGATGGTCGAAACTGTTAGGATTCTGAATAAATTGTCAAACATAAAAACTGTGTGCATTATTAAAAAAAAAACAAATAAAACAAAATTAAACTATGCGAATTTATGCAGATTTGCTTCTGAATCCCATAATACCAATAAGGATAGGTATTTTTGGAAAGACTTTTGCTATTAATGCAGGATAATGCCCCGCCGCATACTAGCAGAGTCGTAGATATATATGTCTTTGAGAAGGAAGGTGTGAGTTTCAGGGACGGATATGAAAGCGTATGTACAGCTCCATTATGGCATAATCCAAAGTGTCCCTCTGAGACCACTGCTTATGTTGTAGGTAATTTCACACGTTTAACTGAGTATAAATATGCTAAAATCAAATAATAAGAAGCGGTTTCTTACTTGATAGAAGGATTATTACAAACTTTGAATATCAAAATAGATTTAATCTGTTAGTGTCCTGCAATTTTAGTTTAAAAAAATTCTATTCAAAAACTGCCGAATTAAATTAATGTTATAAGCACTGCTTGTATTTAATAGATGTATAAAATCAAAACTTATCGTAGAATATCAGATGGAATAAAAAAAAACAACAAATATGAATTGTCATTTAAAATTAATAAATAACTGTTTGTTTGTTTTGTTCCAAGCATGCGCACTGAATTCTTCAGACAAGTGGAAACGCAGCTTTGTTTGTAACAAAATGTTTTGTTTTTTGATCTTATATTTATGAAAACTAAATCTTCTCCAAAACTAATTCATTTAATATTTTTAACTAAGTTACTTCAAAAACTTTCAAAACATGTAGCACATCCTCAAAAAATAATTAGAATTCAGATAAGGTCAGTCCAACATTGTAAACATCCAACAGTCAGTCCAACAGTGTAAACATTTAAAAGATAAAATCAATTAACAATAAATAAACCTACCCATCAGACCTCATGGAATCTCTGTTTGATGAACATTTAAACAAGGTACATCTAATATCCAAGGTACTCTATGTTCTATGCTCCCCACAAACATCACACAAAGTTTGTGAAGCACTTTATGGTCTTGGTTAAAACACTCGAAACTGTATAATGAATTTTTTATTTAAAAACTTAATATAATTATATATTATATATAAAATAAAGTGATGAGAAATAGTTTTTTACTTGCTTTTGAATAAAATTATTTGAAATTAAAATTGTAGGGGACTAACAGATTAAATCTTTCTTGATATTCAAATTTTATGCTAAAATCGTTTGTGGCATTAACTTTAGGTGCTATAGCCAAGTCTATGTGGTATGCAATTAAGCCGAGAACGTTCACCCGAATATTGTAATGGCTTGTTTCAACTTTGGATATCCAAGAAGTGAAAACAGTGTATTACGCCCTTGTACAGTATTTACTTCGATACGGTGTCAATTTATGGTAAAGTAGATGCACACAGAGAAATGCTGCCAGCTTTACAGAAAACCATGATAAAAATTATCTCTCGAAAACATCGCCAATTCATAACCGTACAAGTTGTTGAAGAGCTGTACGGTTATGAATTGGCGATGTTTTCGAAAGATAATCGCTCGCTTACTATAAAATAAAAATAAATAGTCTTCCATAGGAACTAAGTAGTCACTTAGTTCCTATGGAAGACTATTTATTTTTATTTTATAGTAAGCGAGCGTCTATCAACCCTACCACTCGTCCGCACGAACTATTGTGGTTCACTCCTGATTTATATTTCCCCGACGAGATCCAGTTTTTGGATAAAACAGATAATCTTGTTCAGGAGTAATTTTTTCAGTTCGCAGTGGGCTAAAAAGTATGACCAAAGACCTTGAATCTGATTCGACTCGCCGCTGGGCACTGTGAGACGATGCGCATGGCTGTTTCAGTGTCCTCAGGACACAGCCTGCATTCATCGTCTTCAGCCAAACCTATTTTGTGCAAATGCGCTTTCAGCCTGCAGTGACATGTCATGACACGTCATGTCATGTCATGTCGACAAATATTCTCAGTTTGGCCCTATCCAGACCTAGCGCTGGGTCCGCCATCTTTTTTTTCGAAGCTGTTCTAAGGAACACCTTCGAATGTTTCTGGCCAGTATGGCTCAGCCGCAAAGACTCTAGTCTTGAGTTCATTCTGCCTGTTATCGTCCGCCACATCGTGTGGTATTCACAGGAATGGTTCCGGGCCTACCAGAGGCAATGTGGCTCCAGCAAATACCAGCCGATCAGCCTCTTCGTTATCCAAATAGTTTGAGTGGCCCGGTATCCAAGCAAGAGTGATTCTGTTATACATACCGAGCCTGTTTAAAGTCGTGCGGCAATTCCAGACTGTTTTCAATGTACAACTTCAAGAGCTTTTAGTACTGACTGATTATGGTTAAATTTTCTGAATTTGCCGTGGTGGATTTGCCGTTTTATCAGCAGATCTCCCGCAGTCTCAATGCCAAATAGTTCTGCCTGAAATAGGGTTGCGTTTTGACCGAGACTCAATTATGGAAGACTATGCTCATGTTTTATTACAACTCAGAGATGATTATTCTACAAACCACCACACACCAGGTTTCAGATTATAGGCATCATGGTAATTCAGAAACCACGTTAGCTCTTACCACAAGAAGTACATAGTATATATAACACATTTCACATAAGTATGTGACTCGAGAAATCAAGAATTCTATGAGCCAGGAAGAAAGTCTAGTTCTGCATCAGTCTGAACGCTAATTCGTTCAGCAGCTTTAACCCCATTTTCAGCGCAGTTGTTTTTTTTAGTTTTTTATTTTTCTATTTGAAACAGGCGAAAGTTTATAACTGAATTCATTCAGCAGAGATTAGAAATCGCATCTTGTTCATCACAACAGGTCCAGCCTACAGTTAGGTAACATATTCCTTAGTTTTAGTAAATTGTGAAAAATTGTAGATCCAAGAATGAAGGTTTTCTTCCACAGAAAAACATTTCTAATGAAATCGGCTATATTTGAAATTAACTTTATTTTGATATCGAGAAACATTTTCTGAATAAATACTTCGTTCTTGTGAAATACTGTATATGATTTCTTGCATGCAACCCTCCTCTAGAAAGCACAAAAAGAGATTCAAATCCCTATTGCGTTCATAAAGAATGTATCGAAATCGAATTGGAGGAACGTGAAAATAGAAACCTCAGACATGCGAAAAGGCGAAAATTTATAGATTGAAGAGGGGCCAATTCCGTGCGAGATTCATAAATACTTAATCAAGTTCCGTCGTAGGACCGTATCTCACATTAATCGCCAAACGAGAGGTTTTGCCGGAGAACGGAGCTGTTGACCAACTTTGCACATAGTTTTCGATTCGGCAAAAACGGCTTCAAATTAAAATCGCCCATATATCGTCGGAGCAGGAACAAAAAGCCGTAGCAATTTAAGTCAGTTAAGTCATTAGATAGCAAACGTCCGTACCAGCCCCTCGTTATCGACTAAAAGCTGCATTAGCTTCGTATTCGTCCTCTGTAGTCCAGACGAACTCGCATAAAACTGACTGGATACACCGACAATAGAGTGCCATTCAGAATTTGAATTAATTTAAATATAATTGAATTAGTTCGGGACCAAGGTAGCTGAATATACCACGTACTGTCCGTCTAATCTTGCTCGGCACTAATTATACGAACCCAGCCAGGGGCTACCAATACTCGGCAAGGGATCACATACACGAGGAAGGCAGATTTATCCTACATCTGAGCTAGGTCCTTTTCATCAGCCCTATATAATCTTAATGACGAAGTACCTCGTGGAGTTGGTTGTTAGTAAGTTAGAGATGATTAATGAAGTGAAAAATTGAGAGGTGTCAAGGGACACCCGGATGGAACGAAGTTCCTTTCAATTAATTAGTGAAGGAATTGTAAAAAAAATTTATTTTTTTAAGTTATAATAATAATTTATTTATTATTAACGAATATAATGTTATATAAACTTTATTAGTAGGCTCAATTTTAGTAATAATTGGCTTGTTATAACTGAAGTAGGAAACAAATGTTTGGGATTCTATTTTATTTGAATGTCTTGAAAAAACTGCATCAATGATAGTATCCTATTTTGTTGTTGATTCTGCTGGATTATTGTTTATTCTTAAATCAAATTCTTCCTCTAGAAACTGTAGCAATGGTTTTGATTTTTCATTACTGAAGTTGATGTTAAAATCACCGGCCAAAATGAGTGGACGTTTATCTAAATTTCTGTTGTATCTGCTAAGCGTTTGAGATACATCTTTGGAATACTGTAGCAGTGCTCTATGAATGAACTCCTGACTATCTATTAATTTTTTATTTGGTGAGATATATATGACTGCCATGATTAAAGTAACGCCCTTTTCCATTACACCCTCTGCTGCACATAAATCTGCAACACTTGTACGTCTTACGTGCAAGTCCTGAATATTGTTTATAATGACCGACATATTTGGTGTTACAAGATTGGTCGTATCATTTGTGTTGTGTTAAATCGCAACTCCACCTGAATGAACAAAATCACGTTTAAAGTCAAATTAAAATTCGGTATATCACATTCTTCTTGATTGTCCAACCATGTCTCTGATAACAAAATGTTCGTTTTTTCTGTAATAGAGTCGATTAAATCACTGAATGTTTACGAAGGCTTTGGACGTTGAACGTACACAATGAAATGCATTGTGCATAAATAAGCAAAAGCTTATTTAATGACAATCTCTGAAACTTTTGTACTAGAGATATTGTTGATGAAGCTTGTACTCGATTATGATGAAATCGAAATTTAGTTTCATCATCATCAAATGTAACGATTAATTAACCTTATACACCCAACAAAAATAATCGTCGCGACACCACACAGTTTAATGCGAAATAGAAAGACGAAACGAAAATAACTGGCTTGCTTCCTAAGAGAGAGGGAGAGAGACAGACAGAGAAACACGTGCACGGCGCACGGCTTGAAACTATAGCAAAAAGTGTCGTTACAACTTTTGGTCTTTAGGCTCAACTGTCACTATTTATTCATGTATTTGAGGCATTCGATCTTTATTTAATGGAAATTGATTTTCATAATACAAAAAATTCAATTTTCAACTTTTCATCGATGAACGATAATTGTTTCGCCACACTGTAGCTTAATCATGTTCTATATTTGATTAAAACAAGTTGTAGAAATTACTATATTTTGCTACCAATAAATGGATATTTTAAACATTTAATTGTGACTCGAGTTTCGGCAATTAACTATACCATCTTCCGACAACTGAAGACTCAACAAGCAGAACAGGGTATATAAGAATATACAGAGGTAGAAGAGGTAATAAAAACAGGTTAAAAAAAGTTAAAAATGAGAGGACGCTTAACAACTATTAGAACGTAGGCACGTCAAAAACGATTGGTAAACATTTAAATATCTCAAAAATTTTAGATTTACATAGATCCCTACAGTCATTCATTATTTTCACATCATTTTAATTGTGAATAAATTCAAAAATTTCAATAGATTCTAAATAATAAAGTTTCTTTCTTTTTGTTTCTACATGTAAAATTTTATATTTTTGTATTGTCGGAAAAGGATGGCCGTTTTCTGAACGATTAGTGGCAAAAGTAGAAGTTTGTTTATTTTCAATGAAATTCATTTTATGTTCGTTGAACCTCGTCTGGAAGGAACGTCCTGTCTGTCCTATACATTTATTACTGCACGTCGAACAAGATAACTCATAAACTCCCGATTTATGTTTGTTTGGAGTGGGATCCTTTGCATTAAATAATACGGATGATAATTTATTTTGTGTTTTGAAAGCAATATTAACATCTAATTTTGAAAAACTATTGCCCACTTTTTGACTTATGCTACTGAAGTACGATAAAGAAATGAATTTCTTGTTTTCTTTAGTTTTTATAATGGGATAATTTTCGTTTATATCTATTTTAGAATGATTCTGTCGAATTAGATTATTTATTATGTTGGGGTTGAAACCGTTGTTCGCGGCTATGGATTTAATAGTTTGGACTTCGCGGTTATTTTTTGATAAGGGTAATGTGAAAGCTATATGGATCATCGATTGATATGGTGACATTTTCTGTGAATATGGGTGATTGGAGTCAATAGGAATACATATTTCAGTGGATGTGGGTTTCCTGATCACGTTAAATTCTAATTTACTATTAGAGTGTGATATCGAGAGGTCTAAAAATGTAATTTTATTATATGATTTTTTTTCTATTTTAAATTTAATTTTTGGGTGAATATTACTTAAGATATTCAAAAATTGGCTCAGTTGTCTGTATGTTCCGGAGTACATCGTCTACGTATCTGTACCAGAAATGAATATTCACGGGTAATTTTGAATTGAAAATTTCATTTTATATTTCGGACATACATATATCTGCAGGAAGTGGACTTAGTGATGAGCCCATAGCTAGGCCGTTTAATTGTTCGTATATTTTATTGTTAAATTGAAAATACCTACCTCTGTATATTCAAAAATCCCTTTTTCTGCTTGTTCAGTCTTCAGTTGTCTGAAGATGGGACAGATAATTCCCGAAACTCGAGTCACAATTAAATGTCTAAAATATCAGTTTTTTGGTAGTAACACATAGTAATTTCTACAACTTGTTTTAATTATGATCAACAACCAAATAGTAACGGCTGAAACAGTTCAGTATACTATATTTGAAATGGCACTGTGTGAACACTTACATGGGTTCTTATACAGGTGTCCTAGAAGTCGACGTCAAGCCGGAATCATGAAACAGGCTGAGTCATAGTAGTCATCAGAAAAATATTTAAAAAATATCTAAGTCGTGTACTTTTCAAATTATATTGCATTTTTTATTATTCGGGAAAATGCACACTCTGTGATGATTTTTGAACTCCTGTTGTTACAAATTTTTACTTTCTTCAAATTTTATTTTTATTATGCTATCCCGACTGGTGCTTCTGTAACTTGTGATCTTCAATTCTAAGCCACTTTCTCCAGCTTGGAAAATAATGTCACTTTTTGCCGAACCAAGTAAGTTTTGCACAACTTCAACTGACTGTACTGAAAAAAAAACTGTACTACACCAATATAAGAAAAACAAATGTTAACTTCCGCTATTTTATTGATTTACACGACAATTGTTTCGTCATACCACGACTTCATCAGGAGAGTATTTAAACTGAGGTATACAGTATAGTACAATGTAAAACATGACCTTAAACAGCTCTGGTCCAAAAAATAGAGGGGTGGAAAGAGATGGTATACAATTAATGAAACACATTAAGTAGGCGTGATCTGTTTAAATCTATTTGATCATTCAATAAAATTTGTCTTTTATTATATCTATTGATCTCTAAAGTTTCTAACAGATTTAGTTTCTGGCTTTTGTTTTCGATATGTAATATCTCATAGTTCATATTAAAATTATGGCCAGTCTCTAACAATTGGTTGGCATAAGTTGAATTCGGTTTATTATTAATGTAACATTTTTCTTGTTCTCGTATCCTTGTTTGGAATGAACGGTCTGTCCCACATATATACATGGGCAATTACTACATGTTAACTTGTAAACTCCTGATTTTTTGTTTTTAGGAATGATTTAGAATTTAGAATTATATTTTATTGAGCTGCCTAAAGAATTAATAGTTTTAAAAGAGATGTTATATATTTTTTTTCTTTAAATATCTAGCAATCTTTTCAGATTTTTGGCCTATGTAAGTTAATGGAATAAATTTGGTTTCATTTGAATTTTGAAATTTTGGATATACAAGTGATATTGCTTTCTTGTAATTTATTTTATCAAGTGAATTGTCTACAATTAACGGATTAAAATCATTACTGAAAGCTATTTGTTAAATGGTTTTATACTCTTTGTCAAAATTTTCTTTCGTCATGGGTATGTTAACCAATCTATAAAGCATACTATTATAAGCTGACAATTTTTATGAAAATGGATGGTTTGAAGTATAATGAATCGTAAAATCTGTATGTGTAGGTTTTCTGTATATGGAAAAATCATGTCTATTATTAATTTTGGTGATTTTTAAATCTAAGAAATTGATGCTATTATTTACTTCATCTTCCTCTGTGAATTCAATTGTTGGATATAATTTATTGATAGATTCCAAAAATGAACCAAGTTGTCTATTTGTGCCATTAAATAAACAAATTATGTCATCTACATAGCGGTACCAATAAACGAAATCTTTAAAATATGGGAGTTTTTGGATATTGGTTTCTACGTGATCCATGAATATTTTTGATAGCAAGGGGCTTAATGGGTTCCCCATTGTCATGTAAATCAATAAAATAGCGGAAGTTAACATTTGTTTTTCTTATATTGAAGATGAATTTCCGTCAAGTAAGGACCGACACAATCAAAAAAATATGTATTACACCAGTTTGGCAAATTACTTTAAAAGGTAGCGGATTTATTTGGAATTCTAAAATGGTATAACACTTACTACATTATTTCTTAGATCGGTCAAGAAAAACGGTATTTCATAAAGAAACACAGTTTCAAACAATTGCTTCGAACTTTCTGAAAATGATTCTAATGCATCCAATCATTCAAGAATCTGGTTTGAATGAGATGGGTTGAGTCGTTTCATAAAGTGTGAATGAGACAGATAGTGACGCCACTATATGGTATTGGCACACGTAAACGCAATACAAATCAGTACGCTACGCCCCTTGGTCTACTGCGCATCTTTACGTATTTGATCGTGTTATTTGTGTACTTACGACTTTTAGCTTCGTTTATTAGATTGTTTGTTTGCGATTTAGATAGTTTTGACTCGTTGCGACGAACTTTGATTTTACCTGGACTAATCTGTGATTGTGTATTGCCATCATGTCTATGTATACCAACATGTACCTCATTTATGAGGAATGCAGATGTAACGCTAGTGTAGCTTCGAGAATGTATCGCGAGAGATACCCTAATGCTTATCGTTATCCAGATCATCGAGTTTTTATGAATATGCACCGTCTACTCTTCACAGCGGGTCGACCTCCTAACAAAGCGCATGGTGAAGGAAGAATTTTCTTACCTTACGACGATATTGCGCTTCAAGCAGTTGGGGAAGATCCAAGTACTTCGCTGCGTAAAATTCAGCGAAGCACAAAGTACCGCTCAACGATCATTGAAAAAACATAAGCTCCAGCCATATCATGTACAGCGAGTACAAGCTCTGTTACCTCGGGATTATGAACCTCGGGTTGCGTTTTGCCAAACCATGCTTCAAAAAAACCGGAAAGACCCATAATTCTTAGGAAAAATTTTGTGGTCGGATGAATCAACATTTAAAAAAGATGGTTACATGAACCTACACAATTTACACGAACACATAGAAAATCCGAATTTAATGAGACAAGATATATCTCAATATCTTTTTAAAGTGAACATGTGAACTGGAATTTTGAACGGAAGAGTTATAGGACCTTTTGAGTTGCCAGAGGTTTTAAATGCTGAAATTTATTTAGATTTTGTACGAAATAAGTTGGCAATTTTACTTGAAGACGCGCCACTCAGTATTTTCAGGGAAATATGGTTTCAGCAAGATGACTGCCGAGCGCACTATGTCCTCTCAGTTAGAGTATACCTAAATGAAGAATATCCGGGCAGATGGACAGGGGGATCTGGTACAATATCGTGGCCAGCCTGTTCACCTGATTTGAATCCCTTCGATTTTTTTTTTACTGGGGAACAGTGAAGGAAAAAAATTACTCAAAATAAATTGAAAATGTAACTAAGCTTCGGGAGGGAATTAGGGAAGCAATGTAATTCGTCAATAACCCAAGATTCGCCCGTCTGATATCCTGATCTTTTTTAAGATGTCGTGCATGTATTCGGCTGAAGGGAGTAATTTGAACATTTTTCGTGAATTTATTAAATCTTGACATAAAACGAAACTTAATTTCTTCAAGAATAACCTTTTTGTGTCCAATCTGAAAAACAATGTAATTAGTGTTATTGCATTTCAGAATCCATATTAAATGTGCTCACTTTTGAAGTAACTTGCCGAACTGATGAACAAGGTACCCAGTTATTTTACCGAAAGTAATAAAAATATTTCATTCTTTCCCTCATCACTAAAAAGGAAATATTTATATACTGCGTGTTACAAAATTTCAGACTAGTTTTTTGTAAGCATCTGAAGAATGTGAACAACTCAAGATAATAAATAGAAATCAACATATATATGTGTTTCATTTAACTAAAGTGTACAATGGATTCCTCTCAAGTTATTAACCAATTGCTATAAAAATCGATGTGATATTTATTTTGCTATTGAGAAGCAGGTATGCAGAGCTGCTGAAATATCACTTGGGGAGCTATGTCTATGATTGTCGATCATAACTGCTCTTTATTCGAGATAGTATGACAGCTGCGTGTTGATAATGTCCTACAAACCACTTACCTCATCTAGATGGGTATCTGCATGTCTAAGAAGCAGTTACCTTCTGATCGTTCTCATTCGGTATTATCTCAGATGTATTTGTTTTCAACAAGTCATGCTGTTACTTTAAGACCACACTTAAACTAGCCCTGCAAAAGATATTTGTCTAAAATATAAACTAGTCGGCTCGTTTCAAAAAATTGTTCTGTTCGAATAATCTGACCTCTTTTCTCTGAAATACTCCAATAAAATAATTTATGTTTAACTGAAATCATGTGTATCGAATATTAATCAGCAAAACTTCCATTAATCTAGCTATAACTCATGTTCATAGAAAACTATTCATACACAATCGATTTTTCAGATAAATAAGAGTTCTCAATAACTGTGTATTTTGACATCAAAGTCGTTCCTCGGTTCTAAATGAACTGACTGAACAGAGGAGCTAGTTGAAAAATAATTAAGTTAAGAAGTTTTTGAAATTTCTGTGTATTATTCAAATACTCAGGATTATTTTCCGTGTTATTCCTTAATATTATACAACTTTGAAGTCAAATATTCAACTGAAATTAAAGCGATTCATTTTCACTTTTCAAACGGATAGAACGGAAAAGTCAGAAAAAGCAGTTGGGAAATTAGAAAAGTTAGATTAAATACTCGATGTTTTATATTTGCTTTATTCCAAATGAACCGGCAGAAATTTTAATCAGGTTTATATAATTAATCATAATTTTACTGCCCTGTTCTTGAACAAAATGTAGATTATATCTGGAATAGAAGTTACTGAAACAGTCGCAGAAAAAGTAGGTTGGATATAACATACATCTGATAAAAATGCTCATTGTCGAAATGTTTTTTGTTTCTCCCTGCCCAAATATAATGTAAATCTTGATGCCGTACTCTTTCTTAGTAGTAATGGTTTTTTTGTGAAACCAAAGTGAAAACTGTTCCAAAAAAACTCATTCCATGTCTCACATATATGACGTCAGATCGAATTTTATAGATGAAGTTGTATTTTGACCATAGATCTAATGCACTATGAAAAATAAAATTTTGTGAAAAGCACTGAATGAATTCAGGAGCCTTTGTGATTTTGTTTGATAATCTATTTCCGCTGAAAATTTCAAATTTGTGAATAACTTTTTGAAGGAGCTGCATACGATGAATAAATAATGAACTCAATAGAGATATTCAGACCTCAAACCTATCCGAAAGTTTCAAGTCTCTATCTTTTTCTGTTCGAAAGTTATGGTGTTTAAGATAGTGCTCCACGCTGACCTGCTCACAATTTGTTTTTTTCAATTGCTAATCATACGATTGTCATAAAATTTTGCAGATATATGCGCCTAATTATTCACTTCAAAATGCCTAGTGTCAGATCGATCGTGTTTGTATTTTCGAAAATACTGGCAGACGTGAAAAATTGCGAAACTATCAAACCCATTTTGATGAGATATCTTTAGTCCAAACCGTCCGTGAAAGCTTCAAGTGTCTAGCTCTTTCCGTTCTAAAGTTAGAGGCTTAGTCCGTTCGGCCGGACAAAAATATTACTTTTGACCTCGGATTCTTCATTAGTGAGTCCAACCTAGTCGTTTAAAATGGCTTAAAATTCAAAAGGTGCAGACGATAGCTCTTTCCTGAAAAAAAGACAAAAAATATAATTAAACTGAATCTATATTATATATATGTGTATATATATATATATATATAAATATAATGCTTATATTTTCAATTTTATGTTTTTCTCTCAGTCATCTATCGATTTTTTGCCATTTCAATCTAATTTTCTTCAAAGTATATGCATTTGCACTTCAAATCGAAAACTTCACTCGTTCATTGAGATAACTATCAAAATTTTAAATATCATACAGATTTATTCTCCTACAAATTTCAATTTAAAAAAACCTTAATTTCAAAAACATTTTTTTAAGTTCACCTTATTCTGGTGTTTGTTACGAAGACACCCAGCTAGTCTGGTGAGATATTTTTTTTTTAATTATTTTCATATTTTAAATATTAAGTGGGGCTGAGGACTTTTCGTTGTGGAAATTCTAAATTGTGTTTTGAAGATGTGCTGCATGTTTTAAAAAGTTCTTTGAAGGAAATTATTTGACGTAATTTGTTTTTCAAGAAATTCTTAAGGTTATACTTTGCATTTTTGGAAAGGGATTTTGTTTTCATTTTACAAGGATCAAAACGAAATTTCCTATACTTCAAGTATTTATTTAATATTTTTAATTAATAATTTATATTTCATGGAAATCTTTTTTATTCTTGTTGATGCTGTGTAATGAGTTCTATATGTATAATAAATTGAAACATTGTTTTTCTAAGACATTTATTTTATTTAATTCTAACAATTTTTGAATAACATTTTTTGAAATAAAAATTGTAGGAGATTAACACATTAAATCTGTTTTGATATTCAAATTTCAGAAATATTTCAGTACTTGATTAACATCGTCACAATTTACTTTATTGTTGTATAGTAAATAATGAAATTTTTCCTTTTGAGCATATTCTAAAAACCGGGTAGAGAATAATTTATATTTACTACTCTGTCAAGAAAGTACCGGGAATTTTCAATTAAAACAACATTTTTACATTTAATCGTCAAAATTTATTGGGTCGCCTTCAAAATAGGCTCCATTTTGCTCCAATACATCTATGCCAACGGCACTTTCAATTATCGAAACATTTTTTATAGGCGCTTTCCGGGATGGAAGTTTTTGAAGAAAATTCAGGTCTTTCGGTACGAGTCGTGCGGCCACCTTTCTCATGCCCAAAATATCAATCAAAATCGTACGTGCGGACTCGTGGGATATCTTAAGATCATGTGCTATCTCTCTCAAGCTGGTACGACGGTTTTCCAGCACCCTGTCCTTAATTTTATCGACGTTATCTTCGATCGAAGCCGTCGATGGGCGACCACTTCACGACCCTCCTTGAAGGCTCTGTACCACTGATATGCTCGAGTTTTCGATAGAGCATTATCACCAAAGGCCTTTTGCAACATTTTCAATGCATCGGCACACGAAAATTCATTTGCAACACAAAACTTTAAACAAATTCTTTGCTCAACGTAATCACCCATAATAAAAATCGGCACGCACTCTGACATCGACTGACTTAATCAGACACACTAGTTGACAGATTCCGCTCAAGCTTGGCATAGTAATTAAGGACAGTGGTACCAACCTAGGAAAAAAAATTTTTACCTGCCTCATTGCCCCGCCGGATTTAAATCGATAATTCCCGGTACTTTCTTGAGAGAATGTAACCATATCAAAGTTCTCGATATAAAGTGATATTGAGCGGTTCAATTTGAGAGACGTTGGTTGCTAATTTGTTATGTATATCAATGAAAGAACGATGTTCAAATTTAAACAAGGTCCCACCACATACAGGTCAATAGAAGGTACAGTTTAATGAGTTCACCATAACCGTGATTTTGTTAGTGTACATAAGAAACAAATGAAAAGTTTTCGAGCCTACATCTCCTTGCTGAAGCATAAAAATTTATTAGTGGCATAATGTTCAGGGAGTCCTTGTGGTTATTGAAAAATTATCAAATAAAAGTAATATATTGTATTCTGGAAATCATGTGGCAATATTTCAGTCTAATATTATATTTATTTGGATCTCCCAGATTTAAATAAAAATTGAATTTCAGACTTAAAAGAGAAGAAAGCTTTGTTGAACTTTTTTGAGCATGTATATCATTTTGAATGTTTCATATTACAGAAGCGAAATGAACTTTATTAAACACATAAATATAATAAAATGTTAGTGCAGTTTTCCTATCAGACTATTATCGACCATGTCTCAGTATGAATGTCAATGAAACATTACAAGATGTTGCAATATAATGAGTGTGGACATCAAATTTAACTTTGGAGTCCAGTGTTATTGCAAAATCTCTAGCAAAGGTTAAACGACTGTGGATCGTATCTTGTAACGAGTATAGAAAATCCATTATGTTCTCATTTCTTGTAAAATGATGACACTTAGTTAAATTTAAGATAAAAAACTTGTCTCACAAAATTTGATGCAACTATTAAGATTATCCTGCAGAATTAAACTAGGGTTTTTAATTCACAGATAAATTTTAAAATTATTATGCTCATCTTCCACTCTCTGAAACATTTTGATTCAATTAAAAAAAATTATTATGTTGGGGTTTCATAGAGTTATTGTTTTAATATTTGAATTTTATAATATTATTCTTCAATTTCTTATTGATAATACCACACTAAATTGTATAAATTTTGCTTTTCATTCATTGTCTGAAGTAGGTAACACATGAATTGTGGTTGTAATTTAAAAATAACTGGACGATTCTATCGCCTCTTGTATAATCCTAAATCCGTAGGAAAATTACGGACTTCTTTTATCCATTCTGAGAAAAAATCAGAAAGATATCTCAGGGGGATACAACGCAAAATTTCAATTAGATTTCAATTAAGATTAAATTGTTGAATTTCAGCCGTCAATAAATTACATTAATCATCAGGATCTCCTTCATCAACGAAAAACTGGATATCTCTGCAAATAATACAGAAAGCCTTTCCAGAATTTTCAGGAAAGCAGGCATACATCTGAAACAAATAAACCGCCGAAATGATCGAAAACGAAATTATCCCGCAATCAAATATGCAAAATGTATCCTATATTTTTGTATTTGCATAATAAACCGATGGCCTCCCTTGGAGGAATTTCACCCCATTCAAAACATCGAACATTATGGAACAAGAAACTCTTTCATTAAACCGTTTGGTCCACGTCACGGCAGATGGGAGTGGCATATTCAGTATAATATATGCAAAATATTCCTGCAGGCTTTCCATGCAAAAGTTTTTCCTCCGATTTGACTTTCTACTTATATTTCAATTTCATCATGCAAATTAAAGGCTTATAGAGGCTTATAGTCAGAAATAACTTGTGTTTGCTTATGTTCCGGCACGATTTTGTTTTCCGGAGTTGAACGAGGCATGTTGTCTAGATTAGTAACGATGTGAGAAATACTCCGGATGAGAGATAACGACAGATTCACTTCTGGAGTTAATTAGTCAGGCTGAACCTCTTCAAATTCATAATTTACTGAAAACTTTCGAGAGGAGTCTAAAAATTAGGTGAGATGTGATAAACGCAAAAAAAAATTATTGAAACACTTACTTAACGTTAAGTACTTCGAATCACTCGTAATCGATTCGATTTCAGTGATGAAATAATTCACTTACTTATTATGAATTCATTCAAATTTTCAGATATTTTTGTCTATTGTTTCAATTTTAGCAATAAATATCTCATTATAAACAACTGATAGAAAAACGCGTTATTTCTGTTAAATGCGAAGATATTTTTTATTTCGATCTGAGGTGCCCACCTTGACAGTTCTTATAGACGGTCATCTTTTGGTCCAAAAAACAGTCAATATCGTTCAGTAACATAATATATTTACTGTAACAGTCGTATCTGCACCTTTTTCTAAGAAATAATAATCCATCGACTTACCTTTAAACTGCACTTAATTGTTACTTGTTGTTAGTTGAGTGGTTGTTTGACCTGTTTAACCTCTTGTCTTAGGTTTTCAGAATGATTATTTTTATACACCCTGTACCAGTGTAAAAAAGTTCCTGGCGTCAATTTACTATGTTCACAATATGTTACTCATTTCATTTTACGTAAGAAAACATTGAATTGTGTCTTTGATTAGAAACATTCCCATAGATAATTCATGTGAAACTATAAGGTTTCGAAGACGCACAAATTTTCGTATTCTAATCAAGCTTTCATTCCGAACGTTGCCACAAAAACAAAGTTTAAGAATATAACTGCAAGTTTCCGGCTCTGAACTTTCGGTTTCATTTTCCGCCTTCCTTATAACATTGGAGACGGCAAATTTAATTTTTCTTACGGTCGAAAGAAGAAAACAGTCGCAATATTTTCCTTTAACAATTCCGAATTCCCTTCCTCTTTTCCAGAAACCTCATCTCCCTGCTTCCGGATAGACATTTCGCAAGTCAGATTATATTTCCGGTATCCCCGTCTTCCTACAGCGAAGTCCGATCTGTTCGTTTCTGAATTTTGGACCGGATATTTCTCTTAGAATAACTAAATTGGCCAGGCTGAGGTATTGTTTCTTCTTTAGTTGCAAAACCGTCTCAAGGTTTGAAGGTTAGTATAAAAAGGTCGTGTAAAATGTTCGACAAGTTTTCATTAATGTACTGAACGTAAAAAACTATGAGTTTGTTATTGATATCCAATGAACGTAGAGTAATTCTACTACGACTGTTCAATCAATGTATTTAAATATAGTAAAATAAAAATATAAGGTTAAAAGGCTCCATTCGATCTGCATCATTTCATATTGACAGGTAAGAGAGAAAAAGGAATATACAGGTGTCCCAACGAAAATTTGTCCCGCCCCCCAGAACTCAGAAAGGAAGAATTATCGAAGATTTCAAAAAAACAGGTCAGATTCTGTTTTGATGGGGACCAATTTCCATCTTGAGTTTGTTCCGAAAAAAACACGCCCATAAAGGTGGCATTAACCTGCAACATTTTTTGAATGGGCAAAAGATGTCGAGTAATGGTTAGTTTGAAAGCTAATTATGTTCTGTGCACAACTCAGTTGAAATTTTCGAAATCGGTCCACTATTCACGAAATAATTTAATATTGAACTTACCGAGAAAAGGTGAACAGACAGTTGAACCGACCAAACTCAAGAACCTAAGAGTTATGAAGAATCGAAAAATAATTTTCAAGTTCTGTATTATGGGAAAAGAATTCCTATGACGACATTGTTCCGACAAAACCAACGGAATATTTTTTTTCTCGCGGTTCTGCAAGATTTTCAGGTGGAGTTGCATGGACTTTGTACTTCAAATGTCTCCACAAAAAAAATTTAATGGCGATCGATCGGGTGATCTTCTGGCCACTCTATGGGACCTCTCCTGTCAATCCAATGTCCTGGATAACGTTCGTTTAAAAATTGTCCAACACTGATATCAAAATGTGACGGTGCACCATCCTACTGAAATGTGAGTTCATTTTCTAATAGGTTGTCGTCGGCTTCCGGAATGTCAGTAATCATTGGATCAATAATGCCATCTAATGAATTCAAATAAGTTGTTCCGTCAAGATTCTCATCGATAAGAATTTTTCCAGCAATATGGTTTCCTAATATTGCTACCCAAAAATTTAATTTTTGGGGAATTTGTATATGTGTCTCCATGAATGAATCAGGATTACTATTACTCCGATGGATAGGATCATCTTCATTCAACTGTTGCACCAACCTTATCTTGTAGGAGTGAAATTAATGAGCTTTTACAATTCGATAATCGCTACATTTGGGAAGATTAGATGCTCGTGCTAAGGTTCTTATAAATTGCCGATGATCCATGTGTAAATATCCCAATACTGCTATTTCAATAGCTTCATTTCGGGCTGTACGCCCAACTTCGTGTTTCTTATTTTGGATGGAACCAGTAGATTCCAAGTTATTCATCAAATGCTTAACATATTGATGACTTACATTTCTTTCTGGTTGATTGTAATTAAATAATCTTGGAGTCAATCTAGAATTTTCGTCATTCCGAGAGTATAATTTGAAAATTTTTATCCTTTCTTCCATAAAATAGACCATTTTCGCCCACGTGAGTAAGTCTCAAACGCAATTATGATGCAGAAACGAAAGACTGAAACACATTTGAGAAAGATTCTTCAAAAAAATAGTATACATTGTGATGAATTTCATGCCTTTCACATATTTTCTCATCATGAACGATAAGTAAAGGTTCTTAAGTATGGGCGGTTCAACTGTCTCTGTTCAACATCACCTTTTGACAATAAGTTCAATATAGACATCTCTGTTGGGGGTTGACGCCACCTTCATGCGGGTGGTTTTTCCGGAACAATCTCATGACGAAAATTCGTCCCCCTCAAAACAGAAGTTGACATGTTTTTTGAAATCTTCGAAAATTCTTCGTTTCTGAGTTCTGGGGGGGCCAACTTTTCGTTGGGACACCCAGTATTCAACAAAACTTCATATACTTTTCATAGTTTTTGTCAAAATCCGATGAGAAAAAAACTGCAATAATCCATGTAATTTATCTTCATTAAATTATTCATTAGTCTTCGTGTGTTCGTTTCACATCTAATAATATTAAATTCAAAATTGATCGAATTTGTACTTCGGAAAATATTGGAAAAATAAAATTTCAAATGAGAGTACATCTAGGCGATTCTATCCATTTTTTTATTTAATTGTAATATTTAAACTTCAAACCCACTGCGAAAATTCAAAACAGATGGACATACTTAGCGGAGATGATTTTTAGCCTAGATAAATTAAGTGGTTTCATCTTTTGTTGAGCCAATGGAGTTAACAGTGATAACCTTTCATATAGTATGAACTTAACAGACCTTTTTTCTTTTCGTCTCAGTGTTTTTTTTTAATTTATTGATTCATTTATTTTAATGATTATGGTAAAAAATGTTTTTTCAAATTACGAATCCAGTACAGGCTCACGTCTCCAAAATTTTTGTTTATGTCTGTAGTTAGCTTCTCAGAATAAACAATAGTATTATTTATATCATAATGTAATCGTTCAGGACCACTTTCTACTCAAATTTGAAAAAATAGGGACATTAAGAAGAAATAATAGGCGGTGAGTTTCCAGGGCGCCAAATCAGTGCCTGTACGATATAAATTATATCATTAAAATTTTCAGAACCTTCTAGACTTCTATATAAAGTAAAAAAACCACTTATTAATAAAATTCTTTGTGTCCTTATTCTAGAGAATTATAAAAAACACTAGGACACGTCAACTTTCAAATTCAATGGTGTGCTTTTTAAGCATAAATTTAAATATACAGGCATTTTAAGTGGAACATACTGTATATTTTTAAAGCTCTATGACCACCTGATTTCAACTGATGCATGGTCTATTATGCATAATATCGGAAGAAATAATGAAATTAATAATCTTTCACACGTTAAATGAAGTTATTTTTTGAATAACCTAAATGCTGACTTAAGTAATTTCTGGTCTAACTATCAAGTAAGTTGAAAAAATTTCTAAAATTAATTGTCGATACGCTCATGGATCTTGGTTTTGTTAACATTTTTGTCGTGAATATCTAAATAACTGATAAATGCCGATAAATTAATAAAATCTGCGAATAATGTGGATTATTATCGGTCAGATATTGCAGTGTTGAGATTAACACTAAAATAATCAATTCCTAATTGAAAACATATTTCTTGTAGAAGTAATAATAAAATAATTAAGCGAGATTCACCCAATTGAGATTTTAAAATGCTGTTGATGCATTCTTTTTTTCTGACGAATCAATATTTACATTGTTTGGGGAAATGAACCCACAAAATTATAGATATTGGTCAACGGAGAATCCTCATTACATGCGTGAGACACATACACAGTATACTCAAAATGTGAATGTTTGGGCTGTTATCATAGGTGAACATATTATTGGTCCTATATTTATAGATGGGAGTTTGACAGCCGAAAATATTTGAGTTTGATTAGAGACGAAGTTCCTGCGTTAGTCCACTTATTTCCTAGTGCAATAGATCCAAGCCTACCGAATTAAAATGGTTCCAGCAGGATGGACCCCCCATAATGCTTCAATGGTCATAACTTACTTAAACGCTATCTCTTACCTTATGAATGGATTGGACGAAGAGGTAATATTGAGTGGCCAGTTAAATTGCCAGAGCTTACGCCGTTTGATTTTTTTTCTGTGGGCAACAAAGTTTATACAATACAATACAAGAAAGGATAATTACAGAAATGCGAAATATTTCAACTCAAACTTGAAACAAAATTAGGGAGAAGTTTTGTAGGAGAGTGTGTTTTGCTGAGAATGACTTGGAAACATTTAGAGAATTTATTTTAATGTATTAAAATCAAATGCATCATGTGATTAAATACTCGGTTTCTTGAAACCAATTATGAATTCTTTCGAAATTTGATCCGGTATTATCCATAATAGACATTACATGATATAGTTCTTTGAAATCAGGTTATTAAGGAGCTTTAAGAAATATAAAAATATACAGGCTGTTCCATTTAATATAAAGAGGACGAATTATGCTGGACTTGCGCGAATCACCCTGTATATTTAAATTAATGTTTAAAAAGCGCACCATTGAATTTAAAAGTGGTCGTGTCCCAGTGTTTTGCATAATATTTTATCATAAGAACACAAATAATTTTTTTCAATGAGTGGTTTCCACTTGTATAATTCCTCAACGATATTTACTTCTGATGCGACCATCATTTCAGTAGTTTTTTTTATGGAAGAATCTGCAGAACTAGGTATAAAGCATGGAAAAAAGACAGTAAATAACAACGTAAATCTTCATTTGAAATTTGCATTGTTTCTCATTTAAAACTCCGAGTGCAACGTCAAATTAGCATCAGATTTGTCGCTTCTAATTTCCATTACCATGGAAATTGTCCTTCTGCGTTCTTACCTCCCGTAAGAAGTCTCAAGTATGCTTTCCTGGAAGTCATCCTTTATCCTGGAACTGACTTTGTGGTGCGTGAAGATCTAGCACAACACATCCCCCTCTTCTACAGGCAATAAAAAACTGCCGAAGTTATAAGTCAAGGCGACAATCCCCAGGCGGCACATAAACGGCTGAAGGCCTCTTAATGTTTTCCTATATTCATGTACAGAACGGGGGCTGCCCTCCGACATGTCTACCACGTCAATAAAAGTAAGTTGTAAAAAGAGTTTAATTTGCGCTCTAACGGCTGCAGGGGTCTGAGACTGAGACAGTTTTCCGACTCGAACTTGATAACTTAATGTCTGCGAGAATTATAAAGTTCCCCAGCTTTTTGTTATGGCCGATTTGTGGGCTTGTGTTTTATCACATGTTCAAATTGACCCAAGGAGTTTTCTGCATTACGTCAGTTCTCCTCGATTAGTCTCCTGTCGATTTTCTCTGCGTCACAATTCCCTAAATATTGTACTAGTGAGATTTTGTCTAAATCTCTAACTATGATATTAATTATATAACTAACACAGTCTTATCAAGATATAAATTGTTTGGGATTTTTTCGAGTTTCTAATACTGAAGGTTTTCATATGAAAAGGATAAAATAAAGTGGTAAAGTATCAGGTGGGCTGCAAATTATTCTTAAGTGAATCCATGTTTCGCAAATATTTATAGTTTTCAAACTAATATTTCCCTACATGCTATCATATCAGATATCAATAAGAAGGTCCTCAAATTTCAGTAAGATTTTGTTGAGTTTGGCTGGTTTTGAGAGATGAAGTTGTTTCTGCGTTAGTCAACTTATTTGCTAATGTAATAGATCCAGACCCACCGAAGGAAAATGTCTGGTTCCACCAGGATAGAGCCCCACCCCATTATGCGTCAATGGTCAAAACTTATTTAAACGCAATCTTCCCCAATAAATGTATTGGACTAAGAGGTACTATTGAATGGCCAGCTAGGTCTGGCCATTCAATATATATATATATATATTTTTTTTTTTTTTTTTTTTTAATAATCACCATTATGGGAGTTTCCTCTAGAAGGTCCGGGTCTTAACGACCAAGGACCTTCTAGGCAGCTGTAAGGAACATTCTAACAATTCTTGTTGTCCAGAGGATCACCTCCTTCTGAGCTTTACTTATCAACTCCTGATCCAGTTCAAGGAGTTCCGTATTTTCTGCCAGGTGGCTCTCAACCAATCCATTCGTGGAGATTATCAGGGGCAGAATCTTTACCGTTCTTAGCTGGTGTATCTCTTTTATTTCAAAAGCCAGGTCGTGGTACTTTGTTAGTTTCTCCGTGTACGCTCTACTTATGTTATCATCTGCCGGGACGGTTATATCAATGATTGTTGCTTTGCGGTTTCCTTTATCAAAGATCACGATGTCGGGCCTGTTGTGCGGCACCGATCTATCCGTTATTATCGGGTTGTCCCAGTAGAGTTTGAACTGACTGTTTTCAAGTATCGGCTTGGGTAAGTATTCGTGTACCCTTCGAGAGGTAAGTATAAGTCCTACTTTCATGGCAATGGCTTGGTGAAAGATTTTTGCCATAGCATTATGCCGCTGGGTGTACTCCCTGGGTGCAAGAATGGGGCATGAGGATGTCACATGTTGTATAGACTCCAAGGCTTGGCAGCATTTCCGGCATCTGTCAGTCGGTATGTTCTTTTTGGCTATATGTTTCAGGTACTCTCTCTATATATATATATATATATATATATATATATATAAATATATATATGTATATATATATATATATATATATATATATATATATATATTTATACTTATTAAAATTGAGTTAAATAAATACCTTAGAAAACACTTTTATATATATATATATATATATATATATATATATATATATATATATATATTATAAATATATAATATATATAATATATATATATATATATATATATATATATATACCGTTAGACTCGTTAGAGTGTAAAGGCGAATCCATTCTGATAGAAACATTAATAATTCAATTCATAAAATACTCAAAAGCCAAAATTATGCAGAAAAATCATATTCAGAGTACATAACCACTAGTCGAGTGAAAATTCTTTGAATTCAAATCAAAACATTTCTTGTTTACGTTATAGTTACGATTATTAAAATTAAGGTTAGGTTAGCATAGAACAAAGATAGAGCTTAGTCATTACATTTTTCAGTTGTCACAGATTTATATTTCAAATTACTGTGATTCAGTATATATATATATATCAAAAATTAACTTATTAAAAATCAAATTGAACCCTCCCTAATATGACAAATCCAATTAATACTATTTAAATTTCAATTGTTCAGTACCAAAATTATAATTTTAAGAGTTAGTTGGCGCACAAAAAAATCATTTACAAGTGTGATTCAACAAATATTCATACTCAAACTTCAAGAAAGTAAAATTCCATGATAAGTAAATTTAACCCATTCAAAAGTCTAATTAATTTTGGCACCCAAAACATGAACGTGAGACAGACAATAACTTATCAATTAATTATTCTTTTTAAATTTATTTCATATAATAACAATATATATATATATATATATATATATATATATATATATATATATATATATTGTGTATATATATATATATATATATATATTGTGTATATATATATATATATATATTGTGTATATATATATATAGTGTATATATATATATATATATATATATATATATATATAAATAGTATCATAAGGCGATAAAAGAATCCAAAGAAAATATGGTGTATTGGTCGAACTTACCGAACAAACATTTAGTGTAGACAGCACTCTTTCATACCGGCGTTATAAAAAAACAAATTCCCGAAAATCTGCTAAACAAAATTTAGAAATTCTTCGAAAAAATCTTCATTGAAAATTCACTCCCAAACCTAAGTCTGCTATCATTTCAGCAAAATGAAAACAATTCATAATAATACATAATAATTATTGTTTTTTATATTCTGCTGACATGACGTTGACCTAGGATTGTCAGTGAGTTTTGTCAAATTACTTTTCGAAGATGTGTTAGATATTCTTTATTTTATGTTGGACATTTTTAGAGTGAAATTTGTTTTTTCATAATGCCAGTATGAAACAGTGCTGTCTCTACTAAATGTTTGTTTGGTAAGTTCGATCAATATTCTATATTTTTTTTTTTTGATTCATTCATCCCTGTTTGATACTTTGTATTTAATCTTAATTCTATATGTCTATTGAACAAAGCAATGTTGTCTAAGGCATTTATTCAATTTGATTTTAATAAGTTCTGAAGAAATTTTATGAAATTAAAATTTGTAGTGAGGTATAAGCGAGGTACTTTGTTTGATATTTAATATACTGGAAAATCAAGGAAAAAAAACCTTTTTTAATGTGAATGCCATGAAATTATTCACATTATAGAACCAATTTCATGGATAACAAAAACCATTTTGGGCTTCATTTCACTTCAAAGTCCGTCAATCAAAAAGCCTTTATACTAAAAAATCCTATTTTGTAGGATAAAAAAATCACCGAGGTTGTATTTCGAAATCATTATCTAATATCAAAAATATGAATGAAAGCTGTTGGCTTTATCCAACGACAAAACCATTCCCTATGCATGAATTAGAAAATATATAAATACTTGCCATTCCCTGTAGAAAGAAGAATGAATAATTCAAAGATTGTGCTTCCAATTCTTGTTGACAGTACAAGTCGTAGTCCGAAAGTGACCTAGTTTGTTCAACTGCATTGTAAATCGATCTTCCTGTGAATAATTACGGTTTGAATGGACTACAAACCATGTCTCTGATTAATTGATGGTGAATAGTTTATTACGTTGAATTCCTGAAAAGATTTATTTCGGTAAATTGTCTGTCACTGGCGAATGTTGTTGGAACTGCCTTTAATTCATCATTGATAGCTTCCATTTTGTATTCCTTTTGTTCAGTGATTGTTCTTTATAGTTCAAATCAACTCTATGTCCACATTCATCAGAGACTCTTGGAGAGTTTGCTTATTTTTGTTTATGTTCTATTATTTTAGGTGAATTTTTTTTGTTCAATCTTTAAATGGTTTCACGTAATATTCAGATTGTTAGGAAGATGCTTTTATAGTTCTTTCGTCTTGTAAAATTTTTTATATATCTATAAATTATGCCAATACATCGCCTGTCAAGTATGTTACTAGCTATCACTTGATAGAAATACCACTTATTATAATGAGTAATGAAGTTTCGGTTTGTGAAATAAAGATCAGTGCATCTTCTATCGATTTACTATTTTATTTCATTTCAGAGTAGGTTTAGATAGGGGGAAAAATTAAATTTTCAAGTTGGAATAAATAAATGTCTAAGAAATGAAAATTTTAAGAAATATCATTTAAAATGTACTTTCTTTTAAAAAAGATCGATTCAATCAAAGATTCAATTTTTGATAGTTAAAAAATTACAAAAAATAATAATATAATAAAGTTATATTGATATTTGAACAAATTTCACCTAATTTCAATAGTTACCATAGTACATGTATGTTGTACACATCCACTGTATCCAAAATTTTCGAAGGAATAAATAAGAAATAATATTAATTTTTGTTTCAGGTAAGTCAACTACCTAGATTGCGTTTTCTACTGATCGTAAGTACAACAATTTTTCATTTATTAATATGTTCTAATCTGAACTCCACTGTCCTTGAAAAAATGAATCAAACCATTTTTGTTTTCAGTAAGTACCTACAATGAAAAGTATTTAATGTTATATAATGTATTTCATAAATATATGTTTGTAGAACATGTTAATTAATATTCAGGTTTTTAGGTAGATATTCTGGGTGTCTGCTTCACAATGAGAAGTGCATATGCTCCCTTAAAAAACATATTTGAACTTCAGCATCTTGAATATTATGATAGTCCAAAAACATCGTCTTGAGAGTGGCACCTAAAAAAGTTTTCGGCTTCAGGAGTAAACTATGAGCCGCCACAGGGCACCCTTATTACGTTGGTATAACATTTCTCTCTAGCCAATATTCTGTTGGGTTGTTCGGATAGTAATTCTGGCCTTTTCTGTGGAAGAGTGCATCATTAAGTTTGTCCATCTAATGACAGTCAACTTCTGAATTAATTGTTGTGTTATTCGGTAAAAGCTATAAAAAAAACGATTCCTTCAAAATCCTACCAAACAGAAGCATCACATTTTCTTGATAGATATTGGTTTTCGAAATGTTTTCAGCCGGTTCATCTTTTTTGCTCCATGATCTCTTGCTGTCAGCACATCTTCTCCATACACGTCGGTTAATTTCTTTCTGGCTTGAACAGCAATTCTACCTTCTCTATAGTAAAAAAGTAAAAAATGTCGAAATTGTTGCTTACGACTCTCCATATTTAAAAGGCCTCCAACATAAAACTACTGCGTAGAATTAATTGAACTTTTTCACACATTAGCCTTGCTATATCGGCTCTCAAAACATATAATGATCATGCAGCTTAAGTGTGAATGTAGTTGGGTTCGAAAAATTACAATTACATCCTCTGTCGGCGAAATTACTTTCCGAAAAACCTCATATATAAGACAAAGCGGAATGTCCTTAGATACTAGAATAAAGGAACATAGGCGATCTTTCCTCAATTATAAGTTCGATTCATCGTACGCAGAACATCTAATGATAGAGAAATATGATTTTGATGAGCGTTTTAATATTTTGCATAGGAAAAATAAGGGTCTGAAACGGAACCTTTTGCAAGATTTGTAAGTAAATTGATTGAAAGATTCTGGAAATTTATTGAATGACCAAACCGACTCATCTAGTTGACTTCTGTTGGATTTATTCTTGTAAGGAACCGGTGGTTTTATCAAAATAATAAAAAACTTTATTTTAACCCTAAATTCGTGAGAGAAACCAATTGACTATTGTATAAGGTTGTTCGGAAAGTTATTTCGTTTTTTCCCGACATAGGATTTATTTTTATTTTTCGAATTCAACTCCACATATAAGCCGCATAATCATTATATTTTTAGACAACTGATAAAGCAAGGCTTGTGTGTGAAAAAGTTCATTTAATTCTAAGCAGTAGTTTTCGATTGGTAACATTTTAAATATGGAGAGCAATAAGCAGCATTTTCGTCATATTTTGTTTTTTACTATAGAATAAAAATGCTGTTCAAGCCAGACATAAATCAACCGATGTGTATGAAGAAGATGTGTTGACAGTACGCCAGTGGTTTGCAAATTGTCGATCCAGCAATTTTGATGTCGAAGATGCATCACGTTTCGGAAGGCCGGTTGAAGTATTGAGTAGATTTGTTGACAGTGCGCAAGTGCCAAAACTGGTTTTCGATCCGGCAAATTTGATGCACCATGTTCCGAAATTCCAGCCAAAGCTGATGAAAGACATGATAAAGGCATTAGATGATGCAAATCGGTGAATAACAATACGTGAGATCGGTGAAATGTTTAATTTATGGAATTCAATTGTTTATGAGCATTTGAGAGGCCTGGGTTTAACCTCGAAACTCGATGTATGGGTTCCCCATGTTTTCACGGAGAGAAATTTGTGTCGTCGCGTTGACGTCTGTGATTCGCTTCTCAAACGTCACAAAAATTATCCATTTTTGAAGCGCATCATTACTGGGGACGAAAAATGAGTTGCATATAGCAATGTCAAACGCAAGAGATCATGGAGCAAAAGAGACGAACCGGCTCAAAGCATTTCGAAAGCCAATATCCATCAAAAAAATGCGATGCTGTCTGTTTGGTGGGATTTTGAAGGAATCGTTCTTTTTTCGAGCTTTTACCTGATAACACAACAATTAATCGGAAGTCTATTGCCATCAGGGATACACTGATTCCACCAAGATAATACGAAATCTCATACAAGTTTGGTCACTCACCTAAAGCTTCTACATTTTGAATGGCATACACTGCCAGATTTGGAGAATAGGGTGGGTGATATTCTCCAGATCTGGCACCTTTGGAGTATTATTTGCTTCGGTCATTGCAAAATTTTTTGGACGGTAAAACCTACACTTCAAATTATGAGATCAAAAATCACTTGAATCTGTTTTTTCCAACAACAACAAAAAATTTTATGAGCTTGGAATCATACTATTACCAGAAAGATAGCGAAAGGTGTTGGACCAGAGAGGCCAATGTATAAATTAATAAATTATTTATTCATTTTACGAAAACTGTACTTCATTTTCCCAAAAAAAAACGAAATTACTTTTCGAACAACCCAATATATAACCAAATTCTTGAGAATTTCTTCATGAGTATTTGAAGAAGTTATTATGTGAAACTGTCAGGTAAATGCACAGTTCGAAATTCGAATATTATTTAAATATTTTAATATTAGCCTTCTACATATTTAATTTCAAAAATATTATGTTTAATAATTATAATTTCAGGAATTAAATTAAATTAATGTCATATAAGTACCACTTATATCAAACGACATATAAAATAAACATTCATTATAAGGCATCCAAATGATATAACAAAATCCAATAAATAATAATTTTTAACCAAAATCCTATAAATTAAATATTTTTAGTAGACAAAATTTTGTTTCTACTCATCAATCTTATGAAAACCGATATCTTTCAAAAATGTTTTAGCATAATCTTAAGAATTTCATCATAAAACTATTTTACTCAGAATATTCAATATTATTGTATATATAACTAAGTAACTTTTTACAAAATCTGAAGATATGTAAAAACATCAGTAAAAACCAAGTTTTAAGAGAGACTTTGCTTCGTCATTACTCATTTATATCCATATTCATCAAAATATAACATCAATCAACAAAAATATTTTCTCACCTTCTTACAATTCAGAAAGCTTGTGTTAAATGAATATTGAAAATTTAAATGGAGTGTAATGTTAACTCAAATAAATAATTCTGTGGTTTACCATTGATTTAAAAGATTGAAAGGCAATTTAACGGCCTCTATTACGGCACAAGGACTATCTGTATAAAGAATGTTAAGGAAACCAAATAATAATATATTATGAATAAAATGAAATAAATAGAGGTTTATATTTGATAGAAGGTATATAAAATCATTTAAATATTTTAATATTTTAATATTAGCTTTCTTCATATTTAATTTCAGAAAATTATATTTAATAATTATTAATTCAGGAACTATATTAAATCAATATCATATAAGTACCACTCATATCGAAAGACACATCAAGTAAAAACCTCTATTTATTTTACGAAATTCTAATAGTATATTTTCAACAGTGCTTCATATTTCTTGAATAACTCCTCATGTCTAGGGGCAATTCTCAGCATTTCATTCAAATCATAAATACCATAAGATTTTCCATCTTAAGGAACGATTTTTCAACATGTTTCTGGAAATTTATTGACTCTTATTCCAATTTTGAATCTGACCGTTCTTATTAGCAAACGTAATAGATTTATAGATTAATTTAATTGATCTTATTGCAGATAATGTATCATTAATTATTGCCAATATCGCTATTTTCTTTCGTTGAATTTATGAGAGCAAATAATTCAAATGCGGAAAATTCAAGAAAATTAAGTTCTTCATCTATAGCGCCGCTGCATTCCACATGAAAATTCACCGTTCAAAGCTAAGAAAAGTGTTTCCGACTCCGCGTGTCGTATATAACGGTAATAAATCTTTCGTAACCGAGTCGGTCCTATACTTTCCGAACGAAATCTTATATTTTTATTTTCCCGTGATACAATAAAAATATTTTATGCATGTAGGTGTGTATATAAGATAAATATCCGCATATCGCATCCTACAAACACGTCACGTTCGTCCTTTGACTAGGTATTTGGAAAATGGACAGTTTGGCTGAAAAACGCAGTACATGTTTGTAATAGCAAGTTAGGTGTTGCATTGTAAAGCGCCTGCTGATGCCTTCTCGTTCGGAAGCGGAACCCCATAAATCGTTTATTTATGACAGAATAATATAGAGCTGTCAGCGTATATATTAATGTCTCTCAAACTTCTACATAAGAGAGTTTTCCTTCAGCCAACATGGATTGAACTATCTGAATGTCTGATAAAATAATCTTATTCATAGTTTTCGTGTACATTTATTGTTGACAAACACATTTTCATTTCTTCTTGGATTATTTCCAATAAATATTACAATTTTCGTTGCCTAATATACAAGTAAAGACGTCAGAGAAACAAGACAAATGTCAATTTCATGTGAGTGCCGATAGCTCAGTGGGCTCGTAACCGGAAGGTTGCGGATTTAAGTCCACTTCAGGTGGGAAAGAAATTTTCTAGTTGGACAGGTTTCGTTCACCCTTTCACTGTTGTATCGAAAATTAAATGTACTGTGACCTAAAGTGGTCACAGGTAAAGATCGCATTAGCAAAGCCTACCCAGAACACAACTGAACTACCTAACTCGCACAAGCTGAAAATGCTAGATCTAGGAATATCAGGATAATAATAATATAATATACATGTAGAAATTAAAACTACGATTGAACTCTTCAACATAATAATTTCAGAATTATGTACTATATATATGAGAAGAATACCAGATTCGTACTCTTACATATAACAGCAGGTTTTGGAAAGAAATTAGGGTACCCAAGTAATGGGTTATTCGGAAAGTATTTTCGCGTTTTTTGGGAAAATGAGAGACAATTTTCGTTTAATAAATAAATATTTTATATTTGATCAAATTGTATAATTGGCCATTCTGGTCCAACACCTTTTGCCATCTTATTAGTAGTAGCATAAGTCCAGGCTCATAAAATTTTCGGATTTTGCTGAAAAAAATTGATACAGGTGTGTTTTGACCATTTCATTTGAAGTAAAGGTTTTACCATCCAAAAAATTTGCAATAACCGAAACGAATAATAATCCGAAGGTGCCAGATCTAGAGGATATGGTGGGTGTGGGAGTGTATCCCATTCAAGCTGTAGAAGCTTTTGGCGAGTGACCAAAATTTTATGAAGTTTCGCCATATCTTGGTGGAACACTACACCTTTTCTGTTGATTAATTCTAGCCTTTTCTGTTAAAGTGCATCATTTAGTTTGTCCAGCTGATGACAGTAGACTTCCGAATTAATTGTTGTATTATCCGGTAAGCGCGCGAAAAAAAATATTTACTTAAAATCCCACCAAGCAGACAGCATCGCCTTTTCTTGATGGATATTGGCCTTCGAAATGCTTTGAGCCGGTTCATCTTTTTTCCTCCATGATCTCTTGCGTATGATATTGTGATATGCAATCCATTTTTCGTCCCCAGTAATGATGCGCTTCAAAAATGGATCATTTTCGTCGCGTTTGACAAGCGAATCATAGAGGACAACGCGACGATACAAATTTCTCTCCGTGAGAACATAGGGAACCCATATATCGAGCTTCGAGGTTGAACCTAGGTCTTTTCAGTAGTCGTAAACAGTTGAATTCGATAAATTTAACCTCTCACCGGATTAAAATTCTGCAAACCAGTTCTGACACTGGGGTACTGTCAACACATCTTGTCCATACACAACGGTTAATTTCTTTCTGGCTTGAACAGCATTTTTATCACTTCTATAGTAAAAGAGTAATATATGATGAAAATGCTGCTTATTGCTCTCATTATTTAAAATGGCAAATTTACTGCGTAGAATTAATTGAAATTTTTTAAACACAAACTTTGCTATATCATCTCTAAAAACATATAATTAATGATTATCGGGCTTAGGTGTGAAGTTGTGTTCGAAAAAATATAATTAAATCATCTGTTGGGAAAAACGAAGCTACTTTCCGAACTACCTTATATATGGCAAAAACAGATGCAAATTCAAATAAGCTTGAAAATTTCAATTTCCGCTTCCTCCGAAATAAATTGCTTACACCTAAATATTTTGTTCATGTTGTTTCTTCTTTATTTCTTCGGAAATTGAAATCAGATTATTGGTGAATTGAGCCTGTGAATTTGAAAATATTTTTGTCACATTAACATGCATCAGTATTCTCGTGGTTATTCGACCACCTGTTCTGGGATTTCCGGTGATTTTGTTCGTTGAAATAACCAGATTGATGAAAATGAGCTCCATCACTCAGAATTAATTTGATTAAGAAATCATTATCTTGTTCATGTATTCCTGGCGCCCAGTTAGTCAATATACGAAGTTTTTGTGATCTTGTAAATGTAATTCTTGTTTATGAGCTTTTAAGCTAAGATAATTATGTAAAATACAACCAAACTGGATTACGATAAGGGCAATTCTTGAAATGGAAACGTGGGTGTTGATTGGCACAAATTTTTTAGAAGACTTGACCGTATGAGCACGAATTGAAGCCTTCACGTCACTTGCTTGTCCAATACAATTTTTAATTAATTTCGTCATATTAGAACATTGAATTGCATCAAGCGAACATATATCGATCTATTCTTTGTAGCTTTTTAATTTCTTCTTGTCAAATGCAACATTCCTGTCATTTTCTTTTGCGAGCTTATTCCAAGAAAAAGCGTGCTATCGGTTCTCCCAAATGTTTGTAATTATCGAATTTTGAGCCGAAAACAGTCTCTACTAAAGAGTCCGAGGTCAAATGTAATTCTCTCCAGTTGGTCCGGCCGTAAACATACTTTCGAATGGAAAGAGCTGAAACCTTGAAGCTTTCACGGAAGACTTGAGGTCAAAATCTCGCAGCTGTGTTCGTTTGTGGGAAATATGGGTTCAATATTTTCGCAATTATTGAGGTTTGAAATTTTGACATAATTTTTCTAATATTTTCAAAACTACATTTTCAAAACTACGGATTCGATCGATCCGAAATTCCGTAGTTAGAAGAAGAATGATAACGCACACGTTGATGCAAAATTTCCTGAGGATCATTTAATTAGAAGAACCAAAAAAATATTTCTTGAGTATCGTGAATTATATGAACTAGCGCGCAAAATCTCCTGATTTCACGTCAGTGCTTTTCACTTTCTTATACTTCAAGGGTATCCCAAAACTTAAATTGTATCGTCTTGTTCTCAAACGCAATATCTCTGTTAACATTCTATGACACTTCAAAAATTATCTTATTTTCCTGAAATATATTTTATTAATTGACAAATACTGTCTCTTATATATTTTTTAATTAAAATGAGTTTCCACCATGTAAAGACCGAATCAATCAAACATTTATATTTTATTATTTTAATATGACATAAATAAAAGACAAAATTGGTCAATGTACAGAAACATTTTCTTAATGCTGATCTCCACGTCTTATGATTATTCTCGATTTTGGAATCAAATTCTTCGACTTTTGTGCAGATTGTTTGCCTACAACAATAATTACGTTGTTTTTATTCGGTTTTTGACATCACCGTATCCGCAGTGTGTAAAATTCCTGTATTTTCTAAACTTTCAGTAGAAAACTATCTTGGATGATTATATGGGCTTCCAGATGAATATTTCGTGATCAATTCAAATTCAGCCTAAATGGATCGAGTGATTCAATTCATTGAAGCTATCGGCCAAAAATTAATCAGATGATTAGGTACGAGTATAAAATTAGCTTCATAGTTTTCTTGTAAAGATAGATAAAATGTAATCTATCTTAGCAGCATTTGGAAGATATCTCATAATCATTTTCTTTTTTTTATAACAAAACGATGGCGCAATGAAATACCTAATATTCCAGTGTTTTCTTATTTTCAGATTTCATCCGATATAGCTTTTATATCGAACTGAACATGAATCAACAGAAAACACTACTCGACTATGAAATGTGTATAATTAATTTAAATAGATTGAATAATTTGAAATATGAATGCCAAATTTTAATGCTATGCTATTTCACTTCTGGATAGTCTCATTATGTACAGTGTTCAAAGAAAACCAAGAATAAATTGGTGAAACATAAAGTAGGTATTATTTTTCTGGGTT
The DNA here is from genome assembly GCA_034642435.1 of Megalocaria dilatata. NCBI lineage: Eukaryota > Metazoa > Arthropoda > Insecta > Coleoptera > Coccinellidae > Megalocaria > Megalocaria dilatata. The sequence continues at coordinate 59,105,431 of CM067856.1, read as the reverse complement.
TTTTGTATTGCCTTCGAAGTATGGTATAGAGTGACCTTGTGGAATGGTGCATTATCGTAACGCAAAATCCACCATCTTTTTTTCTGCCCAGGTAGAGAAAGCCCTTTAATTCTGCCTAGTGAAAATGAACCTTTTGTGGCTGTCAAGTGTCATAAAGAAGCTTCTTTTAATGTCATTTAGAAAAATTATCAGATATAGTTAAAATAACGAAGTCTTGTTGCTTTAAATATTGCAAATTCACTATGAGGAAGTATTTAAATATCACAGATAATAGCTGAAATTAATAATCCGGAACCTCTACAGATCTGAATCTGAATAAATCTCATGAAAACATTTAAAATTGAATTTTTAAAAAATCCTGTCCTAGATAATACTTAAAGAATGTTCAAAATATAGTTCAAAGAGACCTTCCTTTTTAAACAATATATGGCGCATGCCCCATTAGAGAGAACCTGAAAAATTCGGATCCAAATCTCTTCACTAATGAGTTGTTTGAATAAACAAAATAATCAGTAAGAAATATATAAAAAAAATACTTTTATTCACCAGATATTTCTGCAACTACTAACCAATTTTTGGATAAGCATGGCCTATAAGAAATTTTGGTTATATCGCAGTAATAAACAATGAAAGAAGATACGACTCAGACTCAGCATTAGATAACTGCCACGTTTATGTGTCAAAATACAAAGAAATTTCTCAATTATTAATATATAGACTGAAAATTTACTATGAATAAGTATTTGAATATTACAAATAATAGATGTTCTCCCAATTAACCTACAGTGTTATCTAGGACATACTTTTTTGAAAATTTAATTTTATATGTTTTCATGATATTTATTCAGATTTATATCTGTTGAGGTTCCGGAGAATTAATTCCAGCTATTTTCTCTTGTTGCTTTGTTACAACATTCAATTAAGTTCACTTTCGTATTTAAAAACGATTGAATGAAATACATGCCATGATATTTTAAAAATTAAAAGATTCACTCATTTACTGGAAACTGTGAGCTAGGGTGCATGGTTCGGATCAAATAAACATCAATATCCAATTTCGTCGTCATTATTTTAAAAATATTTTCCGGCAAAATGAATTTTCGACAAACAATCCAATTTTGATGGCTGGGAAATTCATTTGAAATATTCAACTTCGCATTCTGAATTAGTTTCTGTTTTCGGAATGCAGCTAATGTATTGAATATATTGAATATTGGTCTATTGTGACTTCCAATCATAGACAACCATGTATGCCATCACTCCATAAAATTAAAGTTGGATGATACTTGAATATTGTGCCAATAATATCCCCGTTTCATATTCATTGAGTTCGTTTTTGGTCCATTAATTTCAAATAATAAACCTTTGGAATCAGGAGCCGAAAATTATTTTCAGCCCCTCCCATTAAAATTGAAATGAAATTAGATAATAATATAATAATATATTATAATATTTTACCGAATTTTCACAATTTAGCCAGTATAAATAAGACATGGCCATCAAGAGTATAGAAATATAGGTTGCATTGATATGTATTCGAAGTTATCATTTTATGGGAAGACAAAAGTTGTTGCAGATTGACAAGAGGGGATCGCTTTACTTCTAGTGAATTTTTGACTATAAAGTATGTCTAGAAAGTTTTCGGAAAAAACAGAGCTCAATTGTAATTATTTAGTATATATTTTAAATTCTTGAATTAGAAAAGTATAACAAAATATTCATCTTATTTACTTGTATAACCTCCTTTCAATTGTAAACACTTGGCTAAACGTCGATTTACACCCGAAACTAGATTACCTCCATAATTTTCGGTGATGGTACTCCAGGACAGTAAAACTGACTGAATTAAATCATCTTTATTTCGTGGCGCTGCTCGTTCAACTTCAATATTCATAGGTCCCCATATTTTTTCAATGGGACTAAGATCTGGTGAAGTTGCTGGTCACGAAATGGTTGTCACTTGGTGTTCTTGCATCTAAGCTTGTGTATAGGCCGAAGTATGGCATCTTGCATTATCCTGCTGAAAACGCCACCCCTCTGGAGATAAACCATGTGCCGTTTCGAGGAAAAAATCGTTTAGAATGCCACAATACTCTTCACTATTAATTGTACCATCAACTTTAACGCTGAGATATTGCTCCCCAAACCATTACTTTGGTGGGAAATTTGAACGGTAACAGGTTGGTTTGAAAGGTTTTTTAAGTCATTTTCAGCAATTTGGAAACAACTCTCATTCAAAGTTTAAAGATTTAAAATATTATTAAAATCATTTAAAGACATTATTAAAATAATCTTCTTGAAAACGTTCACAAAATTCCATCCTTCGTTATTTTTGTGAAGGTGTCATTATAGAGTTTTTTTTTGTTTCCTTGATATGCTACTTTGGCATGCTACTTTGGCCATAGCCGACTATCTGCAGATCCTATTTTATATATTACTTTCGTCTTAGAATGTTACAAAAATGAAGTATATAAAAATTATGAAAAACAATAAATTCTGGATACTTTCTGGATGGACTATAATAGATGATTTCCCGAAAAAGAACTTTCGTCCAAAATTGAGGCTGAGACAAGTTTGGAATTCCTAGATCGTTATGAATTGAGAAACTTTAATAATAATGAATTATTAAAAACTCAGGCAGAAAATTTTAAAGAAACTAAACTTCAGCTACTTCAGGATCCATCGAAATCAACAAAAAAAAAAAAACCTGAATTGCATTACCAATCGTTCTTGATCAAATCGATCCATTGAAGTTATATGCGCTTGTTGTCGACAAGCATTTCGCCAATTATCAGAAGTGAACTTGAAGCACCACGTCTTATTTGGTACGATCTCTCCTGCTCCACCTCATAAATAATTAGGGCCTCGAAGGAACTTGAAGGGTTCGGAATGAAAAACAACTGGAGCAAATAAAAAGTTGATTCTCTACTTCTGGAACAAAGTGGACACAATTAACTAGGGATCCCATGCACTCGAAACTAATGAAGTTGTTAGACCCGATGTAGGTTCACAAACCGTGTATTTCTGAGTCCTCTCTTTTCGCTGTTGTTCTTGTATCAAGTTAATGCTACTCGAGTTTTTTTCGAGTGAGGGAGCCGGAAGCGGTAACACCAGGACATTTGTCCGAAAGTTGAAGAAAATTATATAAATGAGGCTTGAATTCTTTATGCATTGAATGAACGAGATAATTGCAAACCTAAAAGATTTGCAATTATCTTTAAACACTTCAAAAAGGTATATTCATAAATAATACTTTGCCCGATGAACTTCTGCATAATTATTTGCGAGAAAGAAATATTATTGAAACGCCTTCAAAAAGACTACTCGGTTCTTTTTATTTGAACGGTTATATTATTACATTCGACTATGTCACTCATTAAAACAAAGCATAAGATCTATATTCTTAATGTGTTCAGATGAATTTTTTCACATGGAAATTACAACCACTACAAATAATATTATTGCAGACAGTTTAAAGTCTCACGAGAACTATTTATAATTATCTATAAAAATTCAGATTATCCTGAAGTTCATCAGTTCATAACACGTAGTTACAATCAGGTTTAGCTTTAAAAGTTGTAGCCAAGGACTGAGAAATGTTTGACAGACTTGAAAAATCTCATGTGTTGAGTAAAGAACTATTAGAATATTATCTGGGTGTATTTCTAAAGAGTATAATTATTATTGCGGCGGTGCATAATTATCTTTCGTTTTTTAAATCGCTTTAACACATGGAATTTATAATAATAATATTGGTCGACAATATTTCTGTAATACAAAGCAGATGTTCATTTTTTTATGGAAATACCGTTCTAATAATGGGAAAAATATCCCTAAAGCCCTAACACGTACCACTTTTCAATACCTCAATAAGACCATTTCACATTAGCAAGTAGTCAATTTAATGAGGGAATGATTAAAATGGATGCATTTTCTAACAGGAAGAGGAACTGTGTTCTTTACAATATTAGACATTATATTAAGATTAAAAATCAGTCTTCTGTTGAGTTTCGAAGTGAGTGCTTCACTGTGTGTTGATAAGACAGTGTTTAAAGGACGAAAATGTCGCAGTTGCAAAATTTCTCCTGACAAATTTTATTTTATTGGTAGAGAATTTATGGGACATCACAAGCCAGGCCATTTTTGAAAATGTCTACTTTCAATATTTTGGTGTTTTAACTGGAGATCAAAACAAGCAGTGGGGGGAGCCGCATGTGTACTGTATTAGTTGTAGCGTACCATTGGTGCATTGGATGAATGGTAAGATAAAAAGCATGCATTTTTCAGTTCCTAAGGTAGGGCGAGAGTCCACTTATCATTTAGACGATTACTTTTTTTGCCTGACAAAGACTGAAGGTTATTCCAAAAAGGAAAAGCACAAGATCGACTATCTAAATTTACTGTCTGCAATACGACCTGTTCCTCATAATGCAGATTTACCAGTGCCGATCGCACCGTTAGATCCGCAAAATTCTGTTTTGGAAGATATTGCAGACAACGCATCATCAGGCAGCTCCGAAGAACAGTGCACCGACTCTACACTTTTACTCCAGGTCCTAGTTCCAGGGAGCCACATTTAATCATTCAAAGTGAATAAATGATTTAGTTAGCGATTTGGGGTTATCAAAGCAACAGTCAGAAATTCTTGGTTTCCGTTTCAAGGAATGGAACTGATTAGGCAACGAAACGAAAATTACAAAAAAAAATGCTTCACCATTTTGGAGTGTGGAAAATTCGTTGTGTGCGTACACTGATATTGATGGTTCAATGCAGGAACTTGATATTGAGCATTCCTCCTCTGAGTCGCGTTTATTTATTGATTCGTATAAATACAGATTGAATGCAGTGTTATTGTATTGTGTAGTATAATGGAAATTTAAAACCCTCTACCAGTTTCGCATTCAGTGGCGATAAAAGAGAGTTATGAAAATATGCGCAGAAATATGGGGACTTTAAAGTTTTAGGAATTTTAGTAGGACTTCAGGGAGGATTTACAAAATATTGCTGTTTCCTATGTCTATGGGACAGTCGTGCAGTAAATCAGCATTATATAACAAAAATTTGGCCAAAAAGAAGTGTATTTCAACCAGGATCTCGAAATGTTAAGTTTAGACCTCTTGTAGACCCCAAAAATCTCCTTCTGTCTCCTCTTTACATCAAACGGGCTGATAAAAAGCTTTTTTAAAGCTATAAATAAAGATGGTGATGGGTTCAAATACTTAAAACAAGTCTTTTCCAAATTGAGTGATGCCAAATTGAAGGAAGGCATTTTTTTTATTGGACCACAAATCAGAAAATTGCTGGACAACATTTATTTTACAGAGAAGCTCACCAAGCAGGAACTTAGATTACGTTACTGAACGATGTTAACTGATTTTCTTTGGCCCGATACGGTTATTATTTTCAGGGCGTTTCATTTAAAATTTTTGTCAAGTTAAGGGCGAAACAATCAAATTAGCTCACTAAAGCAAATATTGTTCCATATCATCTAGAAAGGAACTTGAGAATTTTCCTCACTAAACAAATTATTAACTCTTGTACTTCTGACTGTATAGTTTCGTAATTATCTCGCGCATATGCTAAAATTGATTTACTCGGCCTTCGAACACTACATCCCAGTATGGCTTTATGGAGTACAAATTACTCCATGCTCCCTCGTTAATTTTGGAAGCTGCGACGAGTATTTAATCGCACAAAATTCCCAAGCATGATTTACAAACAGATATCAATCCATATATAATGCCGGTGTCAAAAGCAATGCCGTCCTGGGAGTTTCCAGCGCATAGATGGCGAAAAGTTGCCGAACAACTTCAAATTTCCCGAAGGTAATATGGTACGGTAGTGCACGCTAAAATTAGTTGTGAATTTTCGAGCGAAAACAGGACAACGAAAGGTACTGCATCTGAGGGAATGGACTTGATAGTTAATAAATACGGTATTTTCGGAGAGTTTTGCATTTATATCGAATCCCTCGATGGGATGTTTCAGAGATTTCAATCCTGATTTTGAAATCTCTATTTGGCTTATATTTCCATACGTATAGCGTTATCAGAAATATTAAACATTATCAACTCAATTCATCTGTCTGCTTTCAGCAACACTCCTAGTTAGTTGGAATATCGTGAGTGAAAAAAAAATACTTGAATAAACATAAACTACAGACAGAAAGAGATGAAAAAGATTGGTTTAATTGAACAATGACAATCTGTCCAATCTGTAATTTAGAGTTGAGTATTCTCTATTGAAATTTTTTAGGATTGGAACGAATTCTCATGAGAAACTCTATGTTACGATCAAAATTTAGGTTCACAATTTGTTCTACTACAGCTTTGGCCATTGAGCCAAACTTGAGGCTTCTGAAAATATTGCACTGTATTATTACGAACAATTTTCAAATTCAATAAGAAAACTCGTCGAGAAAAAACTGAAACACTCAAATATTCGAAAACAATGACTTGGTAAATTTTAGAAGATTGTCTTAATTAAAACTAAACATCAAATATTAACGGTCCAAATGGCTCATTATTATTTATTTGATATTTTCACGTACGAGAAATGTTTTAGAGGAAAAATGGAATTTGGCTCAGAGAAATTTGTTCTTGTTGTCCTCAGAGAAATTTGTTCATTCGTTTCAATCTTTTATGCAATTTTCCTTGTAAGTGTGGATCAAATCCTATAACTGAATATCAAATTATTTATTCTCAATCGATTAAGCTGAAAATTTGCTTTTCTGATGACAATGAATTCAAAATTGCACCATCCTAATGGCAATTTCAAGCTCCATATAGACCTCGTAGGTTATTTAAGCTACAAGGCTGAAAATTGTTTTTTTTTTAAAGTTTAGTGTTAATTATAATAAATAATATTTATATCTTATTTCAACTTCAGTGTGGGTGGGGGTAACCATTCCTGCAAAAATTGAAATTAAAGAGCTGAAAATTGGTGAATTTCCTCATCTTTGACTTAAGTACATACAACATATTAGTCTTCCAATTTCCATTTCCATCTGCGAAAGGTAGAGTTATCTCTACCTTAGAGCAAAAGTTGAAAATTATATAATAAAAATAAAAATTTTTTGTCCGAAATTAATTTTGTTACAACTTAATTCAAATTCTTACGCGAACAGATCATTATTTTTTTATATTATATATGTATATGTATATATATATATATATATATATATACATATATAATTCTCTATATATATATATATATATATATATAGAGAATTTTCACTTGATGAAAGGATTTTAAAAAAATTTAAATATCAAAACATTTATTCTGTCAGGCTCCAATGAATTTGTATTACAAATACTTTCACCAATAAATCAATGTCTTGTAAGCATTGCTTTTATTTAGTAGACATATCAAATCGAAACTCATTATATAATATCAAATGGAACAAAAAAACCCAACAAATATAAATTGTCAATCAAAATTATTCAATAAATATTTGAAGTAGACAAAATTTTGTTTCTGATCTTATATTTATGAAAACTTAATCTTTTTCAAAAACGCAAAACATAATTTCAAGAACTTCTCCAAAACTAATTTATTTGAAATATTTAATATAATTAACTATTCAAATATGTTACTTCAAAAATCTCTCAAAACATGTAGCACATCCTCAAAAAACAATTAGAAATCATATAAGGTCTTTGTCTGTCCAACATAATATTTAAAGAATAAAATCCATTGACCATAAATAACTTACCGGTAAGACTTCGTGGTGTCCTTGTTGAACAAACTCTAAAATTAGAGACTTTTAAAAATCCAACGTATTCTATGTTCATCACAAAAATGACACAAAGCTTGAGAGGTATTTTATGGCCTTAGTTAAAACTAAATGATGCTGAAATTAAAGGTTAAATATAATTTTATTTTATCCAGTTATGGAAAAGACAGTCGGAAATTCAGTGTTAATCAAGAATGCAGTGGATCAGTGGAAGAATCAAAACCTTAGCGCGATGGGATGACGAATAAATGATTGTTCTCTCTCAATGGCAGTACGCAGTTTTGATGCTTCGATCGAAAGGCTGTGCAGTCTGCTTCAACTCCCCACTACCTTTGAGGGAGAACCGTTGTTTGTTCGCAATCGCATCGCGCTGAATTTTTTATCTTCCACTGCTCCACTGCATTCTTGATTAACACTGATTTTCCTATGTTTCGGACTGCCTTTTCCATACCTGTATATACAATAGAATAATAAGAAGAGGTTTTTTACAAGATAGAAGGATTATTACAAAATTTAAATATCAAAACAAATTTATTCTGTTTATATTATTCCCCTATTAGATTTAATTTCGAAAAAATTTCTTTTCAAAAACTTTTATAATTAAATTAATATCTTATAAGCACGGCTCATATTTAGTACACATTTAAAATTAAAATTTATTATATAATATCAAATGGAATAAAAAAACCCAACAAATATAAATTATTATTAATTTTGATTGATAATTTATATTTGGATGTTCAGTCACATTCTGGGCTAGAGCAGCAATGTTTTCAAATATTCTCACACGAACTAATTTATCCACAAACTTGCCGTGAGGGCATTTCATTTCTGTTGAATTTTTCATGTAATTTATTAACAGTTTGAATAAAGGATTGACCACTTTGTAATGAATTTTTAATGGTTTCCAAATTTGTTCAAGCGTAAATCGACCCATTCTATTAAAGATATATATTAACCTAACTTTCTGTCAAAACACGAATGACAAAACTGTTGCCAAAATCGAAATAGCCACTACTTCAAAATTTGGGGGTGGGGGTGGATTGCCCTCAGGTGTTACTTGTACCCCTGGCCTCTCCATTGATGTTGGACTCGAGGAGGCAGTGGTTGAAAGTCCGCATGCTGGACTAGGGAGGTATTTCATTTATCTTTTCGCAGACCCCCATATTCGGGATATTCTCATGAAATGACTCGGGGTTCAACGGGACTTGACGGTTCGACCGGCCTTGTCCTGGTCCCGTATCAATGCGTAACTATTTAGTAGGATTTGTGGATCTCGACGAAATGGCTTAGGCATTAGTGCTTGACGCCAGGATCAATCAAATGACTTTACATGGGTTCGGTGGGTCAGGACGTATAGGCCGGTTGACGGTGCTCGTACCAGGATCAATAGAAGTTATCAATCTTGAGATTATCTTAGTTCATGGGACTGCGTTCGGGTGCTTGGATACGAATTCCGTCCGGCGGGTGCGTCACAAACCAACTCGGGTACTGACCTGCAGAGCCAGTAGAGGTTGAATAGTGCTTCGCTGCTACCAGTCAGACGGTTCTGGCTTTCGAGTCAGGGACCAAACTGGAAGCTGGTGGGTTCATCTCTTCGGAGGGGTTCTCGCTTCGCGCGATGATGTGGCGTAATCCTTATCACACTTTCTATCTCTTGGGGTGGACTGTGGAGACACTTGGATAAGAGTTATACTCGCATGCCAATACAATTACCTGGTAGAATTCGCGTGCTCAGAGTGGGGGAGAATTAATCGCTTTGCACCGGCGCAGCGACATCATTCAAATCCACGTCTAGTGTTGATTACGTAGGTCCATGTCGATGACGGAAACAGAACATGAAAAAAATTGTTTCTTGAATAATGTAGTTTTCACTGATGAGTCATTATTTCGTTTGAAAAAGAAACATAATCTATCCGTTGTACGTTGTTGTTCCTGAGAGAATCAGTACCGGAGTATTTCCATGAAAACTAAGTAACTTAGAAAACTCATTATTTGGACAAGCATTTTAGAAGCTATCATCATTGGTCCCTTCTTTATCGATGGAAACCTAAATGCTGCCAAACATTTAGAGCTTTTACAAACTTAAATTAATCCGATAGTTCGTCAACTTCCTATGAATTTTGAGGATACTTGGGTTCAACTCACGAGAAATGACACAGTTCATCCAAAACACGTTTCCTGATCGAGTTATATCTACGAATGTGCGCTCCTTTCCTGAAGTCAGTTGTTTTTTTATGACTGTCGGAATTTATTTGATATCCTTGAAATTAATTCTTTTTTATCAGAATTCATTTTATGTTTGCAGAATTCATTTTATTTTCAAAGACGTTATGGCAAAAAAATCTAAAACAATTATTATCACAGGCTGATAAATGTCGTAAACAGCCTCTCAACCAGTAAGACAGACGCACACCCTCGCTTTAACATTTTTGTACTGATAATGTAGAGTATAGCTTGCAGCAGAATGCTAGGCAGTGTAAAAGGGTAGGAGGAGATTCAAACAACCACCCAGTTCGAAATTAGTCACCATTTAGAAATGAAGTTATCCTTGTGCTCTGTGACTATCTTAATAGCTCTTCTTGAAAATGCATGGCGAATACTATATTCCGAAAATAATTTTTATTACCTTTATATAAATAAAATTCAGCAGAGCCCTCGTATAAAATTATTATATTCAATTATTTAAATATTTTAATATTTACAGATATATTCTCTGAGCCTTCTAGATATTTAATTTCAGAAAATTATATTTAATAATTATAACTTCAGGAATTATATTAATGTCATATAATTACCACTTATATCAAACGACATATAAATAAACATTCATTATAAGACATCCAAAAAATATAGCAAAATCCAATAAATAAAAATTGTTAACAAAAATCCTATAAATTAAATATTTTGAGTAGACAAAATTTTGTTTCTGCTCATCACTCCTATGAAAACAGATATCTTTCAAAAATGTTTAACATAATTTTAAGAATTTCGTCATAAAACTATCTTACTTAATATTCAATATTATTGGATATCTAACTAAGTTACTTTTTATAAAATCTCAAGATATGTAAAAACATTACTTAAAAACAAGTTTTAAGAGAGACTTTGCTTCGTCAGTACTCAATCATATTCATATTGAATAAAATATAACATCAATCAACAAAAAATATTTTCTCACCTTTTAACAATTTAGAAAGCTTCTGATAAATGAATACTGAAAAGTTAAATGGAGTATAATGTGAACTCAAATAAATAATTCTGTGGTTTACCATTGATCTAAAAGATTGAAAGGCAGTTTAACGGCCTCTGTTATAGCACAAGGACCGTCTGTATAAAGAATGTTGAAGAAATCAAATAATTATATATTATGAATAAAATAAAATAAATGGAGGTTCATACTTGATAGAAAGTATATAAAATTATTTAGATATTTTAATATTTACTGTGAATATTGAAATATTTAAATAATTTTATATACTTTCTATCAAGTATGAACCTCCATTTATTTTATTTTATTATATTCATTTTAGTGTAGCTGAAGTATTAATAAAAACTTGTTTTTCTGAACTTTTTCCTTAATTAATGCTTTTGTCCCCATTTCGAAACAAGAAACTCACATAAATGGAACAATTTGTAGCTCATTATTTGCCATTAATTGTGCCTCCGTCCAAGAAATCAGTTCCGAACAAAGGAAACGATAACATAAATGAGTAAAAAAACGCCATCATAAATGAGTAATAAGCAGCCCAACGATGTTTATTTATTAATTGAGTCGGAGGAGAGATGACAAATGGAAGGAGGCTAGATAAGCGGCTCAGATTTATTCCTCTTTCTTTCCGGCAAGCCGGTCCGGGTAGCTGCAAATATTCCGTTCACCGAAGCGGTAAATGGGTCAATTAATATTAACTGAGAGGATCCTCCTGCTTCGGTTATGAAATATTTGGGAATATCTTGAAGGAGCCTGCAGCCCGCCGAACAGACTATAATGGCGGTTATTCAAGGGCCGAATCGCCGAACCAGATCCTGTTAATATAGATCAAAAGTTCACGATCAACCCCATTCCCGATATCTCCTTGCCGAACTCCCGATGAACTTCGCAGATGTTGCGTTGCGTGAAAGTCGGACAGTTCGCGTGATTCATAATGATCCGGAACTGCTCCTGAAGGAGTTGAAATAGAGCTGGAGAACGTATTTGCAAGGAGACAGTGCATCTGAAGGTACAGGGTGTTTTGTTTAGAGTGATAGAACTTTCGATAAGGACCACTGTGATTTGACAGAAGGTAAAATCCATGTTGTTTTGACATTTCTGTTCAGTAAGCATCGACAAATTATCATGGAAGGACTCACGCCGCAACAACGTTTAAAAATTGTTAAAATTCATTTTCAAAATCAGTGTTCTATTCGCCAAACATATAGAGCACTGCGTGAAATTTATGGTTTACATGATCGTCCACCACATAGAAAATTTTACGTGAAGATCTTGATCTACACCCATACAAGATCCAATTGGTTAAAGAACTAAAGCCACTTGACCATAATAAGCGCCGTTTGTTTGCTGATTGGGCCCTAGAACAGCTTGAAGTTGATACACTTTTTTATCGTAAATTGTGTTTAGTGATGAAGCTCAATTCTGGTTAAACGGCCATGTTAACAAGCAAAATTGCCGCATATGGAGTGAAAACAATCCTCAAAAAGTTCTGCAGGTTCCAGTGCATCCTGAAAAATGCACTGTATGGTGTGCTTTACACGCTGGAGGCATCATCAGTCCATATTTCTTTAAAAACGATGCTGAAGCTAATGGTACAGTGAATGGTGCTCGATACAGATCGATGATCAATGATTATTTGTTTCAAAATTTTAATGGTATCGACCCAGAAGTGTTTTGGTTCCAGCAAGATGGTGCTACACCTCATGCTGCTACCTAAACAAATGATTTATTGAAAGAAAGATTTGGCATTAATTCGAGAAATGGTCCAGTTAATTGGCCTCCAAGATCATGCAACATAACTCCACTGGATTATTTTCTTTGGGGTTATGTCAAGTCATTGGTTTATGCTGATAAACCAGAAACAATAGACACTTTGGAAGCCAACATAACTCGTGTTATTGATGAAATAAGGCCTGAATTACTCGAAAGAGTGGTCCAAAATTGGTCTGGTCGAATGCGGTTCCTCAGAACTAGTCGTGGTGGACATATGCCTGAAATTATTTTTGAAACATAAATGTCATAAAATTATCTTTCAAATAAAAAAATTGGCTTTAATCTTAATTTAAATGTGTTTTATTTCAATTTAAAGTTTTATCACACTAAAAAACATCCGATATATTTCGTTCGCCTGGTACATCGCATGATTTGAATAGAGGACAGTTCCGTGATTCAGTGACTTTTTGAATAAAAGATATTTCTTCGTCAAATACGCTTTTTCTTCTCAAATAATCTTTTATGGAAAATTTAATTGAATAATAATTGAAGAGAGAGTGAGAGGTTAAATTTACTGAATTCAACTGCTTATAACCACTTGAGAGGCCTGGGTTCAACCTCGATGCTTGATATAGGGGTTCTCATGTTCTCACGGTGAGAATTTTGTGATTCTCTTCTCAACCATCACGACAGCGATCCATTTTCGAAACGAATCATTTCTGGGAACAAGAAATGGGTTGTATATATACAATGTCAAACACAAAAGATTATGGAGCAAAAAAGATGAACCGGCGTTTCAAAAGCCAATATCCACCAAAAAATGATGATGCTGCCTGTTTGGTGGGATTTTAAAGGAATCGTTTTTTTGAGCTTTCACCGGAAAACACAACAATTAATTCAGAAGTCTACTACTATCATCGGCTGGACAAACTGAATGATGCACAAAAGAAAAGTCCAGAATTAATCAACAGAAAAGATGTAGTGTTCCACCAAGATAATGCGAGAACTCGTATAAGTTTGGTCACTGGCTTGAATGGGATATACTGCCGTACCCACCATATTTTCGAGATCTGGCCCCTTCAGATTATTATTTGTTTCGGTCATTGCAAAATTTTTTGGACGGTGAAACCTTTACTTCAAATGAAGTAAACAAAAATCATCTGGCCCAGTTTTTTGCCAGCAAATACCAAAAATTTTATTAGCGTGGAATCATGCTACTATCATAAAGATGGCTAAAGGTGTTGAACCAGAATGGCTAATATATAATTTAATAAAATATTTATTCATTATACGAAAATTGTCTTCCATTTTTCATAAAAAAAATACGAAATTACTTCCCGATCAACCAAATAATTTATATATTGGTTCTATAATTCACCGGAAGTTTATAAATTAAAATCTATCATTATATCTATAAATCTACGAATTATTTAATTGAATCAGTCTTTTTACTTGATGAAAATCCCTATTAAATAAGGTTATTCTGATTTACACAACTTTTCATTATTATTTAATACAACAAATGTTTGGCTGTCACAGTTGCATCTCCAGATAGTTTTATATTTTGAAGAACTAAATTTGTTTCCGAAATCGGTTGCTATTTATATTACAGTAGGTACAAAAAATTTTAATTGAGCACTAAAACCCAAAAAAAGGTCTGTGTAAATTCCGGCTCATCTGAATGTATTCAACAGGGGTAAGTTATTTAAATATAATTGTTCCTTGAGTATTATTCCAATTTTATTGTCTTAATTCATCTCAAGGGACTCCTAACAGGTTTGAGGCATAACTTTTACTTTCTATCTGTAGAATTTCAAAATTATGGTTGAAAGTATGTCCTGTTTCTAATAAATGGTTGTGGAATGTGCAATTACTTTTATTATCTTCAAATGTTCACAAATTCTATGTCGGAATGTTCTTCCAGTCCGGCCTATGTGAAATTTTGGGCAATCACTGCATGTTAACTTATAAATTTTAATTAATTCACCCAGATTTTAATAGGTTTTGAATTAAGTTCTTGAATCATATCTATTTTTGAGGTATGTAGCAGTTTTCTCAGAAATACCTTTAGTGTATTTTAAGGAATTGTATTTTGAATTTTCTCTCATATTGGGATATACTATATTTAAAGCTATTTTATTATTTTTATTTAACAACGTCAGATCATAGTTATTATTAATTGCTATTTGTTTCATGATGTTAAGTTCTGAAATATAATTTTCTCCATTCATGGGAATATTAACTAATCTATGAATCATACAATTGAATGATGATAACTCTTGATTTAAAGGATGGTTTGATTTATTGTATATAGCAGTATCCGTATATGTTGGTTTTTGAAATATTGAAAAATCATGTGAATTATTTATTCTAGTAACTTTTAAATCAAGAAAATTATTAGAATTATTATGTTCGGTTTCCATAGTGAATGATATTGAAGGATGTGTTATTTATCAATGAAATACATCCTTCAATATGGAAACCGAACACAATAATTCTTTTTTATTTAAAATAATTTACACAGTTTTTATGTTTATGATTCTGAATTAATTGTGAAAAATAAAAACTGTGTGAATTATTTTGAATGAAATTGATATAATGTTTTACCTAGTGCCAACCACATACTCCATTCATGTTAATAATAATTCTATTAATTTTCTTGATTTAACAGTTAATAATTCACATGATTTTCCAATATTTCACAAACCGACATATACGGATACTATTATACACAATAAATCAAACCATCCCTTAAATCAAAATTTATCACCATTCAATTGTATGATCCATAGATTAGTTAATATTCCTATGAATCGAGAAAATTATATTTCAGAACTTAGTATCATCAAACAAACAGATTTTAATAATGACTAGGATCCTACGTTGATGGACAAACTGTTGATAAATAAAAATAATAAAATAGTATTAAGTATGGTATATCCTAATATGGAAGAAAATTTTAAATACATTTCCCTAAAATACACTGAAGGTATTTCTGAGAAAATAGCTACATACCTCAAAAATAAATATGATTCAAGAACTTCATTCAAACCCTATTCAAGATTGACTAAATCTATTAAAAATAATGAAGACAGTACACCTTAAGATGATAAATCGGGGGTTTATAAGTTAAGCAGCAGTGATTGCCCAAAAGTTCACATAAGACAGACCTGAAGAATTTTCCTACATAGAATTTGTGAACATTTGAAGAGTTTCCTCAATGATAAAAGTAATTCCACATATTCTAACCATTTGTTAGAAACGGGACATATCTACTGTGATACAAATAGCAACCGATTCCAAAACAAATTCAGTTATTCAAGATGTAAACCTACCTGAAGATGCTACTGTGATAGCGAAACAATCGTTGTATTAAATAACAATAAAAATTTGTGAAAATTAGAATGACCCTATTTAATATTATTAGTAAATCTACGAATTGACGGTGTTTTAAACGAAACATGTGGGTTACTCAAGCATTAAACTTTTCGAGCAACAAAAAATTCCACGTCGAGCCGCTGCTGTATAACTGAACCTCAACCCAATCTAATTAACGAAATAACGTATGTGTGGATGGAAAACATAACCCTAAAGAATGAGGGCCCTGCGTTCCTTCAAGGAATGTGAAAAACGTCCCCTGACAAAAACACTTTCGTTTCGTTCCGACCCTAGCAGGAGTAAAACACGTTAACAAATTAGCGCTCCCTAACCGCGTAAAGTTTGCCACACGGGCATGTTCTAACCTGCCGAATTAATATCGGGTTTGCCTGAATATTTCAGTCCTAATTCAATTTCCGACCCCGGTCTAGAATCACGCCCTGCTATTCGGTTCTATTTTATTTGAAGATTTGTTCAAACTATTAGAAGCCATTATAGAGTTAGTACGAAGGTGCGGGTGTTCTACATACATAGAATCATAATTTCCCAAAGGCGTGAACGCGGTAAGGTGGCAGGAATCAGAAATGCCTGAGAATGTACACGAATTGGGTGGAAACGTAACATTGTGATTTCCATCCTCATGAGTCTGAAACGCAATCTGTGTTCAACCCGGAATTAACAATACCCATATGGAAGATATGAAGATTCTGTCCCAAGTGATTTATTGAAGCAATGACGATAAAGTATTTGGAGACTAACTTCCCATTTTATATTACTAGTGTTTTTAAAGTATTAGTCCAACTTCAGTCCACTGGGAACTTTATGATAGGTGTTCGAATTTACATCGAACAAGGAATTTTTAATTCGTTTTGCAGGTACATAACAATAATGATCCTCTAGTCAAGAATCTAGGCATTTCATTTTTTCCAAGTCTGTGTCTGTTAAGGACCGAAAATATTTGTCCTTCACAGTTTTCTTAGAAAATAATTAGAACCGTTTCAGCCGTTTCAAGGCGACAACAGTCGAATATCGTCTGGGAATTTACCTAACCACATTTCGAGCCTAAAGAGAGTTAATCAAAAAAGTTCAGTTAAAGACATACCTCGAAGTAGCTCGTTGGCCCTCTCTTCGTGCTTCGACCAAACGGTCATGCAATATTCTCTTCTCCTCGAACATTGAGTTCTGATCCCACACACATTCTCTAGAAGTAAGTTCTAATCGCATTTCTCTTTGTCTCTCAAGTTATAATTACACATCTCTCTACTCTTGAATTATTTTATATTCATTTTTCACTTTCCAATGAACACCCTCTCTCAATGACACAATAACGCAGTAAAGGCTTGGAAGTGAATGTATTATCTATATTAATTCTAATTAGATAGTATTTTGTGAAAAGTGAACCCAACAGAGAAACAAATAGAAATGAATTCGTTGAAAGTGAACAACGATAAAAAAGCTCAAGGAAGAACTATTCCACGAACAAGGTAGTGTTTTTACCGCAATTAGAGGAACATCTACACTGAAACAACTCCCCCAGTTTGTATAAACAATTCAAACTTGTAATTTGTTATGTATGTGTTAAGGCTGAAAATAAACC
This sequence comes from Megalocaria dilatata, assembly GCA_034642435.1. Taxonomy (NCBI): domain Eukaryota; kingdom Metazoa; phylum Arthropoda; class Insecta; order Coleoptera; family Coccinellidae; genus Megalocaria; species Megalocaria dilatata. The sequence goes on along the minus strand of CM067856.1, from coordinate 59,087,797 downwards.
ATTGAAACCAATTATACATTCCTTTTTCAACTCCATTTGAAGTATGCTTAACGAAGAATTTGCATACTAATTAGTTAACGTTCAATATATTACAAGGGAGAATTACAAAATGTATCTCTAAATACCAAGCAATTCTTCACAATAGGTTTGAAGTATTTTTGTACTCACGTACAAAATTAATGGGTGGGCCCTCCAGCATTTGCATTTTGAAGTAGTGGTTATTTCGAGTCTGTCAACACTTATGTCATTCGTGTTTTCACAGAAAGTTAGTTTGATATTTGACATTATAATATGGGTCTGGTACTTTTAATTTCATTATGTGTACTTGCATAGTTATTGTTGAAATTATGTCCAAATTCTTTCAAATGACTGCCATATGTTGAATGCGTGATGTCTGACGTATAACTCCGCTGGTCTTCGTGAATACTTTTCTTGAAGGATCGTCCTGTTTGACCAATATATACCATAGGGCAATCACTAAAAGTCAAGTTATAGATTCCAGATTTATTTATTTTATTCTTTGTTTGATCTTTGTTATTTTTCATACGATATCCTGAATTATTTGTCGTTGTAAAAGTTATATTCGAATCAAATTTCATTTTAAAATACTTGGCAATATTATCTTTCTTTCACGTAAGGAATAAAAATGTGTCTTTTTGTCAAATCTTATGTAAAATGCTGAACTAAATTCAATGCTATTTCCTTCTATTTTTTGTTTAAAATTTAGTCTGCTATAATTGTACTGAAGCCGCCATCAAATGCAATTTGCCCAATCATATTCAGTTCAATAAAAACGTTATCGCGTTTCATAGGTACATTAACCAATCAATGGATCTTACTGTGATATGTAGCCATTTTCTGATTAATACGATGGTTAACGTACCTATGAATCACGATTACTTTTCTATAGAATTGAATATTATTAGGCATTCGATAACAGCTATAGTCCAATTATAATAGACAAAATTCAGAACAAAAAACAAAATAAAATAGCATTGAATTCAGTTTATGCTTTTGCAAAAAATTTGACTAAACGATACATTTCTATTCCTTACGTGAGTAGAATATCAGATAATATTGCCAATTATTTTAAAATAAAATTTAACTCGAATGTAGCTATTAGAACGGTTAGTAATTTAGGAATTAATATAAAAAATAACAAAGATCAAACAAATAGATAAAATAAATAAATCGGAAGTCTATAAGTTCACTTGTAGTGATTGCCCTATGATATATATTGGTCTAACAGGAAGATCCTTCAAGATCCTATATACGTCAGACATCTCACATTCAACATATGTCAGTCATTTGAAAGAATTCGGACATAATTTCAACAATTACTTTGAAATTATCCACAATGAAATTAAAATTTCTGTCAAGCACCAAACAGATATCGCATAATATCCATTGTTGAATATTTTTGCTCAGTAAGATAATTCCGATAATTGGCCCAATATATTTTATGGTTATTTATATCCCTTTTTCCGCATATTTTCCTTTATCGATATTTCTGTGAATCGATGGTTTCTTTTATCATTTTTTGCATATGTTTTTCTTATCTTTATTTCCGAAAATTGATAGTTTTACCGCCTTTATTATTATTATTGTCGGGAGGCTCTGGGGAATCTTGAGGGTCTTGAGGGGAAAATTCAGAAATCCTTCCGACGGAACCAGATACACCCTCAAGATTCCGAAGAGCCTCCAGAGAATAACCCTCACAAGGCCTTTCGTCCTTTCTTCCGAGGTGTCACTAATAAAATCTATATCTAAGGGAAACAAGATATAAAGACCATCTTCACAGACAGCAATAAGATATCCTCCTTTCTTCGATCTCCAAAGATTCAATTTCAAACGAGGTATGTATGAAATACCATGTTTTGAATATCCCAGGTCATACATAGGTCAAACTTTAGATGGCTAACAGAGTATATGAACACCAACTTGCTGTCCATAAAGCTGATCCATCCTCTGTTGTATTTGCACATCACGCAGCTGCAGCTCACAAAATTGACTTTGATAGTTTGAAACAAGTCGCATTGTTCTTGAAGCCTTCGAAATTGAGAAGAGACCAAACTACCTCAACAAAGGCGATGACAGTAAACGCCTGTCCGATACATGGAAACATTTAGTATGTGGTCTGTCCATAGCAACAGTTCCTCCACCTAAGATTTACCCCACCACTCCCACCCCCACTCCTGTTCCACCTTCACCACGTATAAATACCCGCACTCGTTGCTCTATAGATCAGTTCGCGAGAGTGAGTAGAGCCACTGTGATCTACGAGACTACGGGTGATGAAATCTGGGAAGTAGGCAGATTGAGGCCCCGGCGTTGAATCACTAAATTGAACTATTGTTCTTGATAATGGCTCTAAAATCAGAGCCGAATCGTCGAACACTTATAAATTCTAGACGCGGTCCAACCCGAATTCTTCATATTTCTAATATGATCCAGCGCGGAACTTATCATTTATATAATATATAGAAAAATATTTAGAATAGAATCCCCCTTCGAAATGACCTTCGAGGTGCAGTTTCAACAAGAAGCATCTCCTACCTTTCTCTCAGCCATAAGTTTAAAATACCCTCTGTTAAAGCACGTTGTCAAAAATGTCTTTAAAAGCTATGCTAAAAATTCACATGTTTCAAGGTTATAAATAATAAATTAAAAAACAGATTTTACGTTGTCTTAACGAAAGAAGATTTGACAGGACTGAACAATCAGTAAGTGGTTAATTTTCGATAATTGAGTACGAAATCAACATTACGGAAAGTTTATATGTAAGGAACAAACGCTTGTATAAAATCTATTTCAGCACAGTAGTCAAACAATGATGCAGACAAGCGACCCTGAGAAAAATCACGATTGGAAATGCATCGTTGACTTCGACGGAGCATCCTAATGGTCAGAGCTATGAGATATAAAAGCCGCAATAGATTAAATTCCGAGTTTAAAAGCATCGAACCTCGAAAGCAATGAAATCGGACCTTTTGTCGCAGAAGCCCCGAAGTCAACTGCGTTATAGATTCGCGATAGAAGTGGAAAAGTTTTAGTCAGCTATAAATGTTATGGTCACTTGTAAGAACTAACAATGTCGCAAAAAAGGAGGGTGTGTGTTTTATGAGTTAAGAGGCGGCCAACTTTGGAACTTTTCCTATTTTTTATAAAAAATATCTATCGACGATGATTTGTGTAGCGTGAAATGGCTACGACAACAACATTTTTCCTGTTTTAGTTTATGAAATAGGAAAGTTGCATTTACGTCAGATGAACGTTATTTATGGCTCTTTCTATTGTTTCACGTTAACTTAGGAATGAAACGTGTTCCAAAGAGGTTTCTCTAATATTCTTTAAGAAATACTATCAGTTCTAGATGAATATGATCATAACACTGTGGTCTACGTTTGTCGAATGAAATTTATCTTTGCATACTTTGTCGTAAATTAAAATTCATAAACACTGCTTTATTTACTTGATTCGGTAGAATAAACTAAAATCCTACGTTATGGAATTACGACTGTACTTGCGAAGAGTAGAATGGTTTTTTTTGTGGTACTTTTTTTTAGGATTTATTATCATTATTTTTTATTTATTCTTTTAGTTATTACCTTCTCATGATGTTTTTTACAACTAGTCGACTCAATTTTCATAATTCACTATATCAGATATAGAATTCCCCTTTAGATAGTGCTAGCCAACAGTTTAGGGACATTAAAACCGTTTCTGCAGCTCCATCACGTCTGTAACAGCTGACGAAGAGGATGGATTTATTTTTCTATAACCTCTAACATGTCTAGTTTTATGTCTTCGAACTACGATTTGCGGACAGCATTGGTTTTCTCTTTTCATTTGAAGAAAACTGCTATAAAATCCCGTCGACTACTTGTCGAAGCCTGAGGTAAACATGCTCTTGTTAAAACACAACTTCGAGTGGTTAAAAAATTCGCAAGAGTTTCAGGTGAGGGACGAAGAATGGAGAAAGGAAGAAAAAATCACTTGTAAAATTTTGCTCGACAGAAAAAAACAAAGTCATTTCTCCATCGAATGGTGTCAGGTGATGAAAGATAGATGTATTTCAAGAATTCTAAGTCTCATAAATAATGAGTGAATCCTGGCGAACCATCGACATCCACTGCAAGATCATCATTTATAAATAAGGCGAAGCTCTGTGTTTGATGGGATCAGAAGGATATTATTCATTATGAACTGTTTAAACCTGCAGAAGGCGAGAATCTCAAAGATAACAAATCTCTTGTTGCACTGGTTTTAAGATCCGAGTTTAAGTGATGTTGTGGTTTCTTCGGAGCGCATCTTCAACGTGAACAGCACCAACGAAGTCTTCAAAGGTGCCCCTTCTGCAGTTCCTGATATCGTGGTTACATTGGCAATGTACTCCCACGACAGGCTGGTAAGTATGGTGAAGGTATTGTATTTCTGTTTCTTCTTTAAATGCAACATTTTGGGTCATTTATATAAATTATACAGTATACTAAGTGAACCACATACGAGCTACGTTCCAATTGAAGTGTTTTTCCTTCGGGATAAAACACATATGGAATGGTTTTTGTGCAGAAGCTAACAGAAGACGATCCAGATCGTAGATTACATTTCTGCGAAATAATGATGAATAAACTAAACAGAAATGGAATGGCAATACAATCCTTCTCTCTGATGAATCAACAATTGAATAGGGAGGTGGACCTCATTAGATACGTGAGACACCTACAGAGTATCCTCAAAATGTGAACGTTGGGACAGGTACCATATAGGATCATATTATTGGTCCTATATTTATAGATGGGACTTTAACAGCAGCAAAATATCTGAATTTGGTTAGAGATGAAGTTGTTCCTGTGTTAATCAACTTACTTCCTAATGCAATAGATCCAAGCCTACCAAATGAAAATGTCTGGTTACAGTAGGATGGAGCTCCACCCTATTATGCTTCAATGGTCAGAACGTACTTAAACACAATCTTCCCCAATAAATGGATCAGACGAAGAGGTACTATTTAATGGACAGCTAGATCGCCAGACCTTATGCCAATGATTTTTTTCTGATGGGTTATCTCAAGAACAAAGTTTATGCAACACAGCCGACCATCGCAAACTTCAAAGAAAGATTAACTATAGAAATGCCGAATATTTCAACTCTAACTTTATACAATTTTACAGAGGACTGCGTTTTGATTGATTTTAAAGCATTAAAATCAATAACATCATGTAATTTTGGTATTCTGTTTCTTGAAACCAATTATAAATACTTTCGAAATTTCATCCGGTATTATTCATAATAGACCATACATGAAATCAGGTTATTAAGAAGCTTTAAAAAATATAAAAGTTTACCGGGTGAGCCATTTAAAATAAAGAGACTTGCGCAAATCACCCCGTATATTCAAATTTTTGTTTAAAAAGCTCACTATTGAATTTAAAAGTTGACGTGTCCCAGTGTATTTTTAGAATATTCTAACATAAGGACACAAATAATTTTATTCCATATGTGGTTTCCACACTGTATATTGTTATCGAGATTTTCGAGCACACGCAATGAAACACAGGAAGTATTGAATTATTCAAATCCTGCCTAATACTTTCAGGCTCGGTCATATAATTGTCATGGTAATTTTTTAGGAATATTAGACGTTGTAAAAAACTATTTTCCAACGAACAATTTCTGTGTTATATGTTATTTTGTGCACGAATGTTCAGAACTTGGACTAACTGAAACGTTTTGTATTCGAATAACTGATATTTTCAAAGCCTCTAGATGAAACATTCAGAATGAGTGATATTCTCAAAAATGATTCACAGTACTGAATTATTTTTTCCAAATATCTATTTTTTCAAAATTTCGCATGAATAGACTTAAACCATCATATTTCAACCATAACTGAGTGATTTGTAATGGAATTCAATTTTATTCAGATCTCCGGTCGTTTGCAAATACTAAAATATTCTAAAGAAATTATTCGAAAACCTAAAATTTGTCAAGTGAATTTTGATCCCGAACTTGATTAGATTGGTATAAGAAAGAATCCACCTATGGACTCAGTAATCATCGATTAAATTCAGCTGTAAATGGGGGAACCGATAAAATAATACACTTGAACATTCAAAATCACAACTATTTTACCACAAGAATAAATTCATTAGGATTATTTTGAAGCCTCAATATTCCATCGTCGTAGATATAAGTTTATTGGAATAATTAATTGAAATTATCGACAGCAAAATTTGACTCCGCATTGGGCTTTGATGAATTTTTATTCATTTGAATAAAATCGAAAAAAATGTACAGTATGGAATTCTCATGTAAATACATAAAATCATTCATTTTATTTGGATTATTGTTATGGCTTTTATTGGGGATTATTCTGTTTCAGTAAATTGTATATCATATTATAATTGAAACCATTAAACCCAGTAAGTGTTCCTATAGTTTCGCAATTTTTTGATGAGGGTATAGCGAAAGTGCAATTAAAACTATAATAAAGATTGCTGAAACTAAATTATATCATAACTAAAATGATTTAATTCGGCAAATAATTAATAAGAAGTATGAGCAATGTTAACAGAAAATTCCTCGAATCAGGGCAGTATAACATACATCTGTATAGCAGTTCAAAACTCAAATAAACTAGAATAAATCTTGCTGATCGCTTGGACATAAGCTGCAGACATGCACATGTTTCGAAGCTTTTTGACATCCTGTGCGCTGTAATGTTTAGCGAATACAAGTCGGCCACGCACCTTTATTCGCCCTGCATTAGAACTCTAATGTTTTATCAAACACTAATGCCACCTAATTCACCCGGATATACATACACTTAGCACCCAAGCGAGCTAATTCAATCAGTGAAAACTGTATTCACGATTTTTTCTAAGATTTTTAACGTAGAATACCTTCTTCATTCTCAAGTCATATCCAGTTACGCCATGCAGCCCATAATCAGCATTTATACTCAAATGAATTAATTCGGCTCATAAACATTTTCAAATTTAATTAATAAGAAGTATGAGCTATGGTAGCAGAAAGGTCTTCGAAGCATTGACAAATTATCGTGGAAAGACTCACGCCTCAACAACGTTTACAAATTTTTGAAATTTATTTTCAAAATCAGTGTTCTATTCGCCAAACTTATAGAGCACTTCATGAAATGTATGGTTCACATAATCGTCCATCAGAGCAGCTTAGTCGTCGAACTATCGATAGATTTCGGACAACATTTTCTCTACTCGATGCAACAACTTGTATCCTGAAACATGCACTGTATGATGTGCTTTATACGCTGGAGGCATCATCGGTCCATATTTCTTTAAAATCGATGCCGAAGCTAATGTTTCAGTGAATGGTGCTCGTTACAGATCGATGATCAATGATTATTTGTTTCAAAATTTGAATGGTATCGACCCAGAAGTGTTTTGGTTCCAACAAGATGGTGCTATACCTTATGCTGCTACCGTAACAATAGATTTATTGAAAGAAAGATTTGACGATAAAATTATTTCGAGAAATGGTCCAACTAATTGGCCTCCAAGAGCATGCGACATCCATTGGATTATTTTCTTGGGGTTATGTGAAGTCATTGGTTTATGCTGATAAACCAGAAACAATAAACACTTTGGAAGCCAACATAACTCGTGTTTTTGATGAAATAAAGCCTGAATTACTCAAAAAAGTGGTCCAAAATTGGACTGACCGAATGCGGTTCCTCGGAGCTAGTCGTGGTGGACCGACGCCGGAAATTATTTTTGAAACATAAATGTCATAAAATTATCTTTCAAATAAAGGAAATTTGGCTTCAATCTAAATTTAAATGTGCTTTATTTAAATTTGAAGTTCTATCACTCCGAAAAAAAAACACCCGATATAACAGTTCAATGAAAATCGATGCCAATAAGCTTCTACACATGTACGTATCTGCTGCTTATGTCCAGCCATCAGCAAATCCTATTCGGGCTTATTTGAGTTTTCATTCCACCTTGATTTCTTAATCAAGAATTGAAAGAATTTACCAAATTCTCGACTGAATATTTTTTCAAGAATACCAAGGTGTTAGTAGGGAAATTATCCAAAAATGGATAATAATGATATTGAAAAAAATTGTCAAATTTCTAGAATTTCTCAATTTCATACATTTCGATATCGAATATACAATTGAAATATGAACAAATATTAAATTAAATTTCCTATACATAACAATCCCTAGATATAATAACCTATTAAATTTCAACACCACAGAAAGAATACATTCATACATGCATAACTCTTCAAGGTGTTTTTAATCCTAATAATCATAATTTATTTAAATATTTTAATATTTACAGATATATTCTCTTAGCCTTCTACATATTCAATTTCAAAAAATTATATTTAATATTATAACTTCAGGAATTAAATTAATGTCATATAAACAATGCTTATATCAAACGACATATAAAATAAACATTCATTATAAGACATCCTAATGAGATAACAAAATCCAACAAATATTGTTAACAAAAATCCTATAAATCACATATTTTGAGTAGACAAAATTTCGTTTCTGCTCATCCCTGTTATGAAAACAGATACCTTTCAAAAATGTTCAATATAATCCTAAGAATTTCATCATAAAACTATCTTACTTAGAATAGTCAATATTATTGAATATATAACTAGGTAACTTCTTAGAAAATCTCAAGATATGTAAAAAAATTACTCAAATTTAACGGCCTCTGTTATAGCACAAGTACGTCTGTATAAAGAATGTTGAGGAAACCAAATAATTATATATTATAATAAAATAAAATAAATGGAGGTTACTTGATAGAAAGTATATAAAATTATTTAAATTTTTTTACATTCACAGATATATTCTGTTATCCTTCTACATATTTAATTTCAAAAAATTATAATTGATATTTTAACTATATAAAATAAACATTCATTAAAAGACATCCAAATGAGATAACAAAATCCAGTAAATATAAATTGTTAACAAAAATCCTATAAATTGATAATTTCGAGTAGATAAAATTTTGTTTCTGCTACTCATAATATTAATTACAATTTTTGGAAATTAACTATGTAGAAGGCTAAAAGGAAAAATCTGTAAATTTTAAAATATTTAAATAATTTTATAAACCTCCTATCAAGTATAAACCTCCATTTATTTTAATAATCATAAGTTTACTTACCGCTCTTAATTCCACGAATTATAGAGCATTCGCAGAACCTGCTCAAGAAAACTATTTCACAAAAATCTCTATTATGAAACGTACAGCCCGAAATAATAAGTTTCCTTCATATTTGGTGAATAGAATGATATCACAGAGTATAAGCAATGAAATAAATGCCCTTCTATCTCCCATCAGTGTACAGTATACAGTATATGAATAGTTGAAAAAAAATTAAGGGGGTGATTCCGTGTCAAAAAATAGGGTGGGTCTTCCATATAAACTTAATTTTTTTGAGCCCCCTGCTTAGTTAGATCCCCCTAAACAGTTTTAATTTTTTTTTTAAAACCAAAAATCTAACAAGAATAAAATTTACTAGATTTTTACGCGGACGACAAGGTACTCAAAAAAAATTTTGGTGGTGGACAAAATCATTGAGGAACAACACCAAAAATTTTTTTGACTGCCTTCTCGCCTGCATAAATGTCTGCTCAATTTTTATTCTTGTCAGTGTTTTGGTTTTTAAGAAAAAAATCAAAAACTGTTTTTCGAGCGTCACCTTTAGGGGGCTGTAACTAATCAGGGAGGGCTCAAAAAAATTAAGTTTATATGAAAGATTCACCCTATTTGTTGACAAGGAATCACCCCCTAAATATTTTCGCAACTATTCATGTATAAGCTGCTAGAAGGTTTATATTTTTACCCGAACTCTCTATATCTATATGCTGATCAAATACGCATCCTATCCTGAATAAAGTCACACATGTTGTAGGAACTGGCGATGAAGGGACTATCAATGATACAATTTGTAATCGCAATCTACTGCAGACAAAAACGGGCGTAAAAGAGAGATGTCCCTTTCAGCAAAAGGAACGTTCATGCTGTCGCTATACGTAGGCACCTATTTCGACAGACGATTGAATTCAACGAGAGTAATAGGAAACCTTTGTTTTTTGCTTCTACCAGCTTTGAACCTCCCATATTGTCGCGTTATCGAAATGACGGAAAACGGAGCAGAGAGATCCATTTTAAGCGACTGACACGGCGCGCCACTACAAAGAGAAAGATATTTGATGTTAAAAATTGGCGCATGCATAAAATCGCCGAGGCGGCAACGCAACCACGTATTTTTACGGTGAGCTAACACGAACAATGTCTTTTCTGCGAAACGTCTTTTGTGATATTCTCGATCCGGATGGCTGGTCTACGGTTGTCATTCAATTGACGACGGGCGTTCCAATGCGTCCCCGTAAAATTATTCCGAGTACGGCAAAAGTTTATAAAGACCATGTATCCTGCCTACCGTGAATTCGGGAACAATTAGGACGATTAGAAGGGCATCGAGTCGTTTTCTACTGTGGCGGGTCAGAAGTTTTCGCTGGATTTGCTATTCGGTTTTTGTTTTTATTCCTCCTCGAGTTATTCGTAAACTGGAGTTTTTCCTTTTGGATGGGACAAACAGAAGTTTGTTGTTTTGCCTGGGGACACACGAACGTTGAGTCCACGTAGCACGTAGTTTCTAACGAATGCTTTTGTGAGTTGTGACAGGACGAGCCAGAAGCATGTTGCCTAACATCGGGCTTAACAAGAAGAACAACCGGATCGAAAATTTGAAAAGAATGCAGTATATGTTGAAAGAGGTTGAGATGTTTATCTTCACTTGATATAAATCCATTGTACACTAATTAAATAACACGCGTAATAATTTGGGGAAACATTCATTATTTTTGCGTGAACTTCATAACTTTATTTAACATGTTTCGAATTGTCAGATTTGGGTCGAATATATCATTTTGTTCTACAATTTGTTGCCATAGTAAAGGCAGCTTCATAATGTCTCTCTCACAGAAGTCTTGGTCCTTATTGGCGAAAAACTCTAGTCATCGATTTTCACAATTTTCTCGTGAAGCCACTTTGTTATCACTCAGAGTTTTGCAATGCGAGAAAAAAGATGGTAATCGCTTAGTTCCAGGTCCGGACTTTATGGTGGATTTATTAAAACTTTCCAACCAAGCTCCCGGAGTTTCTAGCGGGTCACTACAGACGTGTGTGCTTGGCGTAGTCCTGATGGAACACAACACGTTTTCTGTTGGTCAATTCTGGCCGTTTCTGGTCCATCACTATCTTCAAATGATCCAGTTGAGATACGAATTTGGTGTTTCGTTTTATGGAATCAACTCATAATAAATGATTCCAATTTTATTTGAAAAAATTCATAAAGTTTTTATGTTTCACAGTTTATTCAGAATCCTGAAATGTATTTCTGTCTTTCGACCATCTTCAAAGGAGTAAAAAAGTAACTGAAATTAAAATTCAAAAACGGTTCGTTAATTACACTCAGGACATCTGTGTTTTTTATGACGCATGGAAATAACAGCATCCGATATAGGGAAGTTATCAAAGAGTATTTGGGAATTTGTCAAATTCTCCTTTTTCTCAATGGCTTTTTTGATTGAAATAATCTGCAAAGAGTCCATCAATTTATCCTTTTTACCATTATATATTCCTTTCTCCATCTTTCTCATCAAAAAAATTATTATTTTCTATACAAGGTTCTGCAAATCCGGTTTTTCAAAATAAACATCCTATGTTCTTTAATTTTATGTTGTGAACATCTGTCCTATAAATGTGGCATTATAATCATCATATTTAGTCTGATAAATCCCGGATTCGGAAAAGTTGGGGTTCTTTTCTTTATTGTTCACCAACATCTTAGCTATATTATTTCTTTCGACTGCTAAAAAATTAATTCCCATTTTATGAAGACCATAAGAGATCCTTGAAAACCATATTTCCTTTTCTTCATAAGGATCACTTATATCGGTATAATTACCAATAAATAATTATGAATTTTTAAATATCGTGGTAAGTTTTCTTTTTAATCATTTTGTTAATTGATTCAGTTCTAAAGCTGTGAACAATGGCTATTGAACTGAAATCATTGATAAAATGATTAAAAAAAACACAATATTTTAAAAAAGATAAGTGGAGAAAAGTATAATTGATCCTTATGAAGAAAAGAAAATATAGTTTTTAATGGCTTATCAAAAAGGTTTCGACAGAAGTATCTCTAATGGTTTCATGAAATGGGAATTAATTCGTTAGCAGTAAATATAAATAATTTAGCTAAGATTTTGGTGAGCAATAAAGAACGGAAACCTAACTTTTCCGAATCGGCGATTTATCGAATTAAATGTAATTATTGTTATGCTACATACATAGGACAGATAGGCCGACGTTCACAACGTAGAATTAAAGAACATAAGATGTCTATTTTGAAAACCGAGAAATCAACCGGTTTTGCAGAACGTTGTATAGAAAATAATCCTTTTTCTAATGAGAAATTAATACCTTTACTATATGATGTTAAAAAGGGTAAATGAATGGACTATTTGGATATTCTTTCAATCAAAGAAGCCATTGAGGAAAAGGAGAATTCAACAAATTCCTAAATACTCTTTGGGAACACCATAAAAATACACAGATGTCCTAAGTGTAATAAAAAATTTTTGTTCAATTTTAAGTTTAGCTACTGTACCCCTTTGAAGATGGTCGAAAGACCGAAGCACGTGTCAGAATTCTGAATAAACCGTGAAACATAGAAACTGTGTGAATCTTTCAAATAAAAATGTTATAATGTTAAACATGAAGCCAACCGCATACTTCATTCATTTAATTGAATGATTCCTTTATAGTCATACCAAGTACACCGTAGAAGTGTAGAAGTGTCCTGGTTGGTAGTCCTAGCTTGGCCACCGTTTGATCTGCTTCATCGCGCTTTGAATATGATCGTTTTCGCCCAATATTGTCGTATGTGAACCATTTCTCATCACCATCCACCATCTATTTAAGAAATGGGTCGATTTCATTCCGTTTGGCCAAGGCTTTGTAGATGGTAATTCGATCCATCATGTTTTTTGGTGTTAATTGGTGTGACAACCAAACATCGAGCTTCGTTTTGAATGCAGCTTTGCCCAAATGGTTTGAAACTGTTTTATGGTGAATATTTAGCTCCTAGGTGATAGTAAGACTGTTAGTGGTTAGCCGGTCAACTTGGATTATTTCTGTGATTTTATCGACATTTAAATTCGACGATGAGCCTGCCAGTGCGAGGTGAATCTTCAACATCAAAAATACCTGAACCGAATCGATGAAACCAAAATTGCACGTAATTGGTTGTTACAGTATGGGGACCATAAACAGTTTCAGCTGCCTAGCTTGGTTTTTCACCGTTATCAAAGAAAAACTGAAATATACCGGTTTTTCTCTTGACTTGCATTTTCAACAGCCTGTTACTCACAACTGAAGTGACCGAACAAAAAAAAGCGAAAAAATTGTTTCAGTGTGAAATGTCACCACAACAGCGAGCATAAATCTGAAACTGTTTGATCATTACTTCACTAAATACCGATTACTACAGCTATCTACCCAAGAAATAATTAATTGCTTTTTCCCCAACCTATCATATCTCTCATGTACAGATAAAAATCATTAACTCGTAAGTCTTGTAAGTCTTCATTAAAGCTTCCAAAGCCATCGGTGCTTTCATAATTTTTATTCGTTTACTTTAAAATGTTCTCGCCAAAAATTTTTATTCTCAGACACTTTATGACATGTTTCTGGTAGTTAAATATAGTTGTTTCCAAAATATCGTTTTCAATTATCGTCAACTACCAAATAGTAACGGCTGAAACAATTTATTATCTCGAAATCATTCCGTTCTCTTTCGTGATATTTACTACTTTCAAGTATAAAATAGAAAAAGGCTTTTTACTATATAGAAGAAATATAACAAAATTTGAATATCAAAACAGATTTAATCTGTTAGTCTTCTACATTTTTAATTTCAAGAAAAAATTTATTCAAAAAACTTTTAGAATTAAATTAATGTCTAAAATAAGCACCGCTTATATTTAATAGACGTATATAATCAAAACTCAATATACAATGTCAAATGGAATAAATAAACCAACCAATATAAAAAATGCAATTGAAATTTATAAATAATTAAATATTATATATTAAATATAAGCGGTGCTTATTGTAGACATTAATTAAATTCTGAAAGTTTTTTGAATAAAAATTTTTTTGAAATTAAAATTGTAGAAGACTAACAGATTAAATCTGTTTTGATATTCAAATTTTGTTATATTTATTCTATCTAGTAAAAAGCCTTTTTCTATTTTATACATAATATATAATTATATTTTGGCTTGAATAATTCTCATTCTGGAATGTCAATAGTTTGAAGAAAACCATAGAATACCTTACAGTTTTCTGTGATTTTGTGACGAACTGACTACCTGGATTTTTAAAGTTAGTCTGTTTCAAACAAGGTCCGTGTTAACTCGAAGGTATGATATACTGATTGTTAGTTGATTTTAACATTTTAAATGTTATCTAGGGCCGATGAAGAGATTATCCGTATTCTAATTGTTTTTTGAAGATATATTGCATGTTTTGAGAGATTTTTGAATTAACTTATTTGAATATTAAAATATACTGAATATTTCAAATAAATTATATTTTTTGAGAAATCCTTAAGTTGTGTTTTATGTTTTTGAAAAGGAATTGGTTTCATTATGGTAAGATCAGAAACAAAATTTTCTCTCCTTCAAATATTTATTTATTAATTTTAATTGCATTTTTTATATTGGTTGGTTTATTTATTTCATTCGACATTGTATATTGAGTTCTGATTATATACGTCTATTAAATATAAGCGGTGCTTATTGTAGACATTAATTTAATTCTAAAAGTTTTTTGAATGAAAATTTTTTTGAAATTAAAATTGTAGAAGATTAACAGATTAAATCTGTTTTAATATTCAAATTTCACTTTCAAGTAGTCTCTACTTCCTACTCAAACACATTGGAAACTAGAAAGTCTCAGAATGGTCTCAAATTTCCAGCTCTCTCCCTCTCTTCAATTAATCCAGAACATTCCATGGTGAAGGCCCATGACACGGGTCAAAACGCAGTTTGCCGTGCATTTACCACAACCGTTAGGCAAACTATGATTACAAATTGTTCCGTTTGTAGTGTAGATAACGCCGATAAATTTCACGCCAGCTTCTCCAAGCAGAAACTTGTTGCATTTATTATCGTGCGTGACCAGCTTAATTACGCATTGCAGACCAAATTAATCTGCGCTACAAGGGGATCGCATAGTCGTGAAAGCATCTAAGAATAGAAGTTGCTTGTGACTTCAATTCTTCAGATGTTTTTTTAGTAAACTTTTCATGAAGTTACTTGCCTGGAACAAAATGTCACATGGACAATCAAATGTATAAATTAGTCAAATAAATCTATTCGGCTGATCTGTACCAATAATTATTAAAAAGGAGTATGAGCTATGGTAATAGAAAGTTCTAGAAATCGAGACAGTGTAACATACATCTATATAACAATTCTATACTCAAACAAACTCGACAAGGTTTTGTTGATCACAGAGGCAAATTGCAGACATGCGCTCTCTTCAAACTGATTGGTTTTCGTCAGTGCAATGTATACTAGTGACTCCAAATCTGTCTTTACTTGAGTTAACTCGCAAAGGTATGTCTTGTGGGTATATTTGCATACTCTAAATGGGTCTAGTGTATGACTAATACCTTAGAGTCTCTGTGTATAGCGAATGAAGATACTTGACAGATTTGGAGTACATATTGCACTGACGAAAAGTATTCAGTTTGAAACGTGCGCAGGTCTGCAATTTGCCTCTGTGATTTACAAGACCTTGTCGAGTTTCTTTGAGTATAGAATTGTTATATAGATGTATGTTACACTGTTTCGATTTCTATAACTTTCTATTACCATAGCTCATACTCCTTATTGATAATTAAATGTATAAGTTGTTAGATTGGGAGTTGATCAACTTCTAATCGTGGTTCCTCCAGAATAACTATCATTTTATTATTGCTCATATTCTTTCAATTGAATTATATTGTAGTTGAGTAATATTTCAAACCCTCCATGTCCGAATAGTATTTGAAAATACTAATACCTTAGTTACCATCATTACTAAATATGAGTACTCTGACTCTAGCAATACAAAAAAAATCAAACATCAGCTTAATTTATACAAATAGTCCAGTCAAGAAGATCGTGAAATCGGGTTTTTCGCTGATAGGGCTGAATTTATATGAAAATAATCAGAAAAAAGCGTATCAAACTGTGGGCAAAGTAACAAAATTTTCAAACCCCGGGAAGAGGGTGAAAAAAATGAAAAATTACCCCAAAATACGATTTTTGGGTTAAACGAAAATATCAAAGAAAGTTTCAACTAAAAGTTGTAGAGCATGAAATTTTAGGTCTACCTCTCTCCGACCATTTTTTCCCTAAAACGCATTTTTTTACCCCTAGGACGGTATAAATTTAAAAATAAAAATTTAATAAAAAATGTGAAAATTGGACTTTTTGAATTTTTTTTTTCATTCTCTTAAAAAAACTATAAACAACAATCGTAGAGAAAAAAATTTTTTTTTTCATCCCTTCTATGACGAATACATAAATTACCTGTCTTTAAAAGGTTTTATTACCTGCAGGTAAAAATCTACAAATATAAATATTACATCAAAATTTATAAAAAAAATTTAAAAATCAATTGAAATTTTTTTTTTTAAATATTACCCGTTTTAAGTGAAATATTGAGGTAAATCCATTTTCACCTCTTCAGTTTTAATAGAAGGGATAAAAAAAAATATTTTTTTCTCTACGATTGTTGTTTATAGTTTTTTTAAGAGAATGAAAAAAAAAATTCAAAAAGTCCAATTTTTACATTTTTTATTAAATTTTTATTTTTTAAACCCTTTATACCGTCCTAGGGGTAAAAGAATGCATTTTAGGAAAAAAATGGTCGGAGAGAGGTAGACCTAAAATTTTATGCTCTACAACTTTTAATTGAAACTTTTTTTGATATTTTCGAAATTTAACCCAAAAATCGTATTTTGGGGTAGTTTTTCATTTTTTTCACCGTCTTCCCGGGATTTGAAAATTTTGTTACTTTGCCCACAGTTTGATACGCTTTTTTCTGATTATTTTCATATAAATTCAGCCCTATTAGCGAAAAACCCGATTTCACGATCTTCTTGACTGGACTAAAATTTCAATAAATACGTAACAAATAATGGTGGATATTTCGAAAAATATTTGTATTGAAGAAAATAAGCCAAAACTCCATTGTCTTAAGGAAGAAACCCATGTAGAAATAATCAGAATAGCTATTATATGTCGACTATAGAATAAAAATATATCGACATCCATACAAAAAAATCTTTTATGGGGCAATTCTAAAATTTCAAAAACCGATAGAAGTTTCGATAGTTAGTAACCACAGTACATTGCATTAAGTTTGTAAATGCATATTTAAATCAGTCGTTACAACTGTCATAAGAAATAAGCAGAAATTTACCAAATATGAATATTTTAAAATAAAATAATAAGAAGAAGTTTTTACTTGATCAAATCGGTTTCAATCTGTTAGCATCGTATAATTTCAATTTCAAAAAAATTTTATTCAAAAACTTTTAGAATAAAATAAACGTCTCATAATATTTGATAGTCAATATCAAATAGAATAAAAAACCGAACATATATATAAATTAAATTAAATAAATTTTATTTTTTAAATGTGAAGTTGGACCTTATCCGAATTCCAGTTGTTTTTTAAGGATATGATACATGTTTTGAGAAATTTCTGAAGTAACTTATTTGAATATTTAAATATATTAAATATTCCAAATAAATTATTTCTTTGAGAAGTTCTTAAAATTATGTTTTGTATTTTTGAGAAGTATTTAGTTTTCATAAATATAAGATCAGAAACAAAATTTTGTCTCCTTCAAATATTTATTTATTAATTTTAATTGAAAATTTATATTTGTTGGGTTTTTTCTTCGATTTAATATTATATAATAAGTTTTGATATTATATGTCTATTAAATATAAGCTGTGCTTATAAAAAATCAATTTAATTTTAAAAGATTTTGAATAAACTTTTTTTAAATTAAAATTATAGGAGGCTAACAGATTAAATCTGTTTTGATATTCAAATTATGAATATTTTAATTCAGATTTGTGAAGATTGTCACAATTGAAAATTTTCAAGAACTATGAAGCATTTCTTATTCTCCACCAATTTTCCAAAAGCTTGTATATAATTATAATAAATTTCTGAAATGTGTGTACTCCACTCAACCCAAATTTAAATTTACAGTCTCAATAGAAACAAATAAAGTATTAAATTTATTTGGATCTATCAACAGTAATAACCTATTAAGTTTCAACATTTTGGGAAAAAGTACTTTCACATATGCATTCATTGGGGAAGATTCTTTTAGTCCCGATAATCGAAAATTTACTGCTCAAAATTCCATGATTGGTCATTACAATATTTAGGTCTCAGAAAAACTTTTCTATACATATCTATACATTAAATCATATTGCGCGAAATAATAACATTTAAATGATGTTGTATTCCACACATAATGGCAAGGTCGTAGCATTATATTGAGATGAAAGATTTGGGGTCTGAATGCCGCGGCCAAGTTCGTTGATGAGCAAAATCGGTTCAGAAGTGTAGCATTTATTCACATTATTCCCAATGTTTTCAAAACTGAAGATTCGATCGATCTGAAATCCAGCATTTGAAAGTAGAATAATAAGGTAATAACTTGTTGAGAATCAAATATGTAGAAGGCTAAAAAAACAGTTTTTGTTTTTTCCCAATATTTCAGAATCTGCAAATTCGATCCATCTGAAATTCAATAGTCAGAAGTAGAATAATAACGCGCAAGTTCATGAGAATTTTAGTGAGAATCATATGATTAAAAGACCAAACAAAAAATTATATCATAAGGTTCGTTCGAAGATTTCTTATATTTTTCCCAATATTTTCAAAGCAACAGATGTGAACGTTATGAAATCCAACAATGATAGATAAGCTATTAAGACACATGTTCGTGCAGATATCGTGAGACTCGTGCAGTCAAAAGAAAAAAAAGGTTTTTTGTGAAGACTGAAATTTGTTACATATCTCCGGATATTTTCTAATCTACAGATTCGATCGATCTGAAATTCAGAAGAAGAATGATAAGGCGCATGTTCGCGCACAAGTCCGTGAGGTTCGTATAATTGGAAGACCAAAAAATATATTTTTGGAACGAAGTTCCTTATCGCGCGCGAAAGGGGGCTAGACGGAAAAAATTAAGAGCAAAAGTTGTAACGACACTTTTTGCTATAGCTTCAAGCCGTGCGGCCTGCACTTGTTTCTCTGTCTGTCTCTCTTCCTCCCATAGAAAGCAAGCCAGTTATTTTCGTTTCGTCTTTCTATTTCGCATTAAAGAGTGTGGTGTCGCGACGATTATTTTTGTTGAGTGTATTAGGTTTATTTATCGTTACATTTGATGATGATAAAACTAAATTTCGATTTCATCATAATCGAGTACAAGCTTCATCAACAATATCTCTAGTACAAGAGATTCAGAGATTGTCATTAAATAAGCTTGAAACGAAGGCAAAATCATTCATTGATTTCAGTACTAGAGATAAAGGCATTTCAATGTCTACGTTCAACGTCCAAAACCTTCGTAAACATTCAGTTGATTTAATCGACTCTTACAGAAAAAACGAACATTTTGTTATTATCAGAGACATGGTTGGACAATCAAGAATAACCGGATATGCCGAATTTTAAATGTATGATTCACTTTAGACGTGATTTTGTTCGTTCAACATTCAGAACTTCCACGTAAGACGTACAAGTAATGCAGATTTATGTGCAGCGGAGTGTGTAATGGAAAACGGCGTTACTTTAATCATGGCCGTCATATATCTCACCAAATAACAAATTAATAGATATTCAGGAGTTCATTCATCGAGCACTGCTAGAGTATTCTAAAGATGTATCTCAAACACTTAGCAGATACAACAGAAATTTAGTCCACTCATTTTGGCCGGTGATTCTAACATCAACTTCAGTAATGAGAAATCAAAACCATTGCTACAGTTTCTAGAGAAAGAATTTGATTTAAGAATAAACAATAATCCAGCAGAATCAACAACAAAATATAATACTACCACGGATGAAGTTTTTTCAAGACATTTAAATAAAATAGAATCCCAAACATATGTTTCCTGCTTCAGTTACCACAAGCCAATTATTACTAAAATTGAGCCTACTAATTAAGTTAATATTACAATTCCTTCACTAATTAATCGAAAGGAACTTCGTTCCATCCGGGTGTCCCTTGACACCTCTCAATTTTTTGAGGATCGTTGGTGATATGAATTAGCGCGCAGAAGCTCCGGACTTCAGATCAGTGATTTTCACCTTTTTCATCAAAATTTGTTTATATGAAGATTGCAATAAGAAAAATCGTAATGCCTGACTCAGAGTACGCAAGTAGAATAGGGAATTCCACATGAATATCCCAGAAATATCGTTAGAGAAGTAAGAAATTGATGTTCAATCAGAGATATTACATTTTCATCCGTAATTCATCCTGATCACAAATAAATCCAGGAATCGAATTTCCACGTCAAAGCGAAAGAATGTCAAAGATGAGACGCGACCTTAGATCCAGGAGATGATAACGTATTCACTTTGGTCCCGGAGTTAGCGAAAGGCAATTGCACTGGTAGAATTTTCAAAGATCGAGTTTGAAAAGGAATTATCTACTTCGGAGTCAGAGGACCTGGCATACGTAGACAGGAGGCGCCCCAATCGCCCAAGGAATTCAATATATCCCGTTAAAGGAAATAGAAGGAACAAACATGGATGTGTGATTCTTGACAATTATAAAATTCCTACGACCCGGATGTCAAAGAGTCCTTCAGAAGAGGTTGTCTTTCGATATTTATCGAAATCTCGGAGTCGGGTTACTTTAGCGCATGGGATTTTTTGTCTTTTTATCCTTTTCGAGGTTTCGGATGCTATGGAAAAGTGGGTTACAAGGTTCTTATTGAAATTCCCCATCGTTCACCAGGAAATATCTCGAAATTTTTGCTGGAGACTTGGGATCAATTTTCTCAATAATTCGGGGGATAGCTGTCCGCCAGTTGATTCTCTTATAGGTTTTTTTATTGGTTTTATACAGCATATCCAAATTCAATTACTTTTCCAAAGAAAAACAATAGCCTACATACTGTAAGAATTTCTTGGTATGTAGAGATACCTTTTTGAATTCTTCCTGGTAATTGATTAAACGTTAACCAATTAGTATGCAAATTCTTGGTTCAGTATACTTCAAAGAGGTTGAGAGAGGAATGTATAATTGGCTTTACTGGTTTATTATCAGCTTAAATACATATATTACAAATCAAAAGTTTGAATTGTTTACCCAATTTGAGGGAGTTGTTTCGGTGTAGTTTTAACTCTGATTGCGGTGAAAACATTATCTTATTTGGGGAATAGCATTTTTTTGAGCTTTTTCACCGTTGTTCACTTCCACCGAATTCACCTTTATTGTTTCTATTATGAATTCGTGAAAAGTGAACCCAACAGTGAGTTGGATTCACTTTCATTTAGTTCCAGGCCTTTAATGTGTTATTGGTTACTAAGAGAGAGTGTTCCTTGGAAGGTTAAAGTGGAATGCGAATATAAAATAATTCGCGATGCCGTATAAACTGAAGCGAAGAGTCGTCGCACTCTGTTTTTGTCAGGTGTGAACAATTGCTCCAACGGCGAAAACAAAAGGAGTTTTTGCATCGAATTGTAACTGGGTCCATTACGATCATATAAAACGTCGGGCAACATATGGATGCCCCATCATCAACTGTCAAGCAGAATATTCATGGCGAGAAGGTCATGCTCTGTATTTGGTGGGACCAACTGGCTGTACTGTATTATGGGCTGCTACAATTGAACGGAAGTATGACATGTGAGGTCTACCGATGACAATTGATGCGTTTGAGCTGAGCATTGCAAGAAAAATGTCTGCAATATGCCTACAGATACGATAAAGTTATTTTGTAACATGACACATGTTGCGTCGCCCCTTAAAATGTAAGTAGAAACTCTCAAATTTGAAGTCCTACCCCATTCGACGTATAGACCAGACATTGGTCCTTCGATAACTATCTCTAAAGAGCCTTTTTTCGTGATGAAATCCGTCAATTGCCAAAAAGATGGGAAGAAGTAGTGGTCAGCGACGAACGATACTTTAAACTTTGAATGTATAACCAATTTTTCATGGTAAGGCCTCAATATTTGAAAAAAGCCGAATTTATACTCCTAATATCAATATCCTATTCGAACCGCAAAACCAAATATTACCTTTATTTCTCAACCTCAAATACAGCTAAAAATCTGGAGTGTAAGGGCAGACATTGGAACCTAGACTCAATGAACATGAAATGAATTTCACCAAAGATAAGAATTCCCACATTTGCAAACGGAATTGGTTACACTTTTCCAACAGACAATCTGAAAATTTTACAAATAGTATCAAAGGGCAGGAAACGTAACCATTCGGTGTCTGTTCAAATATCCAAGTTCTGTTGTCCACTTCACTTATTGTGCCTCATGTATTTTTGTTATCATTCCTTGGTCCTGTATAAGGTTTTCTTGTTACATTCATAGAACCACATTTAATGTTACAATATCTGATGTGTATAGAAAAAAATGATTTCAGAATTTTTAATTTATTTAGTTTTACAGCTACTAAACGTAGCTTACATTTAAAAAAAACCTAAATATTAAAAATATTGACTTAAAATACTAATTGAAGTCTATTTTTTCCTTCGATGAGGGTCATATCTTTCCTCTCTTCAAAAACCAGCAGTAATCATCCATCATGGCTGAATCCCATCGTCCCTGATAGCGAATTTTCATTGTACCAATATCTTAGTAGAATCTTTTACCCTGCTCGTCACTGACAACTCCCAAATTTTCAGGAAAAACTGACAGATGTGAGTGGAGGAAATTAATTTTTGATGACATTCGGGCACCATGCGATTTGTAGGTATCTAATAGTTCATTAACTAACTATTGATAGTTTTCATCCATATTGTTGCCCAAAATTCCTCTGGTAGGCTTCTCTGTAAAATTAACGTCGTCCCACAATTTTCCGATTTGTGGTCCAATAAAAATGCCTTCCTTTAATTTGGTATCACTTGTTTTAAGTATTTCAATCCATCACCATATCTATTCATAGCCTTCACAAAGTTTTTCATCAGCCCAAGTTAAATGTGAGGAGGCAGAAGGACATTTTTGGGGTATACAAGAGGTCTAAACTTAACATTTTCAGATCCCGGTTGAAATACACTTCTTTCTTGCCAAATTTTTGTTATATAATGCTGATTTACTACACGACTGTCCCATAGACAAATAAAACAGCAATATTTTGTAAATCCTACCCAAAGTGTCACTAAAATTCCTATACCTTCTAAGTCCCCACAAATCTGCCATTTATATGATTTGTAGTTTATTTTATCCAAGGAGTGCGCATATTTTCATAACTCTATTTCATCGTCACTGAATGCGCAACTGGTATAGAGGGTTTTAAATCTTCATTATGCTAATTTTGAACTGTATTCAGACGATTCTATGAATAAACGCCACTCAGAGGAGGAATGCTCAATATCAAGTTCCAGCATTCAACCATCAATATCACACACAACGAATTTCTCATACTGCAGAAAACGGAGCACTTCTTTTTTTGAATTAGTAATTTTCGTTTCGTTGCCTATTAAGCTCCATTCTTTAAGTCGGGAACCAAGAAGTTCTGACTGTTGCTTTGATAACTCCAAATCACACTCTAAATCATTCAACTCACTTTGAACAATTAAATGTGGCTCGCCGGAACTGGGACCTGTTGTTCGGAGCTGCGATGTCTCCAATAGCTTCTAAAACAACATTTTGCGGATCTAAAGATGCGATCGGCACTGGTAAATCTGCATTATGAGGTACAGGTCGTATTGCAGACTTCAAATTTAGATAGTAGGTCTTGTGCTTTCCCTTTTTGTAATAAACTTCAGTCTTTGTCAGGCAAAAAAAGCAATCGTCTTAATGATTAGTGAGTTCTCGCCATACCATAGGGACTGCAAAGAGCATGCTTTTCTCTTTCCATTCATCCACTGTACCAATGATACGCTACAACTAATACAGCACACATCCACTGCTTGTCTCCAATTAAAACAGCAAAATATTGGAAGTAGGCTTTTTCAACAGGGAATTGCCTGGGTTGTGATTTCACTATAATTTCTCCACAAATATAACAAAACTTATCAGGACAGATTTTGCAACTGCGTCTGTCTCGACATTTTCATCCTTAAAACATTTTTTTATCTACACACAGGGAACCCCTCACTTCGAAACTCAACAGAAGACGGATTTTTAAACTTAATTTTATATTTAAGCAACATAGTTTATGTACTTTTTCTGTTATAAAATGCATCCATTTTAACGTCCCCTCATAAAATTGACTAACGTAAAATGGTCTTATTGAGATATTAAAAAGTGGTATATGTTAGGGCTTTAGGAATATTTTTCCTATTATTAGAAAGGTATTTCCATCAAAAAAAAAAGATCTGCTTTGTGTTGCAAAAATCTTGTCAACCAATTAATATAAATTTTTTGGCAGTTAAACATGGTATTGCCTCAAAACTTGTTCGAATTGTGATCAACTACCAAATAATAACGGCCGAAACAGTTCAACAAACATATCTCATCTGGAATGATTTCACTTTTTCATTCAATCCAATGTCAATGGCACTTTATTTTTTATATATCGCACATACTCTGAGCGGAATACATCATCTACTTCGGAAGTATTTATTGATCCGTCGTCAATAATCATGAACCATAACATTTTATTACGATCTTCGTCTAGGCATATATATCGTAAATGCTACCCCTTGAAAATAACTTAATCACTGTATACCTATATGGAATGTTTTAATGAAGATATCAATGTTTCGGTCGAGTCAAATTACAACGACATCTGGATGACTAAAAGTCGTAAAGTCTAATAAAGTACCGTGGTCCGAGCTCTAAAACGTTTCCCCAAAATAAAATGTTATAAATTACTCGTAAATGAGAAATATAATCTCATTAACATCGTGCTTATGATGATGATCATGTTAAAAATTTTATGGCCTCATTCAAGTTTAATTTGGATCATAAAGTTTGGGAGTAAAGAGTCAACCGATAAAGTTAATGTCATAATTAAATTGATAGTAGTGACTTTCCAAGCTTGGTTTTAATTCCAATGCAATAGAAGTAACAGGTATTCTTCAGTTGGGTATTTTTAATTCGATGCTTATAATTATCATCGATGTTTCACAGAAAATTGCCGACAGAATACGTGAAAAATTTTTGAGCTATGGCTGAGCTTTCGAGCTGAAATTGATTTTAAAAAGTTACGATTATCTGTGAAGGTTGCAAAATAGTTGAAAATAACTATAATAAATAAATAAAAGTTTATAACTATCTTTTATTCAATAAACCTATTATGTATGTCTTGATGTGCGAAATATTGGGTGGTTCCGAAAGTAATTTCGTTTTTTTTTGGGTAACTGAAAGACAATTTTCGTATAATGAATAAATATTTTATTAAATTATATATTGGCCCTTTTGGTCCAACACCTTTTCATTTCTGCTAGAAGCATGATTCCACGCTCATAAAAAGTTTGGTATTTGCGGACAAAAAACTCATCCAGGTGATTTTGGACCTCTTTATTTGAAGTAAAGGTTTTACGGTACAGAAAATTTTGCAATGACCGGAACAAATAATCATCCGAAGGCGCCAGATCTGGAGAATATGGTGAGTGTGGCAGTGTATTCCATTCAAGCTCTAAATGCTTTTGGTGAGTGACCAAACTTGTATGAGGTTTAGCATTATCTTGGTGGAACACTACATCATTTCTGTTGATTAATTCTGGTCTTTTCTGTTAAAGTGCATCATTCAGTTTGTCCAGCTGATGATAGTGGACTTCCGAATTAATAGTTGTGTTATCCGGTATAATAATAATAATAAATGGTCTTTATTTACCAATCCAAAATATACAAATCAAAAAAATTACTTATCTGAGGGCGAGATTCAGTTTGCATGACCCCAGGCCAGAAAATAATACAGTAACTTGTTGAAAACCACCTGAAGTCATACGTCTATTCTTCCATCTAACCCTCTACAATTTAAAACACAAACGAAAATTAAAGAAATCCGAGCATACCCAACTAAGAAATAACAACTTCCACAATGCCGCAGATTATATATTTAAATGTTTATGTTTGCCTCACCTCAAACAGAGCCCAGAAATAGTCAGTCACACAACATCTTTATTAGACTCTTCAGTAAACAGAACTGCAGAAGCCAAAAAAGTGAGATGAACAGTTCAGCCGTACAGGGGATCGTTGCGAAAATTATCGATCAAACGTAATTTGAATTTATCGAGTGAGATATTTCTATACTCAAATTTTAATTCGTTCATAATTTTTGCCACTTGGTAGGAAAATGATCTCGTGAACAAGTCAGTTGAATGTTTCGGTATAGAAATACTACATTTAGAGCGAATATTCACAGAATGCACACCAGATCGGAACAAAACTTTGTTGAAAAGTGTT
This sequence comes from Megalocaria dilatata, assembly GCA_034642435.1. Classification (NCBI taxonomy): domain Eukaryota; kingdom Metazoa; phylum Arthropoda; class Insecta; order Coleoptera; family Coccinellidae; genus Megalocaria; species Megalocaria dilatata. Next base: position 59,061,074 of record CM067856.1, on the reverse strand, counting down.
ATCGGTATTCCCTTCTTGATTATCTTGAAAAACAAAACCGAAGAATGAAATTTCCGCCTATCTTCCATGTTGAGCCATCCTGTTTTCTTGAGGGTATATGTTATTGGATCTCGTTTTCGAATTCCGTGAATGAATCTCAAACAACGATTCTGAAGCATCTGTATTCGATTCTTATCAAAGACTGTTAAACAAGGACTGTAGACAACATCACAAAAATTCATATGTGACAGTACTAGGGATTCACAAAGCAATATCTTGTCCGATCTATTGAGGTAGTTTCTGTATTGATATAGGAGTCTTAGGTTCAAGTAAGCTCTGCTCAGCGAATTTGATATATGCCTCGTAAATCGTAAGTCAGTATCAATTGTCAAACCCAAATTCTTGGCACTATCCACAAAACAAACAACGTTTCCATTCATTATAATGCTCTGACCATAATTTTGCAAGAACATTTTTCTTTGATTTTTTCTCCCAAAGAGTTGGCACATGGATTTATTAGAATTCAAACGAAGGCAATGTTTCACTGATATCTCGTATATGACGTTCAAGTCCAAATTAAGGGCCGCCACTGCCTGTCGACATTCATCAGGTTTGAAGGAAAGTTTTAACTGACCATCATCAGCGTAAAAAAAAGAAGTGGCTGAAAGGCAGACATTAGCGAAGCACGATATATATATTATAAAAAGTAGCGGACCCAAGATAGATCCCTGTGGAATTCCACAGCTCAGTCTCAAGTATGTTGACGTTTTATCATCAATGACTACTGCCTGAGATCTACACTCAACATAATCAGCCAATAGTGCCGTAACTTTCCGTGAAACACCAATGTTATGCAATATAGCAACTAAAAGTTCATGATCTACAGAGTCGAAAGCTTTCGAATAGTCGAGTAAAGTTAAGATGGTAAGGTCTCCTTGATCAATAGAACTGAAAACTTCATCTGTTACATTGAGCAGAGCAGTACAACAGCCATGGTCAGGTCTAAAACCAAATTGTGAGTTGAGGCAGGAATGATTTTATTTTTCTCTAGATGATCCTGCAGTTGCCCATGCATTACCCTTTCAATTATTTTAGACCAAGTTGGTAACAAACTAATAGGTCGAATATCATCTAAAGATGATGGGTTGGAGTATTTTGGCAAGGGAACCACCAAAGCTTTTTTCCAAGAGCTGGGATAAACAGAGTTTTTCAGACAAAAATTGACAACATGCGTCAAATAAGGAAGAATGAAAGGAATGCACAGTTTAATTGTAGATATATTGATGCCATCATGACCCGTAGCCCCACTCCTGATACCATTGATTACCTTGAAGATCTCGGCTTCTTCTACCTCCCGAAATGTAAAACTGGCCATATTTGAATCCCTAGTGTTTTTGTTGTAGAATTCAAGAAGATCATGGTCCCTAAGAACTCTTGGAATGGAGTCAATAAAATATTTATTTATTTTATTAATATATTTCAACTCTTCGGGTAGTTCAGTTGATTTCCTCTTGATAATATTGAGGTTTTTCAGACTCGACCAGAAGTTTTTAGTTTCCTTGTTGTTCAAGACAGAACGAAAGTAAGCTTTTTTTTCATTTTTAACCGCCAGTGAAACTGCATTTCTAATCTGTTTGTACAAGAGCCAGTCGTTTTCATTTTTGAATTCTTTATAACGAGCCAGAGTTTTATCCCTCAAAATCATCATTTCCTTTAAATTATCTGTGAGCCATGGTGTATGTCTCTATGTTATTCTTATAGTACGGAAAGGAACGTGTAGATCCAATAAGGTTGTTATGTTGGAATTCATCAAATTTATTTTCTCGTCGATATCATCGTAATCAAATATACTTCTCCAGGGTATAGATTAGAGATCAGAATTGAATTGATCGTAATTGAAATTTCTAAAGTCTCTTACAGTTTTAAACATGGGAAATTTCTTGTTCATATCAATGTGCCAATTACAGGATACAAGTTTATGATCGGTGCCAACGTCGGTAGTCAGAACTTCAATTTCGGAGACACTATGGATGTCCGAAGATAATATATAGTCTATAAGTGTTGCAGATTGGTTGGTAATTCTTGTTGGCTGGTTTATTATCTGACTGAGACCAAGTGCATCAATTCTCCCCTTGACGTATTTCGTTTCACTATCTGGGACAAGCAAATCCGTATTGAAGTCACCCATGCAAATTATTTTATCGGCATGAGTAATTATAAATTCATATTCAACATCAAATAATTGCCAGAATGTTCTGTAACTAACAAGTGGAGGCTTATAAATCACCCCTAATGCTCTATCACAACCATGTGATTCCAATTTCAGCCAAATTTGTTCTATGGAACCGCCAATCTTGAGAATACTGTGCCTCAAACCAGACCTGACGTACACTCCAACACCACCACCCTGTCTATTGCGGTCAGAACGAATAAAATGATAACCGTCAATACCAACTGCATCATCCGTGACCGTATTATCTAATCTAATCTCATTCAGAAGCATTATATCAAAAGAATTAAACAACAACATGTCCCGTAAGTCTGTGAAATGTCCAATCAAAGTTCTTATATTCAAGTGAACTATTTTAAGCATATCCATCTATATGTTTGACTAGTTTATATCATTTTATTTTAAAAGAGGTTGTTAAAATGAGGCATTCACATTATAAAAGTTAAAAATAAAAATCCTCCAACAAATTTAATACAAATAAATTATTCTCAAAAATTACTAACAAAGTGAAATAGATATGAATAAAATAACAAATAATCAAATAATTCTGAGGTCTTATATTCCCTGAATTTTATCTACGGCAAGATGGAAACCTATATAAAACTGAATGAAAGTTTTCGAACGTTCAGTGACTCCGCAATCCCCAAATAAAACTAAACAATTGGAGAAGTCAAAAACAGTCAATTCCCGGGACCAAAACAAAAGGAGGCACAACTACGGTAAAAGTTTCTGTTTGTGAGCTGATTGAATTGATCATTAGTTTCAATCTGTATGATTTTATTGTTTATAATCACTTTGATATTACCTCTGACAGTCCAACAGCTATTCCTGTATTTTTCTTTAACTTTTTTAAAGAGAATCAGTTTACTTTTAACAAGCATTTCCACCATAACAACACCACTTCCCTTGAGTTTCGATTTCTTCTCAAACACAGCATCCCGCATCCACTGACACACGAATTCAACAACAATCGTGCGATGTTTGGTTATGTTTTGTTTTGTACCGCCGAGTTTTTGACCAATCCGATAACAGTTGTTAATTTGGTTCTTGTTTATATCAACACTTAACTGATTTTTGAATAAACCTATTACAGTGGGGTAAAGGTCTTCCTCTGTATTCTCCCTTATTCCATAGATGAGAATATTTTTCGAGAGAGTCTTCTGTTCCATCCCATCTAAAATCTTCTCAAGTTTTCCATTAATTTCAAGCTTAAATGTTTCAAATTCCAATTTCAGTTTTTCCTCAAACCCTTCTCATCTGACTTTGAAATTTCTTCTAAAGGTCGGGTATTGTTTTGTTGCGTGTACCCATTATGTTGATATTTTATAAAGTTTCTTATCACTTTCCAAGTTAGCAGAAAAGATTTTCAACAATTTTTGACCTCAATAACACTCAAAATTTGTAAATTCTTGAGGAGCTCGGAGATAAACGTTTACTGCTCACGCATGCTCAATGCTCAAAAAAAAAAACGGTTCCTTTAAAATCCCACCAAACAGAGAGCATAACCTTTTTTTTGATGTATATTGGCTTTCGAAATGCTTTGGGCCGGTTTTAGTCTTGCTACATGATTTCTTGGGTTTGACATTGTTATATACATACAACCCATTTTTCGTCCCCAGTAATGCTTTGTGCTTCAAAAATGGATCATTTTCGTGACGTTTGAGAAGCGAATCACAGACGTCAATGCGATGATACAAATTTCGCTCCGTGAGAATATGGGTAACCTATATATCGAGCTTCGAGGTTAAACCCAGCCTTTCAAGTGATCATAAACACTTGTATTCTATAAATTTAACCTCTGACCGAACTCCCATGTTGCTATTAGCCGATTTGCATCAACTTATGCCTTCATCATGTATTTATCAGCTTTAACCGGCCTTCCGGAACGTGGTGCATCACGTGGTGCATCCGACATCAAAATTGTCGGATCGAAATTTTGCGAACCAGTTTTGGCACTGGCATACTGTCAACACATCTTCTCCATAAACATCGGATAATTTCTTTGTGGCTTGAACAGCATTTTTACCTTTTCTCTAGTAAAATAGTAAAATAGGACGAAAATGCTTCTTATTGCTCTCCATATTCAAAAGAGCACCAGCCAAAGACTACTGCGTAGAATTAGTTGAACTTTTTCACACACAAGCCTTGCTATATCAGTTCTAAAAATATATAATATACAATACAATGTCAAATCGAATAAATAAACCAACAAATATAAATAGTCATTTAAAATTAATAAATAAATATTTGAAGGAAACAAAATTTTGTTTCTGATCTCACCATTATGAACACCAATTCCTTTTCAAAAACATGAAACACAACTCAAGGATTTCTCAAAAAATAATTATAATAAAATAAGTTTTATACATAATATATAATTATATTTAGGATTGAATAAATCTCATTATTGAAAACCATATAATACCTTACAGTTTTCTGAGATTTTGTGACGAACATAGACTATCTTGATTTTTAAAGTTAGTCTGTTTAAGCAACGATCCGGTTACCACTTTGAGGTAAGATATATATTATTTAGGCCGATGAAGAGATTATCGGAAATTTAATTGTTTTTTGAAGATATAGTGCATGTTTTGAGAGATTTTTGAATAAACTTATTTGAATATTTAAATATATTAAATATTTCGAATAAATTATATTTTTTGAGAAGTCCTCAAGTTGTGTTTCATGTTTTTGAAAAGGAATCAGTGCTCATAATGGTAAGATCAGAAACAAAATTCGTGTCATTCAAATATTTATTTATTAATTTGAAATGACTATTTATATTTGTTGGTTTATTTATTCTATAAGACATTGTATTTTGAGTTTTGATTATATACGTCTATTAAATATGAGCAGTGCTTATGTACACATCAATTTAATTCTAAATGTTTTTCGAATAAAAATTTTTTTGAAATTAAAATTGTATAAGACTGACAGATTAAATCTGTTTTGATATTCAAATTTTGTTAACAATTGTTTCTCTATTACAGAAACAGCGTCAGGTTTTTTACATTTTCAGTAATTGAAGTCATTTCCGAGATACATCTATTTCATATTGTTACAGGTGATTATGATTCAATTAAGGTTTCTGATAATTCCAAAATAGGGATTTCCTAGGAATTCAAATCAATAAAAGATGATTTGAAGTAAAACACTTTATTTCCGCTTATTTATTATAAATAAGCGGAAATAAAGTGTTTCACTTCAAATCATTTACGATGAATTTCCGTCAAGTAGAGACCGAAACAATCAAGAATTCAATAAAAGATATTCAAAGGCGGAAAATTTTCAGATATATTTACTATTGAGCAAAAATAATTGAAAAAACTTTTATTTTCATTTTCTGTAAAATTTCGAAATGATGGCTAGAGTCGTGTTCTTGCTTCTGATAATAAGTGGTTTGAATGAGTGGAAATATTTTCTCCGTTGAATAAATTCTTCATATATTCTTGAATGTTTTTTGGGAAAGTTAGACTCGTGTCCTGTGTGAGACCTTTCGGCAATATCCAAATATCTACTTATAAAGTCCTGTTTTATCATCTTTGGATGTAATATTTCCATTAGTAATCAAAGTCTTCTGCTTTTGAACAAAAGGGTCAAACGCGCCACAAAATTCGTGGAGATTTGCGAAATCTCAAAAGTTTGCTTTTGTCAAACGAATTTGTAAAGTGGGATTCGGGTTTCACCTTACCCAATGATAAACTAGGGTGGATGTTGAGCTTTGGACCTTCATGGGTCTCATCAGTTAGGCGCAGAAGCCTACGAGCTAATTTGATTATTGATATTTTAATCTAGTTGGTTCAAGAAGTAGATCTCATACGCAAAGAACAAAGTTTATTCATTTTGCCAAAGACACAAAGATTGTATCAGTGTTCGGCATCTGCGCGAGTTCTACAATTCGAGCGACTTTTGCCTTTTGTACTATGCACTTTTGACTTTTGTCTTTGCTCAATATTTTCATTGTTTTCAATGTATTCAAAGTTTAAGTTTGTTTTAGAGTGATATTCTCAAATTAATTCAATTCTCCAAAAAACAAAAAGCCTTCATTTTATTCACTGATCCTGATCATACTGAATTGTTTGTTGCCTAGAAATGATCCAGTTTCTTGAATGTCTTGGTTCATCTCATTCAACTTATTCTACATTTTCAAAAAAAAAAATATTCAATTCCTTAAATTTCACTAGGAATACTGGAAGGTAGCCAAGTAGTAAATAAAAGTCAATGTCCATAAACTATTCATTGATGAACGACAAGTGTTTGGTCACACTGCGGCCTAATCATGTTTTACATTGAAGTGTAACTTTTTTGATGTTCGTGGATTATCTTCTTGAACGATCTACCGAACAATTAGGCAATCCTTGCAAGTCAACTTATAGACTCCAGATTTATTATCTTTTATCTTTATCTTTATTATTATATCTTTATCTTTATTATTTTCAGTGTATTTTTCTATGGTGTTATTTATTTGGGAAGCTGCTAACTTGAATAATAAAGATAAATCAAACAAAAATAATGAATCAAGAGTGGATAAGTCGACTTGCAAGGATTGCCCAATGGTTTATATTGATCAGACCGGCTATCGTTCAAAAAGAAAATCCACGAACATAAAAAAATTTACACTTTGAAGTCCACACATACAACGTACGCCAACCATTCAATAGAATTTGAACATAATTTCAATAACGAATACGAAATTATCCATATCGGGAGTAAAGGGTCTAGATTAACATTCTTTGAATCACTTGAAAGAATTCGATATAATTCCCAGAAGACCCTCCTGAACAAACAAACACATATCAATAGGTCACCTCTATGGAATATCTTCAATTATTTTGGATATACCAGCGACAACCCCAATAACTTTTATTGCCCTTGACGGTTTTTCTTCACCTAATTGGGATTACCCAAATATCTGTCATTCTAATTTTAGTCCCATTTGCTGTAATAACTGTCAGTACATAATAAAAACCTATTAAGTTTTCACATAATATCAGTTCGAATGTAGACATGATTAAGACACAGTATGGCGAAGCAATTGTCGTTCATCAGTAAAAAATTGAATTTCATTTACTACTATAAAAGGTAGCGATTATTAATGTTATTATTAATTATTATTCAATGTAATGAATTCAAAGAGGCCCACTCAAATACACACAATATTAGCTAAGCTAAAAGTCAATTGTGAATTGATTTAACATGTTGAGGCTGATCTGTATATCACAGTTCTTTTGCTTGGAATTTCACATAGTCACTTTTTCATATCAATCTCTAATTATAACTCGAAATTTCCAGAGAAGAACTTTATTAAACTTTTTGATGAGACTCGGTACCACTTCGTAACTCGATTCTCCATTCCTTTCTCGTTTGATTCTTCTACGTGGAATGAACTGAGGAGTTCTTATTATTTTTTTCCGCGGAAGAATTTATTCTGATCTGATGAGAAGTCCGGGTTGTTATATCTAATTTCAAGTTGAAGAAAGGGAATGAATACTATATGAAAATAAATGAGATTTGTCAAAATAATTATGCTGGAAGTTGCAGTGCAGAATTACTCAGAAATGATGTTTTCCAAGTGAACTATGGGAGTTATGTTGATAACTGATTAGAAAGATTCATTCTCACTTAAACAGAAAAAAAACTTCACACAAAAAAAAATTATACTACTGTATCCTCGAGGTTTATTTGAATAAATATATATCACAAATACATACGATTTTGAAGAACTACACTCTATATAGAGTTCAATCGTTCTTTTGATCATGAAACTTATTCATAATCGCCAAAAATACAGTAAACCCAGAATACAAGTGATAGTGTGTTGACAGTTTATAGACATTTTCATGGAAAAAACTGCACTTTTGAAATTATAGACATCGAAGAAAATTCGAGAAAAATTACATCCAGTGATAAACTTCAAAGTACTGTGTTTACAAACTTTTACTTTCTGTTATGTAATAATTCCAAACAATTCTTCTTTGATTGTATTTATAAAATTATATATAAGTTGGCTCGCTTCATGCAAAATATTACTTTTGTGTCGAATCATACACTCAAAATTACTTATTCTTCAATCTTGAAATAAACTCGTATATACTGAAACAAAATGTAAGATGCTCTTTTAGCAAGCATATTTCGAAGGTGGCCTATTCAGTGTTGAATTCAAAAGTGAAGACATTTTCTAGATTATTTCTTCGTTTAGGAAAGAAACTTCTTCCTCCATTTAATTAGGAATACTGTACCACGGGTTTTATGTTCGTTTGGAATAAAATTTTATTATAGAAATAAATAGTTCAGTCATCAGAAATCAAATTTCTTTGAAACACGAAGTAAATGATTCTAAAATTCAAATATTGAAACAGAATTTTGTTAAACTTTTTCATTATTTAGGATTTATAAAATTTGAATCAGAATGTCTTACAAGTACTTCTCCTATTTCTTATATAGAATCCTCAAATATCATTTACACTCAATAATCTGAAGGAATCTATAGAATGATAATCGAAATTAAATAACATACTTAGCCGATACAGTTTTTCATTTTATTTTCATGCAGCATTATGACTTAGAAATTCTGTGCCAAAAAATACTTAATATAAATTTAAGAATACGTAACACAAAAAAATGCTCTAAATCCTATTATATTAATGAGAGAGATGTAAGAAAATCAACTATAAATCATTATATATAAAATGAAATAAAGCCGTCAATTCTTCGAAATTTGAATACTAAAACAGAATTATACTGTGAAACCTCTACATAATTTAATTTTCAATGATGAAATTTGGAGAATATGCTATATTTTAGATTTAGAGCACTTCTTGGAATAGAATTCGCTAGTTGAAGTGTTCATATGAAACAGCAGTACCGGTTCAAGAAGTTATTTGATTCCTTTATATTTTTTATTGTTATATGATATTCGGTATTTCTATATGGAATAGAAACAATGTTTCTCAAACTTATTTATTTCTATTTAATTAAATCATGTGAAGGTTTCACAAAATTATTCTATTTTATTATCTGAATTTTGAAATATCACCCCCATTCAAGGAATTGACTCTTTAAATGTGTTTTATTTTGAATGATTTTTAACAGATGGTTGGACGAAAAAAATATATTTTTTATTTAAAATTGAGGCAATTACGTTCGAGTATCAAACTGTAAATGATAGAGGATTTATTTATTATTAATAACACTTATTATTGTTTCAGGTTACCTCTACTAGAAGAAATATATTTGATTAAAGATTGAAAGTCTCCTCGATTCTTTACAAAGGCAAGAACATGCGTTAAAAATCGTCAAAACATGAAAATTTTCATAAAATATTTTCAGGATTTTCTCCAAAACTGTTTTATAATGTTTCTGTCCTAGACTCAGAATTATGAAGAACTTTATGAAAATAACACAATTTTTATATAAATGAAATAAGTATGTCTGCCTTCATATATACTGAACATCAAAACAATCCTACATACTTAAATCTATGAAAGAGGATCATTATCGAAAAAGATTGTCAATTATCAATATAGTCATAAATGTAAAAAGAAATAATTCTTTGCGGTTTGAATGAAATCATTCATCTTCTTCCTTGTTTATAAAAACTAATAATATCCTTATCTTTTTAACGTCTTAAGATTTTCTCGTAAAAAAATATTTTGAAGCTTTCATTTTGAGTAGTTGGGAGGAGTGAGTATTACGGTAATATGTAAATATCATTAGAAAATCTTTTATGTTTATTAAATTTTTTTTTTCATAATAGAATAATGCGGCTTCAGTTTTGTACTTCTGAAAGCGGTTCGAAGAGAAAATTATATATACAAATTTCGAGATTTGTAGAATGAGAAAAACTTGCATAATGCTTAGCTTGTTGCGGAATCTCATAATATTATTCTGTAATAAACGGAATATATAAGTTGATATATATATATATATATATATATATACATATTTCCTATCTTTAATTAAAATTAACAATTTCTCTCAAGATTTACTGGTTTGAAAATCGATTAAAATATATATAATTTCTCCTTGATATTTTCTCTGGATTGATTATTTTATGAAAAAAAATATATATATATATATATAATATTATATGTCATTTTTTACAAATTAGGCTAAAATGCAACCTACAAGATGAAGTTAAATTATTATCGATGAATGAGAATAAAATGAGTGTTATATTTTTAAGAAATATAGATATAATAAAATATGCTTCACCTCCATCTCTATACTTCGTGGCAGGGTTAAGTAGTGAGACCAAAATTTGTGTTGGACTTTTACAAACAAACAATACCTATTTATTTGCTTCCGAGTCAAACAATATCTATTTGTTCGACTCGAAAGCAGCTACCCTATTAGTCACCTCTAGTTGGGTTCTTAGATCGATTCAGTATTTAATAAATTACATGTGTGAGTTTCTTTGTCCATTAAGATCGGACGGAAGATATGGATAAGAAATATAGGAGACCACCGAGCACAACAACGACGGCTATCGGACAAAAACTACCACATTAAGTTGGCGGCACATCCAGTGGTGTTATTTACCCGTTTGGGGTTGACAAAGCTACCGTTAGAATATACCTATGTTTAGCTTTCTGGGATATGAATTATGGAGGGTTGAAAAACAACTATTCTGAAGGAGAATATAAGATGTCCCAGTAAGATTTCATGAATCATTACGGAAAGTTTTGTGCACTTTTATATGAAAGGAGCGAATTACAGATTTTTAGTGTGCTCATGCATTACAGTAAAATAATTTGAATTGATTTGTTAGTTGTAACTATAGGTGAGTTGATTACTTAAAAGTTCAAGTTCGTGAAATTAAAATTTATCATATTTAGTGAAAAGTTGTCTTATGTTCGCAGTTTGTTGAGTTATTTTCAAGAAACAGAAATGATTTCAATAATGACTCAATTAAATACCTATATATTAATGACTTGTATAATATCATTATATAATAAAATCCTTTTCACCAAGTATTATGATTGGTTAAAAAAACTAATGTTACATAAATTAAGGAAATGTCTTACCCGTATAGACTCGTGAGTAATTAGATCAAAATCGTTGGAAAAATATCAATTCTAACAAAAATGTTTATAATTTAACTCATTAAAACTCTAACAATCCAAGACTCCTTCTGTAATAATTCCATAGTGGCATCAGCAAAATGAAGTGTTTCACCATTTTGGTGCAAATGGTTCACAAATTGAATTCAAACATATTTAGTTTGAAAAGTGAAGTAAGTTGACTTATATACGCAGTTACTTGAATTATTTTCAAGAAACAGAAATGATTTCAATAATGAATCAATTAAATACGTGTATATTAATTACTTGTATACTGTCATGATATAATAAACACCAAGTATTGTGACTCGTTATAAAAAAACTAATGTTATATAAATTAAGGAAACGTCTTACCCGTATAAATAGACTCGTGAGTAATTAGATCAAATAAGATCAATTCTAACATAAATATTTATAATTTAAGTCATTAAAACCCTTACAATCCAAGACTCTTTTTACAATAATTCCATAGTGACATTAACCGAATGTAGTGTTGCACCATTTAGTGCAAATCACAAATTAATGTCGAACATATTTAGTTTGAAAAGTTTTGTTAACAGTTATGAATAACCCCCACTATTTTTGCAACAACTTTTGCATTCAAAATCGATAAGGTCCGATGATGATCTTAGAAGATAAGCCACACGAAAAAATTACTTTTCTGAAGGCAAAGGCATAACATGAATCTGTTGTGAATCATTTTCACACCAAAGTTGATAACATAGTTAAGTATACTGTTTAGCAGGAAAAGAACTTCATTTGAAAGATTATTTCATTTCAAGAATAGGTAACATAAATTATTGCAACAATTTTGTTTTGCATAAAATTATATGATGAATTTCGAGATTATCGACCATATCGATAATTTCCGAACGGAGAAAACTTAGAGACTTGAAAATTTCAGGGTGGGTTAGTAGTCTGAATATATTATATAAATTGTGATGGAAAATGAACTGATTCTTGCTTAGTTATTCTCATTTGAAATTTTATCTTTCAATAATTTTAAATATTTTCTGAATCCACAGAGTTCAAATTTAGTATTTGGATGTGGAATAACCAAGGCTCATGCCTAATTTCGTGAAGATAAGTAACGACATCTGTTCTAACTTTTCAATTATCAAACATGAACGTTTATAAATTACAACTATATCTGTCTATAAAGAAAAACTAATAACTCAGGTAGCCAGATGGCTAACACGTTGTATCGGGTGTTTTTTTAGAGTGATAGAACTTTGAATTTAAATAAAAGACATTTAAATTAAGATTGAAGCCAATTTTTTTTTATTTGAAAGATAATTTTTTGACATTTATGTTTTAAAAATAATTTCCGGCATATGGCTATGACTTACAGCAGCGATATTTTCTTCTGTACGTACAGTTATTTGTCTTGTTGTTGTTGTTGCATCGAGTAGAGAAAATGTTGTCCGAAATCAATCGACGAATTCGCTGCTCTGATGGACGATTATGTAAACCATAAATTTCGCGAAGTGCTCTATAAGTTTGGCGAATAGAACACTAATTTTGAAAATAAATTTCAACAATTTGTAAACGTTCTTGCGGCGTGAGTCTTTCCATGATAATTTGTCAATGCGTACTGAACAGAGATGTCGAAACAACATGGCAACATCTGCATTTTGTAAAATCACAGTTATCCCAATCCAAAGTTCTATCACTCTAATTCATGTTTGAATTCAGGCACAGTCTGATTTTTATTCATTATATAGTCCGTCTAGAAAGTATCCGTAATAAACAAAACTCAACTATAATTATTTAGTAAATCTTTAAAAAAAAAAAATTGAATATCAACACATTAAATATGTTAATCTTCTACAAATTTAATTTCAAAAAAATTTTTATTCAAAAAAACTTTTAGAATTAAATTAATGTCTAAAATAAGCACCGCCTACGTTTAATAGACGTATATAACCAAAACTCAATATATAATGTCAAATGTAATAAATAAACCAACAGATATACGAAAGTCATTAAAATTAATAAATAAATATTTAAAGGAGACAAAATTTTGTCTTAATTTAATTCTAAAAGTTTTTTGAATAAAAATTTTTTTGAAATTAAAATTGTAGAAGATTAACATATTTAATTTGTGTTGATATTCAAATTTTGTTATATTTCTCTTATCAAGTAAAAATCCTTTTTATATTTTAAATCTTTTTAATTCAGGAATTAGAAAATTATAACAAAATATTCATCTCGTTTACTTATACAACCAACATTTAACTGTAAATACTTGACTAAACGTCGAAGTAAACCCGAAACTAGATCACCTCCATAATTTTCGGTGATGGTAGTGCAGGATGTAAAACTGACTGAATTCAATTATCTTTATTTCGTGGCGCTGCTCGTTCAACTTTTCTTTTCAATGGGACTAAGATCTGATTAAGCTGCTGGCTATGAAATTGTTGTCACTTGATGTTCTTGCATCCAAGCTTGAGTATAGGCCGAAGTATGGAATTTTGTATTATCCTGCTGAAAACGCCAATCCTCTGGATATAAAGCATGCACCATTTCAAGGAGAAAATCGTTTAGAATGCCAGAAATACTTTTCACTATTAATGGTACCATCAACTATACAGAGAGACGTAGCACCACGCTGAGATATTGCTCTCCAAACCATTATTTTGGTGGTAAATTTGGAAATTTGAACAGTAACAGGTTGTTTTGATAGGATTTTTGAGTGATTTCCAAAGTTGGAAACAATTTTCATTAGATATAAAGACATTATTAAAATTCTATTCTTGAAAACGTTGACAAGATTCTATCCTTCGTTCCTTTGTAAAGGCATCATCGTACGGATTTTTTTGGGTTCCTTGATATGTAGCCTTGTCTTTTCAGTGACATAGAGACGGTTTCTGGATATTATTCTATATTTTGTTGATTTCCGAATGTTAGCCTTTTTGCGAAACCTCAGGCGCGGATTGTGTCGTCCTAAGGCCAATAAAGCGTTCAAATTGTTTCCTTTAATCTTACGTGGTCTTTTTGAAACTAGTGTATACCTCATATCCATGCCATTTTTTATCCTCTTCATTTTCTGATATATAGCACTTTTTTCCAGTTCAGTCAATTGCACTAATTTTTAACGTTTCGAAATCCTTTTCTATACAAATATTTTACTTTTTTTTTCTAGTTGCGACATTATTTTATAAATTGTCTATCTGTTGACAATCAACAATATTTAATAAATGTGTTGCCATGCAATTTTAACCATAACCGACTATCTGCACAACCTATTTTATACATTACTTTTGTCTTAGAATGTTACAAAAAAGGAGAATATTAAAATTATGAAAAATAATATATTCCGGATACTTTCTAGACGGATTATATGTAGCTTGGAATGAACAGTTTCAAAATAAAGCACTACTTCACCCAATATATGTAGCTTTTTTGACAAATAATTTACAGATTTGAAATCTTCGGCGCAAACGGTCTATTGAACAAACACCGAAAGGCTTCCGACTTAAGTTCAATGCTTTTCACCATTTTTCTATTGTACTACAAAATCTGCTTTAAATTTGAATCAGAATTTTTGATATCGTGTTTTTAAAATGCTAAACGAAAGAACTGAATTTAACTCAAGTTTTTCCTATTCAATTGTTTGAGACTTTTTGTATATGAAAATTCGCAAAAAATGTAAACAGAATGACAGCACCTTCTAGCGCATGGTCCAGTGCATGCAAGGAAAAATACAAATATAATTATCTGGAGATTATATCGACACACGCATCAGAAACACATCCACAATTATAATGTTGAATCTCAGGACAATTACAAAAAACAGACTGCTTGATTGATGTCCACCGATTCTAACGAATCAGAAAGGAGAGTTGAGGAAGAAAGCTGCCAACAGGACTTCACCTTCACACAAAAAGTAACGCACAAAGTGGGAGGGCATATCTCGTAGATCGCACAATTTGTCAAAATGCCCTCAGGCATCATTAATCGTGACCAAATCTCCTAGACTTACTCTGGGCTTGTTATCACGGAAAGTTGTAACGCTGACGACCGATTGGCCAGTTCTCAAGTTTCTACAAATTAACTTAATCACTGCCAGTGCTCAACTGCAGGAACTTCTCCTCCCCAAAAAACGTGTTGAAAGGACATATAGAAGGATATAGAGTTGGATTTTTTACAGAGCATTCGAGAGTGGAAAGAAAGCTCCATTTTGTTGGTGTATAATTGGCATCATTCCCAAATATAATGGGAAATAAGGCCTCATTGTTCTCGTAAGCTCCATAAAATGAAATTTTACACTCTATGTGTGTCTAATTCTGTGAAAGAAGATATCAGTGATATTTCGATTTCACGAAAATTTTAACTAATGTATGAAAATGGTGAAAAGCACTGATCTGAACTCGGAAAACATATGGTTAAAAGTCTTTTTCCGTCCCCCTTCGATCTGTATCATACTGACAAGAAAGAGTGGAAAATATATATCGAACAAAACTTCATATACTTTGTATACTTTTTCCAACATCCGAACAAAAAATTTTTTGAAAATTCTCTTCAGTTGTCCTCAGAAAATTATGCATGATCATTCGTGTCCTTAGAAAATTATGCATGATCATTCGTGTCCTTATTGCACATCTAGAAGCTAAATTTAAAATCGATCGGATTGGTACTTTCGTAAATATTTGAAAAATAATATTTCAAATGATAATGAATGTTGCAGGCATAATCTTGCATCGATTTTGTACATTTCTTAAGATAGACGATGCATTCAAACCCCAAAACCTTAAAGTTCAAGACTGTAGATCTCTTCGATCGGAATTTAGCATTTTCACCTCCAATAGTCCGCCTCGACGGATGCTTCTTCGAAATTCGGCATAAATCTTCGTTTGGTAATTGTACACCCAAGTACCAAATTTCATATTAACCGAACCAACATTATCGGAAATATTGGGAAAATAAGAAAAAGTTTCGAATGAATAACTGCGGAACTGATAGACCGATTTTGACCTTTAAAAAAATTTACCGAGACATTTCGTCTTCAAACCTATTGTAGAAGTTTCAAGTCAATAATTTCTTCTATTGGAAAGGTAGAGTGACTTCGAAGAAGTAAACTGAATAAAAAATTGAAAAGGTTCTTTTATTACACCTTGGACATCTTTTATGGCGCATGGAAATAACAGCATCCAATAAAAGGAGGTTCGAAAGAGTGTTTAGGAACTTGTTAAATTTTCCTTTTTTTCAATATTTTTTTTGATCGAAAGAATCTCCAACAAGTACATCAATTTACCCTCTTTCACATCATGTAGTGAAGGGACATCTTCCTCTTTAAAAAATGGATTATTTTTTATACAATCTTCTGCAAAACCGGTTGATTTCTACTTTTTCAAAATAGACATCCTAAGTTCTTTGATTCTATGTGGTAAGCATCTGTTCTATATATGTATTATTACAATTATCACATTTAATTCGACAAATCCCCGATTCGAAAAAGTTGGGGTTTCTTTCTTTAGTGTTCACCAACATCTCAGCTAAATTATTGCTATTTACTGCTAAAGAATTGCTTCCCATTTGATGAAGACCTTCAGAGATCCTACTGCTGAAACCTTTTATATAAGACATTGAAAACCATATTCTGTTTTCCTCATAAGGATCATTCATATTGATATGATATTTTTTTAAATATTGTGGTGAGTTTCCTTTTTAATCATTTTCAATGATATCAGTTCTATAGCCATTGTTCACCGCTATAGTTTTAATTATCTTGACTTCTTTTCGGAAATTGAGTTCGTTCAACGAGATGCTCAAAAGTCTATGAATGAAACTGTTGACATTTCAATTTGCCATGACTGATTGGATTTTGAATGAATTTGGTATCAGTAGTAGTAGGTCCATTCAAAATCATTGGATTTTGAATGGATTATGGTGTCAGTAGTGGTAGGTCCATTCAAAATCCAGTCAGAATTAATCCCATTTTATGAAGACTATTAGAGATCCAACTGATGAAACCTTTTAGATGAGACATTGATAACCATATTTTTTTTTCTTCATTATGATCAGTTATATTGATATAAAATTTTCTTTAAACATTGGATTTTGAATGAATTATGGTATCAGTAGTGATAGGTCCTTTAAAATCCAATCAGTCATGGCAAATTAAAGTGTCAACATTGCATAGTTTCATTCATATACTTTTGAGTATCCCGTTGAATGAAGTCAATTTCCGAAAAGAAGTCAAGATAATTAAAAGTATAACGGTGAACAATGACTATAGAACTGAAATCATTGGTAAAATGACTAAAAAGAAAACTTACCACAATATTTAAAGAAAATTTTATATCAATATAATGATCACCATATCGAAAAAAAAATATGGTTTTCAATGTATTATTTGAAAGGTTTCAGCAGTAGGATCTCTAATGGTCTTCATAAAATGGTAATTAATTCGTTAGCAATAAAGAGAAATAATTTAGCTAAGATGTTGGTGAGCAATAAAGAAAGAAACCCCAACTTTTCCGAATCAGGGATTTATCAAATTAAATGTGATGACTGTGATGCTAGATATGAAGGACAGACAGGGCGATGTTTACAAAATAGAATCAACGAACATGTCTATTTTGAAAAACCAGAAATCATCCGGTTTTGCAGAACATTGTTTAGAAAATAATCATTTTTTCAATGAGAAAGATGGTCACTTTACGATAATATGTTAAAAAGGGTGAACTGATGGGCCACTTGGAGGTTATCTCAATCAAAAAAGTCATTGAGAAAAATGAGAATTCAACAAATTCCCAAATACTCTTTGAGAACACCTCTATATTGGATGCTGTTATTTCCATGCGCCAATGTCCCAAGTGTGAAAAAAAACCTTTTCAATATTAACTTTAGTTACCTTTTGAAGATGGTCGAAAGACCAAAACACGTGTCAGGATTCTGAAAAAAATGTGAAACATAAAAATGTGTAAATGATTTTTAAATAAAATTGTTATAATGTATCACCTAGAGCCAACCCATATTTCATTCATTTGATTACTTTTAGATTAATTTTGGTTATTCCATAAGTTTTTACTAACTGTTGTTTCAACTTTGCCAACTCTTTTTTCTAATCTTACACCATATTAATGCCTGTCTTTTGAAACTCACAATGAAAGTGAAGTTGAGAATGTTTCAAACAGTCCTATGCAGACTTTGGTAAACTAATATTGAATTAATGAATTTTTAACATTGCAATTTCTGCGTCTATGCTTACCTATAGTAGACAATTTTTTTTACCATATATTTTACATTCTATACTCGTTTTGCGTTATTGCTATGATTAAAATTAACATAATGGACAAAATATGCCGATTATGAAAGAAATTGTATAATGGACAACTTACCACGAGTGTATATGTAGAATTCGTGTTGTCCATATTGTTAATTTTAATCATAGCAAAAACGCAATGTACCTGTAGAATTGTGTGATTCGCACCACACCCATGGCAGCCGTGAAGGTCCCATTAAATCTACCACCCCTGCAGCTACTCGTGCAGAGGGAGACGGAACGGACCACATACAAACTTTATCAACTGACAACCGACAGGTCAGAGGCCCCAGCCGGGAAGAAATGACCCAGCATGTTAGGGTTTTGTTGAGGACCGACCTTGGTCTTGGTCAAAATGCAACCATATTCCAAGCAGAACTATTTGTCATTGAGACCGCGGCGGATCTGCTGATAAATCAACTACTAAAAGCTCTGGAGTCCAGCTGTTGTACATCGAAAACAGTCTGGACTTTCCACACGCCTTTGAACAGGCTCGGTATGTATAACAGAATCACACTTGTTTGGTTACCGAGCCACTCAAACTATTTGGGTAACGGAGAGGCGTTTACTGGCGTTTACTGGAGCTGCGCTGCCTCCGGTAGGTCCGGAACCATTCCTGCGAATAACACATGACGTTGCTAAGCGGACGATAACAGGCAGAATGAACTCAAGACTAGAGTTTTTCTGGCTGGGACATTCTGGCCTGAAACATTCGAAGGTGTTGCTTGGAACAGCTAAGAACAAAAGGATGGCGGACCTAGCGCTAGGTCTAGATAGGGCCAAACTAAGAACATTTGTCGGAATTATGACAGGTCTCTGCAGGCTGAAAGCGCATTCGCACAAAATTGGTCTGGCTGAAGACGATGAATGCAGGCCGTGTCTTTAGGACACTGAAACAGCCATGCACATCGTCTCAGAGTGCCCAGCGGCGAGTCGCATCAGATTCGAGGTCTTTGGTCAGGCTTTTATAAATGAAATAATTACCCCCGAACAAGATTATCGATTTTATATAAAAACTGGATCTCTAATAAAAATAAGGGGTGAACCGCAATAGTCTGTGCGGACGCAATGGTAGGGTGGACAGACGTTCGCTCACTATAAATAATAATAATTAAATAACCCGTAGAATTTGCAAATCAAAACAATAAGTCAACTCAACCAAATTCACAGCACATTCTTCAATTACCAAACTGTTGTTAGATCTATAGAAATAAAGACAATTCACTCCTTCCTCTAAAGTACCACTTCTAATAAAATTCTCCACAAAAGTTAGGAAGTTCACAATTTCTGAAACTGTCTTTTATAGTTGCCGTCTTCTACTCATCTAGTCTTGTAAAGATACGAGAAAAAAGTTTGCTCTTCTACATAATAATATCGGTTTTAAAACGTCTTTCGTCGTTGTCCGATGCCTAATTTCCATGATCTCCTGTCACTCCACTGGTTTTCTGCCAGGTTCCTTGAGCTCATCACTTTAGAAACCCCCTCCATCCAAGTTTTTCTCGGTCTTCCTCGTTTTCTACGATGTGATGGTATCCACTCCATCATCTGCTTTGGTAGTCTAGCATCATCCATCCTTTCTACATGTCCGTACCAAACAAGTTGCCTGCGTTCAACGTCTGTCATGAGCGATTCTTCTATTCCCATTCTCATTCGAACATCTTCATTCCGTATTCGGTCCCTTCTAGATATCCCTAATGTTCGTCCAAACACATCCATTTCTGTGGCCTCCAGTTTCCTTTTGTAATTCTCTGTGATTCGCCACGTTTCCGATCCATACAATAATGAGCTCTTAATCATTGTTTCGTAGATGTTGTATTTTCGCTTTTTTACTATTTCATTGCTCCAAAAGACTCCGTTTAAACATGAGATAAGACCCCTGGCTTGCATTATCCGTTTCTGAATTTCCCGATCGTCCTTGCCTGTAATATCAAATTCAACCCCCAAGTATGTGTAGCTAGTGCAGGAAGCGATTTCTTCTGTGTCGAGTTGAATGTTTGCTAATTCCCCTCCGATGGGAAGATATTTGGTCTTTTCGGTGTTAAGTTCTAGGCCCCATTGTTTATACTCTTCCTGCAACTTTCGGGTCATATATTCCAAGTCATCCTTTTCACTAGCAATTATGACTTGGTCATCAGCGAACTGGAGCGTAAAAAGATAAGTGTTGCCCAGGTCTATTCCCATTCCCATACATTTTCTCTTCCAAAGAGCAGGAGCTCTGGCAACATAGATTTTGAAGAGCGTTGTTGATACACAGCAGCCTTGACGCAATCCTTTGCTGACCGGAAAACTTCTTGATATTCTATTACCTACTTTTATTCTTGATTCTGAATTCTCATAAAGATTTTGTAGGGCCTTAATTAGAGTGTGATTAATATTCGACTCCTGTAATACGGGTACTGTATCATACGCTTTGTGAAGGTCTATGAACATAAGATGCGTTTCTTGGTTTGTGCTCAGTCGTTTCTCTACCAGTTGTTTCAAGCAGAAAACGTTATCCGTGCATGTTCTACCAGTTCTGAATCCAGACTGTTCCTCTTCCTCTTGACAGCTGTATTCGGTTTCTATAAGATCTCTGAGAATCCTTCCATAGAGGCGACTCATCGTGCTTGTCACTGAAATGCCCCTATACTTAGCACAATTTTGTTTAGTCCCTTCTTTATGGACTGAAGAAATGTAGGCTACTTTCCATTGTTTCGGTACTGGAGCGCCATTTATGAACTTATTCATGCACCAGGTCAGAGCCTCGAAGAGTTTTCTTGTTCCACATTTTATCAATTTCGCTGGTATTCCTCCTAGACCTGTCGCTCTGCCATTTTTCAACTTTATTACAGCTCTTTCAAGTGTGGCCAGGTTGATGTTTATTTCCTCTCCTTCAATCAGTATTTCTGAGGGTGTAATCGAGGAATATTCTGTTCTGTTTTTTGTTAGCAGTTGTTCGTAATGGCCTATCCATGTTTTTATGGGTATCATCTCTATGCATGCATGATTTCTTCCACTAGATTTAACCTTTTTAATGAATTTCCATGCCTCAGAACACTTAGTTCCTCCCAGGTGTGCATTAATCTCCATGCATTTTTTATCGTACATTTGCCTTTTTGCGGCTGAAATGGTTCGCCTAGTTGATCTTTTCACTTCCATATATGCTCTTTTATCCTCTTCGGATTTTGTACTCATCCATTTTTGGTACAGTTGCTTCTTCTCTGTTACCAGTTCTTCCATTTGATCATTCCACCAAGGTCTATCATTTTGAAATCTAGTCTTAACACCAAGAGATTCCTCCGCTGCTGTTTGTATACTATTTATTATGTTCTCGTATACTTCATTCACAGATTTCTCAGCTGGATCTTCAAGTTTCTGGTTCAATCTCTGTTGGTATAGTGTTCGTATGCTGTCGTGTATCAGGCTTTCTGTATTATATTTTTTCGTCGTTATTTTTTCTGTCTCCTCAGTTATCGGTGTTATATTAGGATTCGTATGTCTGTATTGAAAAAACATTTTGGCCCTAACTAGGTAGTGATCTTGTAATACCTCTGTACACCCTGACATCGTTCACTTGTACTCCACTGTTCTGTTTTGTTATTATATAGTCAATTATAGATCTTAAATTTCTCGTATGTTGTACCCAAGTATACGTGTGAATGTCTTTGTGTTTGAAAAATCCATTGAGTATTTTCAGTTGGTGACTCTCGCATATATCTATTGGCCTTTCTCCATTATCATTCTGAGTTGTTTCCCCATATGGACCAACTACTTTGTCCTGTATTTTTCGTTCTACTCTACTATTCAGGTCTCCAAGTATAATGACTTCTCTGGTTTTTCCCATCTTATATATTTCATCATTCAGTGTTTCGAAAAATTCTTCTTTAATATTCGAGGACTCGTCATTTGATACTGCATATACGCCTAATATTGTCACTGGAGTCTGAAACAGGTGCATATTGACTCGAATGATATTCTCACTTACCGGTCAAAGTCTGTTATCTTAAGTTTGTGTTTTTTATGAATCGATAGTGAAACTCCTCTTTTGGTTCTTTGGTCCTTGGACACACCACTGAATATGTGTACATAGTTATTCATCGTTTCTGAACCTGTTCCTTTCTTCTTCGTCTCCGTCAAGGCAGCAATGTCACTCTTCAGACTATCACATTCTCGGGAGATTTCAACCACCTTATCTTTCATTCCTTATACATTCCACGTTCCAATATTCAAAGTCCTTTTCCGTAGCTGTTTTCGTTTACCAATAAATCCATCCGAAATTCCGAGGCATGTATTAGGCTTTTTGGTATTATCAATGTTTTACAAGTGACAGGGAACCTCTCTGGCGCCTAAACCTCCAACCTGGGGGACCAGGTGATTTCTATTCAAGGTTGCCTTCCTTTAGATTGGTTGTCTTTCTGGACTTTAGAGACCAATCCTCCCTTCTTCTGGTTCATCCGCTGTTCAAAAAACCTTTCTGACCACCGTTGACCATATCTTCACCTGTATCCTAGGCAGGAGCCTTTACAGGGTGCTATCATCCGGGCCAGATGAACCCTGGTTTTTTAACGAGGTTGATACTCCTCCCCTTCACCCTTTTTCAACCTGGCTTGGGACAGGCTTCGGCGGGCTTCTACTAATTGTACTTTTATATAAAATTTATCAATTGTAAAAGAGTTCAATGCTCTTGTGGATCAATGTATCCTAAGTATTCAAACAGAAATGTTCTAATTATGTCAACAAATACATTAAAGCATCTCTTGCGTACTTGTTTCTTGGAAGTTTCATACATATGTCAACCAAACAACTGGTCGAATTCAAAGCTATTTTTTGTGAAGTGCAGAACTCTTAAATATGTAAATTGCTGCCATTTCCATTCACCAGTGAAAAGACATTGTAGAAGAGCAGGAGTTCAATTAAAACGTATAGAGCGTGTGAAATGATAAAGTGCCATTTGCTTTGTTCGTAACATATTCGCTAAACACAAACTGTCCGTGATTGTCGAACCCCGAAAAACCCATGGGGAATTCATCCGCTTCGGAACAGAAAAAGGGATTTAAAATCGAGAGGTCGTTTAATACAGATGCTAATTTTCTGACATTTCAATCAATGTAGCAGAAATGAAAAATGGCGGGGAAACCTCTCAAGTTTTTCAGTTATTCGAATATCCCATCTACATAAGTGATGGATCGAATTGCAAATTCGGCGTTTCAGGTTATTGTTTTCAAAGGGAGCTCCAGATGACTTCGGGTTTGCATTCAATCCGGGACCCATTAAGGGAACGTCTTGAAAGTTTCCGCTGGATTCGCGAGCTCCTGAAATAATTATTCGACGAGTCCATTCTCGCTGGTGCGGATAGATAGTTTCAGTGGAGGACTTTCTCATGAATTTTGTTCAGCATAATGTGGTATGAATTAGGGAATATCGATATAATTAATTGAATCACTGTAACTCTAGTTCGTCGAAATATTATTTTCTGTCTTATTATCTGTCTTGATATTTAAATTTTGTAATTATCCTTCTATCAAATAAGAAACATTTTTTTATTGTATATTTAATATATAATTATATTTGGAATAAAATAGAAAGGCCTTTTACTTGATAGAAGAAATATAACAAAATTTGAATATCAAAACAAATTAAAATATGTTTATCTTCTACAATTTTAATTTCAAAAAAATGTTTTATTCAAAAAACTTTAAGAATTAAATTAATGTATAAAACAAGCACCGCTTACATTTAATAGACGTATATAATCAAAACTCAATATATAATGTCAAATGGAATAAATAAACCAACAGATATACGAAAATCATTAAAATTAATAAATATTTAAAGGAGACAAAATTTTGTTTCTGGTCTTACCTTTAAGAACACCAATTGCCTTTTAAAAACATGAACACACTTAAAGGACTTCTCAAAGAATATAATAATAATAATAATAATAATAATAATAATAATAATAATAATAATAATATTTAATTCATGAATTATTGTATACACAATAAAATTGAAATTCGTCAAACTCATATCATCACCCTCTACACAAATCAAAAAATTCTGAGCATGTATACGGTTCACCAACAACAATAAATTTATACAAACTGCTCCTGAAAATCCCCACATTACCCAACATTCTTAATTTATCAGGAAGAGCATTAAATAATTTTATCCCAAAATACAGAGGAGAACACTCGGTCTTCGCTAAGGAATGATAAGGATAGAAAAATGGTTCTTTTCTTCTGGTTTGATTAACATTTTTGAATTTCTCAAAATACTGTGGATGAAGTTTCATGAAAATTAATACCTTATATATATAAAGACCACACAGTGTTAAAATATTTTGTTCCCTGAAATGTCCCCTACATGACTCCCTAAATTTTAGTCCTAATATAGTTCTTAACATCGATTTTTGTCTTAAAA
The DNA here is from genome assembly GCA_034642435.1 of Megalocaria dilatata. Taxonomy (NCBI): domain Eukaryota; kingdom Metazoa; phylum Arthropoda; class Insecta; order Coleoptera; family Coccinellidae; genus Megalocaria; species Megalocaria dilatata. The sequence goes on along the minus strand of CM067856.1, from coordinate 59,036,134 downwards.
AGACTTGTTCAGATAGTGAGCTTACCCCCCAAAAAATTATACCGTAAGACAACAAAGATTGAAAATTAGCGAAATATACAGTCTTTAATGTATGATTATCCACTCTACTCTTGAGCACAAATGTTGAATATATGACCGAGTTCAGCTTCCTTGTTAGTTGGTCGATATGACAGTTCCATTTTAGGTGATTATCCAGAAAAACGCCCAGAAATTTGGTAGAGGTGGACACCACAACCTGTTCATTAATATGCTGTGGGATAACGGCAGAAGATCTATCTGTACTGAATACTACACATTCAGTCTTCGCTACATTCAGCACTAGGCGATTGTTTTTGCACCAATTGTTTATCTCGTCTAAGATTTTCTGTACCATTTCTACAGTTAGTCCAAAATTAGGAGATCTCAAAATAATATTAGTGTCATCTGCAAATGATATAAGCTCTACAATAATTGTCTCGATAATTTTGTTGTACAGGAACGATGGAAGATCATTAATGTAAACTAGGAATAGCAATGGACCTAGAATACTACCCTGAGGTACACCGGTGTTGCTTACTTCCAGTGCAGACTGATATTCACAGTTATTCAATACCATTTTGACAGTTTGAGGTCTATTACTCAAATAGCTCCTCATGAGTTTCAGTTGATTGTCTCTAATGCCATATTTCCACAGTTTTCCCAGCAATATCTCTTTATCAACGCAATCAAACGCTTTGGATAAATCTAAAAATAATCCAATTGGTAATTCCTTCCCATCCAATGCTGTTAAGAGAGAGTTATATAATTCGAATATAGCCGTCTCAGTTCCTTTTCCTTGAATATATCCATGCTGACTGGGAGAAAGAATCCCGAATTTTTTGAAGAAATTCGAAAGTCTTCCACTCAGAACCTTTTCGAAAATTTTCGCAAAGCTAGATAAGATACTGATCGGGCGATAGCTTCCTGGTTCTTTAATGTCTCCTTTTTTAAGTATTGGCTTTATTACGGCTATTTTTAAGGCTTCTGGAAACAACCCATCTTTAAAAGATCTATTCATTATTTTAGCCAAGGGCTCAGCAAAGAGGTGTATCGTTTCCTTTAATATATCTTGAGGAACGTCGTCCCATCCTGTTGATCTGGAATTTTTCATCTTTTTTGCTGTATGAATGATTTCCTCTTCAGTGATGTCAAAAAGAAAAAAGGATTTCTCATTACATGGTATTAAACCACAATCAGCCCTGTCAGACCCATCATCCACGTTAAATGCTGAATGAACATTAACAAAAAAATTGTTGAACTTGTCGACCAGTTTTTGCGGTTCCTTCTCATCCTTAATTGGGCTAGAATGCTTACATTTTTTCCCCAATGATTCATTCACAATTTTCCATACTACTTTCGATTTATTACTTGACTTCTCGATTGTGTTTCGGTTAAGTTTTATTCTTTCCCTTTTCATTAAAGAATCGTATTTACTTTTCATTTCTTTATATGCTGATAAATGTTGGTCAGATGTCCTAGATAAAATGAATAGGTAATCAAGTAATTTCTTATGATCTTTGATGTTGTTAGTTGTCTCTTTATGGTTAGTCTTGTTAGTGAAACATACTGTTTTTATGGGAAAGCAGGAAGAAAACACACCATTAAATCTCCCAAAGAAGGATTCCCACAGTGAATTCGCATCAGCATGTGAGTCATCAACTATGTCAGTCCAAACTTGGTTTGACATATATTCTACGAACTTCTTTTTGTTATGCTGGTTAAAAATTCTGATTTGCTTTTTCTCAACTGTTCTATTCTTGGGTTTGTTTCCAGAGAAGACAAATTTTTGGGCTGAGTGATCAGATATATGTTCTTCAATAACCTGAGCAGTACCCACTATGTTGGTCACAATATTGTCAATGCATGTAGCAGATGTTCTAGAAATTCTAGTTGGTACATTAACGGTTATAAGATATCCAAAACTCTCTATCAGAGATCCAAACATTCTAGTAGCTGAAGTATCTACCAACAAATCAATGTTAAAATCGCCTGCAAGAATAAGTTCATTTTTTCCTTTCAAACAAAGAGATAAAATCTGTGAAAGTTTTTCCAAAAAAATATTAAAATTTGAGGTCGAGGAATCAGGTCTATAAATACATATCATTACTATATTTCTCTCATTCAGACATACCTGAGCCGCACAACATTCGATAATGAATGGAACACTGTAGTTATTGATATCAAGTCTAGTCTTGAATGGAATATCAGCTCTGAAAAATAATGCACTGCCTCCATGTTCATCTTCATTTCTACAAAAGCTGGATGCCAGATTAAAACCTGAGATATTATAATGTTTCAATTGTTCTTCAGTCCGCCAATGTTCTGTCACAGCTAAAAAGTCAACAAAATGTTCATCAACAGCATACTGAATTCTGCTAAAAGCAGAACTTATAGATCTTAAATTCTGATGTAAGAAACAATATGCTTGATTGCAGGCTTTATTTGTTTTCACTGTGTCAATATTGGCGGCTTCAATATATTCTGGCCTCTCTGAAAAAAACCTCGAAAGTTAAAATCACGTATCAGCACACCCTCTGGCCAGAAGTTCTTGTCCATTACTTGTTCATAATTTCCTGTTGGTACCCCAATACTGAAAGCTGAATTTTTACCTTTTGAGATGAGTTTCTTTACTTCCACATTATGTGATTTTAAAGCACTGTTAACAAAATTCTTGATTGTGTCTTCCTCTACATCCGCACCAACAACTCGACCCAGATAAATCCATTTCTTAGGAGGAACTCCCGAGAACAAGGCATTTTCAGTTGCCGATCCACTACAAATAGTCCCCTTTCTACGATTCCTCGTGTTTTTCCTTGCTTTTACTTCAATCCATTCCTGTGTATTGTTTGAGATCCCAGTTATAGTTGTTGTTGATTCCATTTGTTTACAATCAACTAATTGCGGATTGACATCGGTAGGGTTTGAGGTTACTTTATTTTCATTGTGAACCACAGAACTGAATGTTCTGGGTAATGTAACCTGACTTTCTTGATTAACATTTCTCTGATGGACTGCTTGATTTGCGGTTTGCGCATGCGAACCATCTGCTTTATGATGTTTATTCATATTTGAATTTTTTGTACCTTGTTGTCGTTTGTTTATTTCTCTTTCCTTATCTAAATTATTCATCTCCATAACCTTCATTTTCTCAATAAGTAACTGATTATTCTGTAATAGAATATCATTTTTACTTTGGACCTCGATGATAAGCTTTTCTAGAAACTCGTTTCGTATTTTGATCATGAGCATTTCTGTTTGTTGATCATCAGAGATGATTTTTGCTGCTTCATGCATACACAACGCCGATTTTTTGTTGGACGACGATGTCATACATCCAGGATGAAAATGTTTTATACACTTTATGCACGTCACGAAATCAACCACTTTCCTGGTACAGTGGGCACAAATTACTTCACTTCTACTAATTTCTTTGCCAGATTTAACAGAGCGATCGGACAACTCTCCTTCACTCTCCGCCATCTTGACGATGGTGTATAATTCATTTGAAATATTTAATATATTTAAATATAATAACTCACACTGTTCTTTGATTTTGTTAGAACATAGATCAATCTTGAATTATAAAGTTGATCTGTGTTTCGAAGCATTAGTCCTTTACACGTGGTCAGTTATTGATATAGGTTAGTTTTTTGATTTTGATATTTGGAATATTATTCAGGACTGAAGAAGGAATTGCTTAGAATTATATTTGTTTTTTGAGGATATAGTGCATGTTTTTAGAGATTTCTGAATTAACTTATTCCAATATTTAAATATATTAAATATTTCAAATAAATTATCTTCTTTGAGAAGTCCTTCAAGTGTGTTCATGTTTTTAAAAGGCAATTAGTGTTCTTAAAGGTAAGACCAGAAACAAAATTTTGTCTCCTTCAAATATTTATTTATTAATTTTAATGAGTTTCGTATATCTGTTCGTTTATTTATGCCATTTGACATTATATATTGAGTTTTGATTATATACGTCTATTAAATGTAAACGGTGCTTGTTTTAGACATTAATTTAATTCTAAAAGTTTTTTGAATAAAAAATTTTTTTGAAATAAAAATTGTAGAAGATAAACATATTTTAATTTGTTTTAATTATATTTGGGTTTTCCCCACCCATTATATAAAAGTTCTCTACTTTTAATTTCTGGATTGTTTCGGTCCCTACTTGATGGAAATTCATGGTATATGATTTGAAGTAAAACACTTCATTTCCTCTACTTTTAGTATTTGTTCAACTAGGATAGCACAAGGTCTGTCTGATAAGATTTTTGTTGTTAATTCATTTTATTTTTTGAATGTGAAGTAGGACTGACGACGATCTTATTTAATTTCAACTTATTTTTTGAGGACGTACTACATGTTTTGAAAGATTTTTTGAAGTAACTTATTTAAATATATTAAACATTTCAAATTAGTCAGTTTTGGAGAAGGTCTTAAAATTATGTTTTGCATTTTTGAAAAAATTGGTTTTTTATAAATATAAGATTAGAATCAAAATTTCGTCTCCTTCAAGTATTTATTTAGTAATTTTACTTGATAATTTATATTTAGTTGGATATTTTTTATTCCATTTGATATTATATAGTGAATGTTGATTTCATATGTCTACTAAATTCAAGCAGTGCTTATAAGACATTAATTTAATTCTAAAACTTTTTGAAAAAATTTTTTTAAATTAAAATTTGTAGGAGGCTAAAAGAATATCTGCTTCAATATTTAAATTTTGTAATAATCCTTCTATTAAGTAAAAAACCTCTTTTTATTATTTTATTGTATATATAATTATATTTTGGTTTTCCTCACTCATTATATAATAGTCATTTGGTTTTAACTAAAGGCCATAAAATAGCTGATTTTTGTGACGAACATGAAGTACGTAGGATTTTTAGAGTTCCCTAATTTTAGTATTTGTTCAACAAGGATACCACGAGGTCTGTCTGGCAAGATATTTTTTATTAAATGATTTTATTTTTTAAATGTAAAGTAGGGCGGATGACAATCCTATTTAATTTCAAATAGTTTTTCGAGGAAGTACTCCATTTTTTGAGGGATTTTTTGAAGCAACTCATTTAAATATTTAAAATAAGTTAGTTCTGGAGAATTTCTTAAGGTTATGTTTTGCATTTTTGAATAATGTAGTTGACATATATGTTCCGGGTTTCAACCCATTCTCGAAACTAAGAAGAATTCACTTATCATTACAATTTATATATTTCGGACAATAGATGGAAGTGACAGGCTTATTTATTTTAGGTTTTTTACAGTAAGTTATACTGTAAATGATGATATTTGCTTATTTTCCAAAGGTACTAGTTATTAACAGATGTAAGTGACGAGGTTAGATGAAATTCCAACTAATAGTTTGTTATCGGCAAATGTTTTTTATGATCCGAAGAGATCTCCATATATTCGACTAGGTCCAACTTTTTACTTTCGTTACCTGAATGTAGAATTTCGATTTTACAAAAGTCTATGAAGTGGTTTTCTTTTATGCAATGAGCAGAAAAACAAGTTGTTGTTTTATTTTGGAATATAGATTTTTCGTCTCTAATGTTGATTGAACGATCAGTTTGACTCATTAGGAGGCAGGGCATTCACAATAATGTTATTTGTATATACTTCTTTTTTTCAGACAATCTTTGTTTTTAACCAAAACTGACCCCAGATATTTCCCATTTGTACATATGGTGTTGATGTTGTTTTTTTTTTTTGAGTCTATTTCAATTTTGGATACTAATATTTGGAATATAGTTGATACTGTAAAATTTTTCTTTATTTTTTTTCGAAGAGGTGAATATGGATGCTAGTAATTTTCTATGCTGTTTTTTGGAAATTTATTTATTCATTATATTTTCGTTACAACCGTTAGTTGATACTTATGTTTTTAGAACTTTAGTTCCTTTTTCGAAACTATCAATTGAGAGTGGGATGGAAAGCAGTGCCGGGAAAAGACATGCCTGACAATTCACTAAATTTTGTAGATATTTAAATTATAACAAAGAATAATCTCTCCGAATTGGACATATTTCGAGAACCCACTTTTACAGACACCTTAATTTATAATAGTAGCTTCCATCCACCTATTACGATATTGTCCGCTTTCCACTCTTTTGCACAAAGGGTGCTTTCCATCCCACTCTCAGTTGATAATTTGAAGAAAATTCAAGTTCTAAACACATAAGCATCGCCTAGCGGTTATAACAAATTTATAATAAATAAACTAATTCAAAAAAAACCTCATAAAAAATCATCAATACCATATATCCGCCTATTCAAGTAACAGATCAAGAAAAATTTTACAGTTTCAACTATATTCCAAAAATTAGTACCCAAATTTACAAAATACTCAAAAAAAAACAACAACAACGCCATATGTACAAATAAGAAATATCCATAGTCAATTTAGGTTAAAAAACAAAATGTCTGAAAATTGGGGAAAAAGCGGCATATACAAATTACATTGTTTTGAATACCCTAGCTTTTACATAAGTCAAACTGGTCGTTCAATCAACATTAGAGTAGGCGAACATAAAAAATCTATACTCTAAACCAAAACAACAACTGGTTTTTCTAACTGCGCCATGGACTGCTTATCTCGAAAAACATAATAGACGTCTGTCAGTTTAACATTATCAGTAAAACACGAAAATTGAGTTGGCTCTTTGTACGTTCCTGTATATACTAAATAATCTGTTCCTGTATATAATAAATAATCTGTTCCTGTATATAATAAATAATCTCAATTGATAAAAATAGTTCCATATTCAAATCAAGAAATGGCTGATATAATTGTATGGAAAAGCTAATGGAAACTCGCATGTTGCCAGACGATTCTATAAAGAAGCGTTTCCTGAACGAGTCCTTCCTTGCGAGAAAACGTTCGCGAACCTCCACCGGAGATTATGCAAAAAGGGCTCTTTTATCCCTTCCAAATCTGAATGTAGTAAAGATCGTTCTACTCGTACTGTTGAAAATGAAGAAGCCGTTTTGGAAGATGCAACAGCAAATCCAAATATTAGTGTGCGACGAATTTCGGTATAAAAAAGGAATTCCGAAGAGCACGGTGTGGGAAGTTCTCCACGAACAATTAATCTATCCATATCACCTACAAAAGCTTCAAGCCCTGAGACTGGAAGACTTCCCAGCAAGATTGGAATTCTGTTTTTGGTTAACAGAGCAGTTGAGACTGAATGCTGACTTCGGGAACAATACTTTGTTCACTGACAAAGCCAGATTCACGAGAGGTGGTGTAGTAAATTTTCATAATATCCAGGCTTGGGCAGACGAAAATCAACATGCAATTTTGGAGTTGAACTTTCAAGAACAATTCATCATAAATGTCTGGGTGGGAATTATGAATGACTCTCTGATCCGGCCTTATGTACTGCCGAATTGATTGAATGGATAAAATATTTGTATTTTTTACAACATATTTTATCAGATTTGATGAATGATGTTTCTTGCTCAAACAGACTGAATATAATTTTCATTCTTAATGGGGCACTTGCGCATTTCTCTCAGGGTGTACGGCAATATTTGGATCAAATCATAATTAAAGATGGATTGGCCGAGGAGGACCTGTGCATTGGCTAGCTCGGTCTCCGGATTTGAATCTCCTAAGCTTTTTTATGGGGATATTTGAAGGAATACGTGCATTCAGCTCCAGTTCAAAATATTCAAGAATTGAAACCAAGCGTAATAAATGTTTGCGAACACATTAGGAATATTCCAGGAATTTTTACTAATGTGCGAACGTCGATGCGAAAACATATTAAAAAATGAATTGAAGTTGAAGGTGGAGATTTTGAACATTTACTGTGATTTATTTTATATCGTTCATGTCATAGAGGTTCAATTTTTTTTATTTTGTCCTTTACCCAGTTAAACTCGTTGATTAGAATTATGTTCGATGAAATTTTTTTCATCCTCTTTTGGATTATTTATCCTAAATTTAATTTTTTCTCAACTGTTTATTACGGCAAAAGTCACTATGAAGTTATTGCTGACGAATGTCAAAGTGACAGACACCTATCATGTTTTGGAGATAAACAGCTCGTCGCACAGTTAGAATGCATCTCACAAAATCACTTTATGTGTTCCGTAACGCTTTTAACAAAGGATATCTTTTTTCTTCAAATATGTATGAGGAGTCTATTTCCTTGATTAAAATTTATTAAATCACTCAATCAAAAATAAGGAGTAATTTTTTGACAGACCCCTCCCTTTTATCTCCGCCACTGATGAGAATCGGTAAGTTTCTTGATCACCAGACGATTTCAATTCACCCAAAAACCTCCATGTGCTGAATTTCATTTGAATCCACCAAATTTTCACAAAGATATCGCTATTGGATTTTGGTGGTCATTTTAAAGAAGCGCCCATAGGGTGAATTTTAGGAACTAAGTTGATATGAAGTTTTCTTCATATTTTGACCTCTAGAATCACCCCCTGAATTTTATTAATGTTAAATCCGGACAACCAGCATAGGGCTATGAGTACGGTGAATAATTGCCTAGTTGAAATTTTTCGATTTTTTGAGCTTTTGACTTGAATAATATTCAAATAAGCTTATTCTGATTTTCACAATTTTTATTGTTATGTTTACAACAATTGTTCCGCTATCACAGTACCATCATCAGGCAGGTATACATTTTGAATAACCAAGCTTGTTTCCGAAATCCGTTGCTATTTATATTACAGTAAGTAGAATAAATTTTATTGAGCACTAAAACTCAAAAAAGGGCCTCTGTAAATTTCAGCTTATCTGAATATATTGAGCAGAAGTGAGTTATTTAAATCTAATTGTTCGTTGAGTAATATTCAAATTTTATTGTATTTATTTATCTCTAGGGATTCTAACAGGTTCAAGGCATAACTTTTTATATGTAGAATTTCACAATTATGGTTGAAACTATGTCCTGTTTCTAACAAAACTGAATTGTTTCAGCCGTTACTATTTGGTAGTTGATCATAATTAAAACAAATTGTAGAAATTACTATGTTTTACTACCAATAAAAATATATTTTACACATTTTCTTGTGACTCGAGTTTCGGGAAATGAACTATCCCAACATCAGACAACTGAAGACCTAACAGTGGTACAGAGGTATTTAAACAAACGTGATAAATATTTTGAATATTTCAATAAATAACACCTTATAGTGGTACAGAGGTTTACAAGCGGAACGTTATAAACACCCGGTTAAAAAAGAGGGGCCTTCTAACAGATATCGGAATGTCGGCAATGGACAAAGAAGGTTATTAAACACATGGTACCCAAATATCTCAAATAATTTTTTGGGGTTACATAGCTCCGTACAGTTATTCATTATTTTTACGTTATTTTGTTGTACATCTCAAATATTTGGATTTACATAGCTCCATACATTCATTAATTATTTTTTAAATTATTTTTATTGTGAACGAATTTGAAAATTTTAATAATCAAGTTTCTTTTCATTTGAATCTACATGTAAAATTTTTCTTAAGATTTTCTTTTGTCGAAAGGAATTACTAATTTCTAAAGAATGAGTGGCAAAAGTTGAATATTTGTTTACTTTTCATTAAATTAATTTTATGTTCGTTGAAAAAGGTTTCAAACAGATATTACTTTTTGAATATCTCAAATATTTTCCATTTTGCATAGCTCCGTACAGTCATTCATTATTTTTACATTATTGTTATTGTGAACTAATTTGAAAATTTCAACAGATTCTAGATAATCGAGTTTCTTCCCTCTTGATTCTACATGTAAAATTTTAAGATTATCTATTGTGGGAAAGGAATGACCGTTTTCTAGACAATGAGTGGCAAAAGTAGAATTCTGTTTATTTTTTATGAAACTCATTTTATATTCGTTGAACCTCGTCTTGAAGGATCGTCCTGTTTGTCCTATATATTTATTACTGCACGTAGAACAAGATAACTCATAAACTCCTGATTTGTGTATGTTTGGAGTAGGGTCATTTGCGTTTTAACGCAAAAGACCCTACAAAAGGATCTGGGGTTTATAAGTTAACCTGCAGTGATTGCCCTAAAGTTTACATGGGACAGACTGGAAGAACTTTCCGACATAGAATTTGTGAACATTTGCACAGTTTCCTCAATAATAAAAGTAATTCCACATATTTTAACCATTTGTCAGAAACAGTACATACTCTCAACCATAATTTTGAAATTCTACATATAGAAAGTTAAAGTTATGCTTTGAACCTGTTAAAATCAATCCCTTAAGATAAATAAACACAATAAAATTGGAATATTACTTAACGAACAATTATATTTAAATATCTCAACCCTGTTAAATATACTAAAATAAGCTTAAATTTACAGAGACCTTTTTTTGGGTTTTAGTGCTCAATAAAAATTTATTGTAATATAAATAGCAACACATTTCGGAAACAAGTTTAGTTATTCAAAATGGAAATCTGCCTGATGATGCTACTGTGACAGCGAAACAATTGTCAATTGTTGTAAACATAACAACGAAAATTGTGAAAATCAGAATAACCTTATTTAAATATTATTTAATATGGATTTTCCCCAAGTAAGGACTGATTCAGATCAATATGATTTTGACTTGTTCACTGATAGTTTAGTATTCATTAATAAAACACAAATGGGAGGTTTGTTATATTTGTGAATTTCAATCGGTTGTATGGTTTTTTTCTTGTTTTAAAAATGTAATTCTATGTTATGGATAAGGTTGATACTTTTATACTGTATTTGTGAATACTTTTTATGAGATTTATCCTGTATGTCCTTTCACTAATAAATAAATAAATCATTATCATCGGCATTATCGATTGTCAACCCGGAATTATTATCGAATACATATTTCCCTTATCTTTATACCTACTATTGCACGAGAATGAAGAAGTATATTTTTTACAGTACCTTTTTTTATTTCAGTGAAACCCCTATGGGTGAAGCTCATCGGGGATAATAAGCCATTATCTGCCGATAACACTTACGAGCTCAGCTGCGAAGTGGTAGGATCACGACCTGTGCCGACCATAACGTGGTGGAAGGGCAGCATACAGATGAAAAACACCAGGGAAACGGTGAGATTAATTGAATCAGTAGTGTCTCTTTCTTTCCAGGGTAATGGACTCGGAAGTTCCATTTTTTGCCTACAGGAGGTCGTTAATCGACCAGGCTTTCGAATATATATTTTATTTATCAGAAGTTATGGAAGGTATCAACTCAGATATCACTTAGTTGCATCAAAAATTATTTTCCTTTGAAAATTCGGAGGGAAAAACCTCGCAAGTATCAAAAACCAACTTAATTTCTGTTGGTTTTTCATTTCATTATTGAATGATTTCAGTCTTAGTAGGAATATACCTAAATTATTTGATTCAACCGGTTTTACCTACTCAAAATCCATAATTAAATCAAGTTGTAGAAATTACTATGTTTTACTACCAATAAATTGATATTTTAAATATTTAATTGTGATTCGAGTTCCGGGAATTAACTATCCCATCTTCAGACAACTGAAGTCTCAACAAGCAGGACAGGGGATTCATGCATATAGAGAGGTAGAAGATGTAATAAAAGCAGGTTGAAAAAGATAGGAAAATTTCAACAGATTCTAAATCATCAAGTTTATTTCCTTTTGATCCTACGTATAAAATTTTAAGACTATCTAATGTCGGAAAAGGATGGCCGCTTTCTAAACAATGAGTGGCAAAAGTAGTAGTTTGTTTATTTGTCATGAAATTCATGTTATGTTCGTTGAACCTTGTCTTGAAGGACCGCCCCGTATGTTCTATATATTTATTACTCCACGTAGAACAAGATAACTCATAACTCCCGATTTATGTATATTTGGAGTGAAAAATAAGCAAACTTCCTTGTCCAAGATTGGATAATCTTAAAATTTCATATGTAGAATCAAAAGGAAAGAAACTGGATTATTTAGAATCTGTTAAAATTTTTAAATTAGTTCACAATAAAAATAATGTAAAAATAATGAATTACTGTACGGATCTATGTAAATCCAAAATATTTGAGATATTCAAATAAATAACATCTGTTTACCAATCTTTTATGGCGAGCCGATATTCTAATATCCGGACAACATTTTCTGTACTCGATGTAACAACAACAATAAGACAAAGAACTGTACGTACAGAATAAAATATCGCTGCTGTTAGTCATAGTGTAAATGGTGATCCAGATTTGTCTATTCGTCGACGTTCAAAACAAGCTGGGCTCTGTGGAAAATTTTGCGTAAAGATCTTTGTCTACACTCATACAAGATCAAACTGGCTCAAGAACTAAAGCCACTTGACCATAATAAGCGTCGTTTTTTTGCTGATTGGGCCCTAGAACAGCTTGAAGTTGATCCACTTTTTTATCGTAAAATTGTGTTAAGTGATGATGCTCATTTCTGGTTGAACGGCTATGTAAACAAGCAAAATAACCGTATAGGCGTGAAAACAATCCTCAAGACGTTCTGCAGATTCCATTGCATCCTGAAAAATGAACTACTGTATGGTGTGCTTTACACCCTGGAGGCATCATCGGTCCATATTTCTTTAAAAACGATGCTGGAGCTAATGTTACATTGAATGGTGCTCGTTACAGATCAATGATCAATGATTATTTTTTTCAAAATTTGAATGGTATCGACCCAGAAGTGTTTTGGTTCCAACGAGATGGTGCTACACCTCATGCTGCTACCGTAACAATTGATTTATTGAAATAAAGATTTGGCGATAACATTATTTCGAGAAATGGTCCAATTGATTGGCCTCCAAGATCTTGCGACATAACTCCATCGGATTATTTTCTTTGGGGTTATGTGAATTCATTGGTTCATGCTGATAAACCAGAAACAAGAGACGTTTTGGAAGCCAACATAACTCGTGTAATTGATGAAATAAGGCCTGAATTACTCGAAAATGTGGTCCGAAATTGGTCTGGTCGAATGCGGTTCCTCAGAGCTAGTCGTGGTTGACATATGCCGGAAATTATTTTTGAAACATAAATATCATAAAATTGTCTTTCAAATAAAAAAAAATTGGCTTCAGTCTTAATTTAAATGTGTTTTATTTCAATTTAAAGTTCTATCACTCTAAAAAAACACCCGATAGTTGTTAGGCGTCCTTTCTTTTTTAACCTGTTTTTACTACCTATGTATATGCATAAATACCCTGTCCTGCTTGTTAGGACTTCAGTTGTCTAAAGATGAGATAGCGAATTCCCCAATTTCTAGTCACAATTAAATGGTAGTAAAACATAGAAATTTCAACAACTTGTTTTAATTATGATCAACTGCCAAATATTGACGGCTGAAACAGCTCAGTATCTTAAAATTCACATAATACCGCGTATAGATTAAAAAAAATTCAACACCAAATAAAATTCTGTGAAGCCCCTACAAGATCCAATTTTAAAATTTTCTAAAATTTGAATTTGGAAATTAAATTAAATTTAGCAGAAACACTGTTTCCATTCAAGTAGACATATGGAATTTTCAACAATACACGATACTTAAGGATATAAAGAAATCTATAGAAAATATTTAGCTAATAACCCATCTTTTCTGTAGATTTATTCATATTGCTTAAAGTGTATTGTTGAAAATTTTATATGTCCACTTAAATATAGGCAATCGAAATAAGTTTGTGTGGTTTTGATAACAGATGCTGCTACTTTCTTACCATTCCATTGTTTCATCTTCCAACACCTTCGTTTTGAAGTGTCATTATTAGTCTTTCTTTTCATTATGTTTTTCCGCAGAAGTGTAAACAACATATTTTCTGTGTGCTCTGAAAATGTCAATTGTTGTACCGAATATTTAAGCGAAAAGCTTTACTTCATAACTTCAATATGAAGAAAAAGTCATCGTATTTTAGTGAATTTTTATGATAACTATGCTCTAACTGGACAAACGTGTCATAAGCGGTTTGAAAAGTGGCAATTTTGATTTGGAAAACAAAGAACGACGCAGAGCGCCACCAAAGTTTAAGGATGAAGAATTATAGGTGAGACTCGATGAAGATCCATCACAAACGCAAGAGAACTCATAAAAACACTTGCTTTGATTTTGGCATGAAAAAGTCATCTTCCCCTATTTTCAGTTCTGGAACCATCAGAAAAAACAAACTGACTTATTGCTGCATTATTCAATAAGTTTCGATGTAACTTTATTATAAATCCTCTAAGTGAATCTTCAAAAATTCAGGATAATGATGCATAAGGAGTATTTTTTTAAAGAGGAGTAGCAAAATTTTTGGTTTCATGAAAGGTAGAAAACGAATAAGAGAAAATTCATTTGAGACTCATCATAGGCGAACACAATCCATTCAGATTAATTTTTTCCATCCTCTTCATAAAGAACTTTAAACTTTATTACTGTGTGTTAGAAAAATTCTATTTGCTGCTAGATTCCAAACTCCAAGGTTATAAAATTACTTGGAATTGTGTTCATGTTTCGAGATCGTAAATCTGTTTCTTTCAAGCTTTTGCTTAGCATTGAATGCTCACGATAAGAATACTTTATGATATTACGAAATCAGTTGCAGAATTCACTGGGAAAATCGAGTCCTGTACCCTTCATATTTATTGTTGCGGTGCGATTGGGTTTTCGTACAGGTTTGGATTTAAATCAAGTGGTAATTTCATTTTCCTCCGATAGAAAACCGTGTCTGAATATTATAAGCATTGCTTTCGAAGATGAAAAGTGAAAAAATATCCATAAACGTATAACAAATATTATTCGCAAGTCTCACAATTATTGAATGGAAATAAATTGATTGTGTTTATACTTGATAAAGTTTAATATTTAATTTTGATATAAGTAGATATACATCATTCTGTAACATTTTTAGATTTGTTTAATTTCTGAAACAATTAATCAAAAAATATCCTAGAAACATATCTATTTTTTATTTATTTATTTTTTTTATTTATATTATCCTGATACTCCTAGATCTTCTGTGAAGATCTCTCAGAATTTTTTCCGCTTGTGCGAGTTAGGGGTTTAGTTGTGTTCTAGGTAGGCTATGTTACGCTACTTTAGATCACAGCACTATTAATTCTCGACCCAAAAGTAAAATGGTGGCCGAAACCCATCCAACTAGAAAAATTATTTCCCACCTGAACAGAATTGGAATCCGCGACCTTTCGGTTACGAGCCCTATGCTCTTACTACTGAGCTATCAACAGACACATTTCAATAGGTACATGGAATTTCAATTATTGTACAACATTCACGAACAATTGAATGAATGTAATGATAAAAAATCACTTTTGTGATCAGGACAACAATATTCCGCTGAAAAAATTTAGACTAACAAATATTAACAAATGCACATTTAAAATTCAAATTTGACACATTCTTACGACAGTGTTTTAAAATCCTTATATCAAACTGATCAGACAACCTCAAGAGATGATACAATTAAACTATCAAAAACCTAATTTACCCCTCAAGTCAATCCATATTCCAAAAGTAAAAATACGGTACCAATCGATGTTATATTCTATAAATCTGAAATAGACCAAAAGTTGCCCAGCATTTGAAGAACAAAACACTCTTGATTAAATATATTCATTTAAATAAATTGAAATGAAATTATTTAGCTGATACTTGATAAAGGTTAATATTCCATTTCAAATATAACAACAGAAAATTAGTTTATCAGGAGGTGAATTAGTTTTTTGTTTCATTTCTTAAGGTTCCTCGACAAAATTGTTTTCAGTTGCTTTATTTCTATAGTTTTTTTTCCCAAATCTCATAATTATATTCAAGAAATTTATTACTTAGACGATGGAAAATTAGTATGAAATCAGAACTTATGCTTGACCTAAGAACCAATTGCATTCAACGAAGTAATTAGCTTAATTAGTGGCGCAGCACTCTTTGCTAGGTCGATACATATTAACTCTATTTTGGACACCTTCGTAAATGGAAACTCAGCTGATCACTGAAGTTCAGATTCAACGATGGTGTCGATTGCACATAGAACCTCGATATTTCAGGTAGATAGCCAGTTAAAGTTTGTCAATATTCTGATTCGATAACATACATTCTGTCAAGAAAGTACCGGGAATTATCGATTTAAATCGTAAATTTTTTTTTTCTAGGTTGGTACCACTGTCCTTAATTACTATGCCAAGCTTGAGCGGGATCTGTCAACTAGTGTGTTTGCAACAGCTGATTAAGTCAGTCGATGTCAGAGTGCGTGCCGATTTTTACTATGGGTGATTACGTTGAGCAAAGAATTTGTTTGAAGTTTTGTGTTGCAAATGAATTTTCGTGTGCCGATGCATTAAAAATGTTGCAAAAGGCCTTTGGTGATAATGCTCTATCGAAAACTCGTGCATATCAGTGGTACAGAGCCTTCAAGGACGATCGTGAAGTGGTCGAAGACTTGCCTCGTTCCGGACGCCCATCGACGGCTTCGATCGAAGATAACGTCGATAAAATTAAGGAAAGGGTGCTGGAAAACCGTCGTACCAGCTTGAGAGAGATAGCACATGATCTTAAGATATCCCACGAGTCCGCACGTACGATTTTGATTGATATTTTGGGCATGAGAAAGGTGGCCGCACGACTCGTACCGAAAGACCTGAATTTTCTTCAAAAACGTCATCGCGAACAGGTTGCTTCAGACATGCTGGATCGCTGTAATTCCGATTCTACATTCATGGAACGCATTATAACTGGTGATGAGACCTGGGTCTACGAGTACGATATGCAAACAAGCCAGCAATCATCGGAATGGGTGGCAAAAAATGAGCCGAAACCGAAAAAACCACGCCAAAGCCGCTCGAAAATGAAGGTGATGCTCATTGTTTTCTTCGATATCCGTGGCGTGGTGCACTACGAATTCGTTCCAGAGGGTCAGACGGTAAACAAGGAGTATTACCTAGGCGTTATGAAACGTTTGCGTGAGCGTATCCGTAAGAAGCGGCCAAATTTGTGGGCGAACAACTCATGGATTTTGGATGACGATAACGCGCCTTCTCACCGAGCTACGATTGTGACTGACTTTCTCGCCAAAAACTCAACAAACGTGCTTCAGCAACCACCGTATTCGCCGGATTTGGCTCCCTGCGACTTTTTCCTCTTCCCAATACTAAAATTGCCCCTTCGTGGCACCCATTTTGAGTCGATTGAAGCCATGAAACAAAATTCGGCGCGAGAGCTAAAGTCCATCCCGGAAAGCGCCTATAAAAAATGTTTCGATAATTGGAAGTGCCGTTGGCATAGATGTATTGGAGCAAATGGAGCCTATTTTGAAGGCGACCCAATAAATTTTGACGATTAAATGTAAAAATGTTGTTTTAATTGAAAATTCCCGGTACTTTCTTGACAGAGTAGTACTTCAGCCACTGGTACAGTAAAACAGTTACAGCTTTAAAGCTCAACTTCAGAAAATTATTTCACTTCAGACAAGATATCATTAATTCATTCCAGACAAGCAATGAGTTTTCTTCAATCATTGACAAGGCTATTATCTAATTTCGGATAAGGTATTTAAAGATTTTCCGATCTCGCATAGGAGGGCTATAATGGTTCAATTCAGTCAAAGGATTTAGTGTCCTCCACTCAGTTGTCTGCTCAAAATTTGACGTCAATCAAACAATCACAGAAACAATAATTTGACAGTTGATACCGCTCATTAGGATGAAGCTATACCTCAGGATCTCGGTGGCGTAGCAGATAAAACATCCTCTATGGTGCCAAAGATTGTTGGTTCAAATCCAAAATGAATGAGGAAATGAAGCAAAGAATATAACGTGGAGAGTGTCTGCATAGCCTAAGTTGCTGGTTCAATAAAGAGGGTATGAATGAATGAAGCTACACCAGTCGAGTTGGCTTTTATTTATTGAATCTGTTTTTCCAAATTACCATGACAATTACAGCGTTCAGTAATACGTTCAAATGAAAACACTGTTAATTGTTTATTCTCATCAACATCAACAAACAAATCCACCATACGCGCAACCCAGCAAAGTCTCGGCGTACACTTCCAATATTTTCTATCACTATTAAGGACAAAAAACAAAGTAATTTATATTTATTTAATTGAAATACGAATTTTTTTCAATAGTATGAGACTATCACAAAGTAAAGAATTAATCCATGCAATCCTTGATATATCTTGTCTAATTTTATTTTTGAAACTTCAACAAAACATATGTTCGATTACAAAACAGACTTCAGTTTCAGCAATGTTCTTCAGATTCATAATTAAAAATTTTGCGTGCTAATCTCCACTCCATACATGTTCCACCTGTGAAATTCGCTATTATACTACTACGATATTAATGTTTAATGATTCATCTTACACTCTCCATACCAAGTTAGCACCTGTAGTCAAATAAAGCTGAATAATTGGTCTGTAACTTATTACAATTAGAGTTTAGTTGCTGTATGATAATGAGTTTCCTCTTTATGATGCCTCTAGAGTACCAATAATATTTTGCGCATTTGCGTCATTCGTAACAAAAAGTTCTAAAGTTAATCAGGCATATCATTCTCATATTCTCATAGTTCTCATATTCATAAAACCAGTCTACGTTTATGTTTTGACATAGTTCTAGTTGAAGGTAATTCAGTCATTTCTAATAACACAGAGTAAGTAGCTGAACCAAATTTTTGCACTTCACTCTATTTTGTTTGTTTGCTTATGAAATAATTCAGCCCAAAATGTGCTCCAATGAGACTTAAACAAAACATAGCTAATTTGAAGTGGAAGAAGAACCTCTTCATTCCTATCTCTATTTGAATCTCAAATTTTCAAAGATAGTGAAAATCTAAATTTTATCTCCTGCCAATATGTTTCACCTCAATGATTAAATTTTGGAATATGATGCAACACACATTGGTTTCAAGTAGCCTAAAATTAATATGAAATAAAGGGTTTTCCAATAAGAGGTTTCATTTTGAATAGCCCGGTATCAGGGCAGCTGTCACTTTTGAAGCCTTCATATTTTGACATTTGACAAGTAAAAACTACGTCATTACTATAACTGGAAGATTTACTATTGAACAACACATTGAAATTGTTAGAATTCATTACAAAAACGGTGAACATTTTACAGTCAAAGTTCAAAAAACTAAAGCATTTTTGGATCGTTGTAAAGCAACTTATCAGCCTGCAATATAAATGGAAAAATTTGACCTGTTGAGACAACTTAGTGATGTGAAGAATCAAAACCGTTTGCATCACTGAAGAATAACGAAAACCCAGGTTTGTTGATTCCTCGACGATCGAGGCATCTACAAACGACATTACTGTATTTTGCGTAAAAACTTAAATCTTGAGACTTGTAGAATTCAGTTAACACAAGCAGGTCGATCAACAGAAACGTCGTATTTTTTGCTGATTGGGTCCTTGAAATGAATCAAAATGATCCGGATTTTGATCAAATAATCGTTTACAGTGATTAGACCCATTTTCACCTCGGAGGTTGCGTTAATAAGCAGTTGCATTTGGAACTCGGAAAATCCAAGAGTGATGGTTGAAAAGCCTCTCCATCTTCAACGTGTCACTATTTGGTATGGTTTTTGGGCTGACGGTGTGATTGAACCTTGCTTATTCGAAAATAAAGCGGATGCAACTATTATGGTGAATGGATTGCGTTACAGAGCTATGATTAATGATTTTTTATGGGTAGAGTTGGAAGATATTGATGTGGACTACGTTTTTTTTTTAAACAAGAAGCCACGCAAGCAATTCAAATAGTCGCAATTATGCAAGAAAAGTTCCCTGATAGTGTTATTACTCGAAGAGGTGATCACAATTGGCCATCGCGATCTTGTGATTTAACACCTTTGGACTGTTTTCTTTGGAGCCACGTGGTAGATAAGTCTATGCGAATATTCCATTAGATTCAAGTCCTTAAAGACGGAAAGTTATAGAGAACATACAGACGCAAAAATGGTCACGGAAATTTACATGAAAAGGATATGATGCTGCAAATGTAATGGCGTGACCGCCATTTGGCTGATATCGCTTTAGTTGTTAAAATCATACCTTCCTCTTCATAATGAAATGAATATCTATTGACACTTCTTTTGAAATATACCTTTTTTATATCAAAATAAAACCTCTTATTGGAAAACCCTTTAGTATCACCTGAATGATGTGGTAGTCCGATTTGCTTTGCAAATGTTTGAGTTATACTAATGTTGAGTATACTCTGCAAAATTTCAGCAAAAAGTTTTCTAGAAATGCATAAAGTGGTATCCGAAAAGATATCCATATACATAGTATACTGAAAAAACTATGAAGATTAAATTACAAAATATGCAGCTAAAAAATATAGGATGCAACATCTTGAATGCTGAAATAATATCACGTAATTCGATCGTGAATATGATGAAAAAATGCAACAGATTCAATACATCATTGAACAATTAAAACAAATTGTAGAAATTACTATGTTTTACTACCAATAAAAATATATTTTACACATTTCCCGAAACTCAAGTCACAACTTGAGTTTCGGGAAATGAACTATCCCATCATCAGAGATCAGAGATAGTTCATTTCCCGAAACTCGAGTCACAAGAAAATGTGTAAAATATATTTTTATTGTAATTATTTTAGTAATTTATACAACTTGTTTTAATTATGATCAACTACCAAATAGTAACGGCTGAAACAATTCAGTAACATCATTGAACAGACTGGAAATATCATGTGAAAAATGTTTGAATGTGTTATCTCCACATAAAGTAATAACATAACAATTTGTCAAATTGAAAGTAATACGAGTTGTCTTCTGTTTAGACTCTCGAGTGAAAAGGAGCGATTTTTTGCAAGCGTAAAATTGAAAAAGTATGAAGAACATAAAATGAAAAAGTTATATCCCAGAATTTTCAATCCCCCAATAATCTTTACTGATAATATTCATGGAGGGGAAAGTTGGAACCTTGAAAGTCATACGTGTGATATTGCCATGAATTTTCTATTTTTTTCCTGTATGAATTTCTGAAAATCTTAAAGTAAAGTGTCAACAAAAACGAACCAAAAATGTTTTTTTAGTGAAGAAAAAATCGAAATATGAACATTTTCAGTTGTTATCTATTATCATTGTCATGTATTTTCGTTCTGATTGGTACAAAAATCAATCAGCCTAATCCTCAAACCATTTAGCAGATCACGCGCATCATTACAACCGAACCTTTTCTCATCGTTGAGATCCACCCCATGAAACTATTTTCATTACGTTATCATCGAAAGGCAATTACGTCAACCGAGAAGAACGGAATGGTCAAAATATTGCCCAACCGGTTATCCCAGGAAAGTAAATCGACCGCGGAATCGAAAATTATCGCTATGTTATGTTAGCAAATGATCCTTTAGGGGCATTGTTGTGCCTACAGATAACTGAATCTACCCTGGTGAAATACAGTGGTGAAAGGCGTAAACAAAACTTTCAGCCGTTCTTGTTCTCGGTGAAACTAATTCATACAAGGTGCGTAAATTAAGTTGTAGATTTTTTTATTCTAGGTTTTGCTCGAAGACTGATGCTAAGTTTTGATAGGATCGGTTGGTCGATCAGATAACTGGAGGGGAAAATGCTAATTTCCTAAAGAGAAGACCTACACCCTTAAAGTTTCCAGGATTATTTCGGATATATCAATTAATTATATTCAAACATGAACAGATTCGGCTCAATGGTTCTTGAGTTATTTCCTTTTGGACTTTTCAAATTCAGTATTCATATGTGAAATAACAACAAGAAGCATAATTTTGTTGGGATGAATCATGAGAATTCTTTAAACATTCAAATCTTTGAAAAAGGACGTTTAAAATCTACAAATGTATCTCTTAAGAGACCAACAAATTCAATTAGATCAGGTAGACCTACGGCTAAAGAATCGTATTTCCAAATTTCTAACTAGTGATTGAATCCAAGCGCAGCGTAGTTCACATTGTTAATATTTTTTCTGATGTGACTTCAGCAAAAATTATGAGAATTTTATTTAACTTTCTTAATATGTTTTTTTTTGCACTCTTCGCTGATAATAACGATGGGAGGAGGATGGAGTATTTTTCATTACCACAATTTTCCATTGCTGCTATAGTTCTGAAGTTGCAAAAAAGACGTTGATTTGACTTTCCTGACAGACAAATCACGAAATTCTGTTTACTTATTCAGTATAAATAGCCTCTTTGAGAAGTAATTCACAGATTTTTAATTACAACACGTCAGTTTTTTCACCATTTTTCTGTCCAAATATTTTGTACCGATCTGAGATGTAGGTCTTTCTATGAATTCCTACATTCCATTACTTCTATATATTAAAATATTTAAATACTTCTATATACGCCTAGCTATGCTGCTTTGACAGTTTGATAACATGAAAGAATTTTATACTATGTTCTTAACCGAACTAAAATGCTTTGAAACAAAAAAAAGTAACCGGCAGTTCTAAAATGCAGGAAAAAAATCTGAACCTGAAGCTAGTGATTACCTTATGGTTATGAGAGAATGAGTAAAGTAAATTTAAATAAAAAAATTATAACTTTTCTTTTTAACCCCTGACGATTCTTAAAAATTTTTATTTGATGAAATAAATGTTTAGTCACCAATTGTCACGCTAATTTTCTCATGATAAGGTGTTCACCCTAAGGATGAAACTCAAGTACTAAGTAACATTTAAAGATATACAATTTCAATTGACAATTTATATTCGTTGGTTTTTCTTAATTCCATTTGATATTGTATGATGAATTTTGATTTTATACGTCTATTAAATATGAGCAGTGCTTATAAAGACATTAATTTAATTCTTAAAGTTTCTTCAAAAAAATTTTTTGAAATTAAAATTGTAGAAGGCTAACAGATTAAATCTGCTTTGATATTCAAATTTTGTAATAATCCTTCTATCGAGTAAAAAACCGTTCCTTCTTATTTTATTTTATATATAATTATATTAGGTTTTTAAAAAAAGAAATTCATTATACAGTGTTGAATGGTTTTAACTAAGACCAAGTGCCTTATAAGCTTTGTATGATTTTTTGTGAACATGGAACATAGAGTACCTTGGATATAAATGTACCTATGTACATGTTTTTAAGATCATATTTTTGAAGCTTGCACTCGGTAAGTCTATACATTGTTTAATTGATTTTATTATTTTTTATATGTAAAGTTGAACTGATCTTATCGTAATTTTAATTATTTCTTGAGGATGTGCTACATGTTTTGAGATTTTTTGAAGTAATTCATTTAAATATATTGAATATTTCAAATAAATTAGTTTTTGAGAAGTTCTTGAAATTATGTTTTATATTTTTGAGAAAGAGTTATTTTTCATCAATATAGGATCAGAAAACAATGCATTTTGTAACAAACAGAGCTTCGTACGTTTGTCTGAAGAGTTCAGTACGCATGCCTGGAACGAAACAAAAAATGTTTGCTTATTTATATTTTAATTTCAATTGACAATTTATATTCGTTGGTTTTTCTTAATTTCATTTGATATTGTATGATGAATTTTGATTTTATACGTCTATTAAATATGAGTAGTGCTTATAAAGACATTAATTTAATTCTTGAAGTTTCTTCAAAAAAATTTTTTGAAATTAAAATTGTAGAAGGCTAACAGATTAAATCTCTTTTGATATTCAAATTATAAACAGATTTATCTTCGTTTTTGTAGAGTATATCATTCATTAAACTTTTTTGAAAAAACGTTTTCTCGCTATTCCAGCCGTATTTAAAGTAGGACCTTGAATTCAAAAAATTGAAACAAATCTTTAGTGAACTGTTAGTTTAGCAGCTAATTGAAAACTCATGTTTTCGGGAAGTTGTTGAAACCATCTTCCTATTGACCTGAAACATCCATGTACCTTCACAATGTCAAAAATTCGACCAGCTATAGATCGAAAGTCATAATCAATAGTCAAATTAGGTTCCTTATTAATTTCGAACCTGTTTTGAGGATTCACGACAATAAAAGGATAAGTAGTTGTTTCTGCGCATTCGCCAATTTGTAACAACTATATGTCGTAGAAATTAGATAATCGGTTCAAATTTCCATAATAATGAAAATACATGACAATGATAAAATATTTCGATTTCTTCTTCAACAAGAAAACATTTTTGGTTCGTGATTGTTGACACTCAACTTTACGATTTTCAGAAATTCATATAGGAAAAATTAGACCAACTATCAAAATTCATGACAATATGAGGTCACATATTATTTGCAAAGCTCAAGATTATTGGTGGTTTGAAAATTCTGAGACATAACTTCTTCACTTCAAGTTCTTCATACTTTTTCAAATTTACGTTTACGAAAAGATCGTTCCTTTTCACGCAAGAGTCTAAAAAACAACTCGAGTTACTTTCAATTTGAAAAAGTGTTATGTTATGATAATTTGTTCACCTCAAAGATGAAGTCCTCAAGAACTAAGTAAAACTTGAAGATATACAGCTTTTTCTGCGTTTTTGAAGAGTATATCATTCATTAGAATATTTTGAAGAAACGTTTTCCGATTAGGCTATCCCAGGCGTATCTAAAGTAAGACCTTAAATTCAAAAATTTCAAAGAATTCCGTAGCGAATTGATAGTTTGGCAGCTGCAACAATATTTCATGAATCTAATTGAAAACTCATGTTTTCGGAAAGTTATTGAAACCATCTTCGTATTAAACCTGAAGCATCCATGTGCCTTTACAATGTCCAAAAATTCTACTGGCTTTAGATCGAAAATGACTGTCGATAATCAAAAGGCTATAGGTTTCTCTATTAATTTCGAACCTGTTTTGGAAATCACAATAAAAGGAAACGTAGTCGATCCTGGCGCATTCGCCAATTTGTAACAACTAATATTTCGTTGTGGAGCTTAGATGATCGTTCAAGTTTCCTGTGGTTACAATATCGTAATTTTAATCCTTTAATTCTCCTTAATCCATTCAGTATTAAATACTATATCTATTCTATGGAAACTGACACAAACTTCTTGAATGAATTTCAACTGCATGCTTCAAAACAATAACTCCCTTCATATTTAACATCATAATCACGCTCTTTGTTCGACTTGTTTTGCCCAAAGAGGAATGAGAAACCAGAAAAAGTCGTAACAAACTTTCCTTTATTGCACTGAGAACTGACGCGCTAGCAGTGCAAAGGAGCAATCAACTTCCCCTGCCCTTGGATGCAAACAGGTAACAAAATCGAAATAAAGGCATGTTTACGAGCTCCGCTCCCCATAAAACATATGATAAAGTTTGAGTTCCTTCCGTTCAATATATCCTGTACGGTTCTCGAAGGTAGGGGATTGGATATCGGGAAATCTTAGGTCGTGATCAGCCTTCTATGAGGAATTTTGTACGAACCAGATCTGAAAAGACCAGGTTTTTACTGCGAATCTGAGGCAAAAGAATATTATTTCCTTATTAAGATATAACGCTAGATATTTGTGATGAAAAATTTGAATTCAGCATAAAAGTTTTTCCAATAGTTCGGCTTTTTATGTACTGCATTGATTGATCGCCTTGCACTTCCATTCCAATCTAAAATGTTAATTCCTTGATATATTTACCGTAGATTAATTGAACTCATACCAAAAGAGTCACCCATGAAAAAATTTAAAGCCTGTTAAATTAATAACGCTTTTATTTCGGTATAAACTTCAGTAATAGAATGAATGTGTTACATCCTTAATCATCCATAAGATAGACATAAAATTTAGAATTAAAGTGGTAGAAATGGTCCGGTGAGACAAAAATGAATGCATTACAATATGCTTAATTATAATTAGATTACTGACGCAATTTCATCAAACAGAATGGAACAGTGTCTGCCTTATTTGTGCTGGTAGCAAAATATTCAAAATTTTACACGCTGGTTACATAAAAAATCCATTTGTTACAGTGATTCTTTTAACTGCTATACAGAGTAGGGCAGTGAAGCTAGAAGTTTTTCAACATTTCATAAAATTGTCAATTGTCTTTTGAATAAATTTTTATTCATGTTTTTGGATACTGAAGTTTATAGCATTTATGATGCTTAACGGTGAAAAACAACATTTGGCATGTAGTAACCACGTTCAGTAGTGAAACGCTGAAGCCGTTCCTGGAAGTTGGCCGCCAATCTATTCAGCATCGCTGTGTCATTGCATTGGTTTCCACTCGAATTGCTTCCTTGGAATCTTGAAGAGTCCGGGGCTGATGCCCGCATACACGAGTCTCCTGGTGCCCTCGCAAGAAATAATCACATTTCAGGCTGTAAGATCGAGGTGGTCACCAAGTGTCCCCAAACCGGGAAATCACAAGACCTCGGAAATGACAGCGAGTAATGAGCACTGATTCGTTCGCTGTGTGAGCCGCTGTCTTGTCTAATTGAAACTAGACATGCCGGATTGGGTCGAAACTCAGGCGAGAAGAAGTTGCTGATCATGTCAACAAAGTGATTTCAGAGACGCGTTCAAAAACGTAACAGCCAATAAGGCAATTGTTAGAAACTGCGCAGCGGTATTTCATGTGATCAACCCAATAATAGCATTTCTGCTGATTCACCATAACATTCAGATGGAAATGAGCTTCATCGGATATGAAGATAGTGCTTTCATCTAACGCGCGAAGGTTAGTTGTTGTTTATAATCCCCTAGATGTAACTACTGAACAACAGCTAATTTGTAAGGGTGGACATGCAGGTCAAAGTGTAGAATACGCCTTGCTGTTCGAGTATTTAAACGAAAATCAGCGGGACTGTTTCGAGCAGATCAACCTGGACTGCGCATATAGTCTTGCCACACTTGTTCAATCATTTCTGGGGGCTTTTTGTTCGTGAAAATATATTGCGTACGAAGTGCTTTAACCGAACGAAGAATAGCGTTTCTATTCCTGTGAATACAAAGTGGCTACGGCATTCATGCTGAATTTCCATGACAGAATCGTTATTTCGGACGAAGCGTTTGTACCCGAGTACATGATGCTGCGACAACCACAGCTCCATGGCTCTGATCAATAACAAATGTTAAGACCCTACGAATCTAAAGATATCAGCCTCACCAATTGTCTCTTCTGAAGAAGAAGGGACCTTTCAGAAACTTCCGTCCTTATTGACCCATGCTGTATATTAGGGGTATAAATAGGTTCGTACGGATTTTGTCGAAAATTGAAGCTTTATTGTGAAAAATTGGTTATAGATTCAAAGTTCAAAATATTTTTCGTCGCTAACTACTACTATTGTCCACCTTCTTAGCAACTGACGGATCTCATCGCTCTCATCATCGGTTCTTGGGCCGCTATTCATGCATACATCCATTTTTTTTATTTCACCGTAATTGGAGAAGTACAGGTCAGCCACACCATGTCGCATCAATCAGAAAAATGGTAATCTGAAAGAGCAATGTCTGGGCAGTGAGGCTGGGTTAGGTCATTCCTTTGTAGCATTTTAAATTTAACCGGCGAAGCAACATGTGGCCATACGGCAAAATATCTGTGTCGTATCTGTCGGCATATTGCGGTCATTTCTCATGCAATGCTCGGCTCAAATGCATCAATTGTCGTCGGTCAACCCCCTCTGTGATCTTTTCGTTCGATTACGGCCGCTCCTAATGCACTACACCCAGTTGATCCCACCATAGACCCAGGATGATCTTTTCGCCATGAATGTTCGGCCTGACAGTTGCTGATAAGGCATCAATACATTTCCCGACGCTTTGGATTATAGTAGTGGACCCAGTTTTCATCGTCAGTCACAATTCGAAGCAAAAACCCTACTTTTGACGATTACGCACTTGTTCAAACGTGAAAAAGCGGCATTTTCAGAGCACACAGAAACTATGTTGTTCACTCATCAGCGACATTAAATATACTGAAAAGAAAGCCTAATGGTGACACTTTAACATGGAGATGTCGCCAGATGAAACAATGGAGAAATAAACTAGTTGTGACATCTGTTATCAAAACCGCAGAAACTTATTTCTACTTCTAATATATATTACTACTACTAGGAATATTTTCGGTAAAACGGTTCAGTTACATGAGTTACAGTCCTTGTTAAGATCACCTTACCTTTAAACAATAATATTCAAATAATTTGAGTGATTTTTTTAAATCAAAATAATCGTATAAACCTTTCCAAAATAGTGAAGTGTCCAAATATTTCAATATTTGCTGAAAAATCCTTCGGGTACTGTATATGAACAAGTAGTTTAACTAAAGTAAACTGCCCTCCTAATACAAGAACAAATGACGGAGGAGCTGGAGGACGGATTTGTGGCTAGGTTTAATGCAGCAATCAGTGATAACCCCATTCCATGGACAATATCAGGGATAAGCCGTAATGAATGTGCCGATAAATATCCGTTTTACAGTTAACAACTCACCTGCGCCTAGACTGTTATGTCCACCTGAATTGCTGCTGACACACAGTTTTACTGTTGCTTGTTATTTGTTATTCTACTAGGAATTTATTATAGGATATTTCTGCTCTCAGTAGGGTCGTGTAATATTTGCTCACATAAGAAAAACAAAAGTGAATAAAATATATTGGGAATACAAAGTGACTCAGTCCTTTTTTCAACCCAAAAGTTGCATTTATTTCAAAAGATAATGAATTAGCGAATGGATCAAAATATTGTTCGTTACTGCTTACTATTTTTCCCCACCTCTCATACAATTTCCGAATCGCATCTCCGTAAAACTTCTTGTCTTTTGAGGCGAAAAGATTTTTAGGCCATTTTTCGAGTACTTCAAAAGGATAGAACCATTGACCTGCCAGAGCGTTTTGCATCCATAGAAACAGCGAGTAGTCGTTGCGACGTATAGCCGAGAGTTGTCATGCGAAAGAATAACTATATCATGCCTGTCCTTATATTTCGGCTGTTTTTCTTGTAATGTACAGTTCAAACGAAGTATATGTAGTCTGTACCGATCGCTCATAATGGAATCACCAGGTTTTAGGAGCTCGTAGTACAAAACGCTATTTGGTCTCACCAGATACACAGTATAACCTTCGGTTTTGGTGTTGATGTTGAGGTCTATGACAACAATTAGCCGAACATGTATCACATCCTCAAAATACAATTAGAATTCAGATAAGGTCTACATCCGTCCCACTTCATATTTAAAAAATAAAATCAATAACAATAAATACTTTACCTCTAAGACCTCGTGGTATCCTCGTTTGAACACGCTAACTTTAAAATCCAAGGTATTCTATGTTCATCACAAAAATCACACATAGCTATTTAAGGTATTTTATGGTTTTAGTTAAACCACATGATACATGTGATGAGATTTTTTTTATTTTAAAACCTGATATAATTATATATTATATGTAAAATAAAATTATAAGAAGAGGTTTTTTACTTGATAGAAGGTTTTAAACTAAATTTGAATATCAAAACAGATTTAATAGTACTCTGTCAAGAAAGTACCGGGAATTTTCAATTAAAACAACATTTTTACATTTAATCGTCCAAATTTATTAGGTCGCCTTCAAAATAGGCTTCATTTGCTCCAAAACATCTATGCCAACGGCACTTCCAATTATCGAAACATTTTTTATAGGCGCTTTCCGGGATGGACTTTAGCTCTCGCGCCGAATTTTGTTTTATGGCTTCAATCGACTCGAAACAGGTGCCACGAAGGGGCAATTTTAGTTTTGGGAAGAGGAAAAAGTCGCAGGGAGCCAAATCCGGCGAATACGGTGGTTACTGAAGCACGTTTGTTGAGTTTTTGGCGAGAAAGTCAGTCACAATCGTAGCTCGGTGAGAAGGCGCGTTATCGTCATGCAAAATCCATGAGTTGTTCGCCCACAAATTTGGCCGCTTCTTACGGATACGCTCACGCAAACGTTTCATAACGCCTAGGTAATACTCCTTGTTTACCGTCTGACCCTCTGGAATGAATTCGTAGTGCACCACGCCACGGATATCGAAGAAAACAATGAGCATCACCTTCATTTTCGAGCGGCTTTGGCGTGGTTTTTTCGGTTTCGGCTCATTTTTTGCCACCCATTCCGATGATTGCTGGCTTGTTTGCATATCGTACTCGTAGACCCAGGTCTCATCACCAGTTATAATGCGTTCCATGAATGTAGAATCGGAATTACAGCGATCCAGCATGTCTGAAGCAACCTGTTCGAGATGACGTTTTTGAAGAAAATTCAGGTCTTTCGGTATGAGTCGTGCGGCCACCTTTCTCATGCCCAAAATATCAATCAAAATCGTACGTGCGGACTCGTGGGATATCTTAAGATCATGTGCTATCTCTCTCAAGCTGGTACGACGGTTTTCCAGCACCCTTTCCTTAATTTTATCGACGTTATATTCGATCGAAGCCGTCGATGGGCGTCCGGAACGAGGCAAGTCTTCGACCACTTCACGACCGTCCTTGAAGGCTCTGTACCACTGATATGCACGAGTTTTCGATAGAGCATTATCACCAAAGGCCTTTTGCAATATATTCAATGCATCGGCACACGAAAATTCATTTGCAACACAAAACTTTAAACAAATTCTTTGCTCAACGTAATCACCCATAGTAAAAATCAGCACGCACTCTGACATCGACTGACTTGATCAGCTGTTGCAAACACACTAGTTGACAGATCCCGCTCAAACTTGGCAAAGTAATTAAGGACAGTGGTACCAACCTAGGAAGAAAATTTTTTACCTGCCTCATTGCCCCGCCAGATTTAAATCGATAATTCCCGGTACTTTCTTGACAGAATGTATATTAGTATCCTATAATTTTAATCTCAAAAAATTTTATTCAAAACTTTTAGAATTAAATTAATATCCTTCAAGCACAGCTTATATTTAATAGACATATAAAATCAAAACTCATAATATAATATCAAATGGAATAAATAACCCAACAACACAAACACTTCTAGTATAGAAATTCACTTAAATCGATTATTTACGAACGGGTGTCCAGAGCAGACTTTTTGAATTCTGAATTCTTCAAACACGATGTCATCAAATGGTGTCAGACTACGTCAGTAACACATTTTCCATTCAATAAGTTTATTGTTGAAAATATGTAATCGAAATCTTTCCGATGTTGTGTCTTTTAAAACCAGTATCGCAAGAAATTGAGACATGAATATAGAAGTCACGAAATCCGTTCAGGTAAGAAGAGCAATTCTATTCGATCGGAAAATTGCAAAACTCTTCTGCGCATCTGAAAAAAATATCTGTGTAGTATGTAGGGTTCCTTTTTATTCACAAATCCCAAATTTCCAGGAATGTCGATTCACTGAAGCTTAAAAATGAATAGGAAACGGAGATGAATAGGTGGAAGCATTTGAATCGATTCCGGTCGGTATTGAAAAAAGATTCTAGATATGATCTGTGTGAATTCCCACCCGACTTCATGACAAACTATATTCAGTTCATTCTACTATAAATGAAGTACATTAAATAAAAATAGGAATGCTCTTGTAATAAATCTTCGAAATTTTTTAATATCTTAAATATCAAACAGAAAATTTCAGTACTAACCTAATATAAATTTCAATTTCATAAAGTTCCTTAAAAACTTTTGTAATAAATTTGAATTAATACAAATCACACAGTATGAAAGGAGATAAAATAATCCAGGGAAAGTATTCAATGTTAATCGAACTTACTCAACAAATATTTTAAACACTTGTTCATATCAGTATTATAAAAAACAAATTTCACTCTAAAAATGTCCAACATAAAATTCAGAAATTCTTCGAAAT
Source organism: Megalocaria dilatata (assembly GCA_034642435.1). Classification (NCBI taxonomy): domain Eukaryota; kingdom Metazoa; phylum Arthropoda; class Insecta; order Coleoptera; family Coccinellidae; genus Megalocaria; species Megalocaria dilatata. Next base: position 59,004,432 of record CM067856.1, on the reverse strand, counting down.
GAACTCTTTCTCTTTTTTGAATATTTATTTTGTACAGTTTTTTTGAAAGAACTCTTCTAAGAGAGGTTGTTTCGAAGAATTTCTTGATATTATGATGGACATTTTTGGAGTGGAAATTGTCCTTCATAATTATATCTTTTATATTATTATATTAATTCGATACGTCTATTAAAGAGACCAGTGTTTCCTAAGGCATTTATTTAATTTAGTTTCAAACGTTTCTAAGAAATTTTAGAAAATTAAAATTTGTAGAGACAGTACAGAAATTTTTTGTTTGATATGCAAGATATTAAAGAAACCTTCTGTCAAGTATAAAAAAATAAAGCTACTCACATCTCCCTCGATACAAGAAAAAAACTTTTATGCAGATTGAATTCTTATTTTAATCCATAGATTTTCAGATTTCATTACACATGACGGGAAATCATTCGAAAATAGAACTATTATCTCCTATCTAGTGAGCAGAATTTTCCCACAATTCTTCGAGAAAAAATCTGACTCAAGCACCCGAATACTCGTTTCGAATGGAAGAGATAATGACACTCGAAGGCGAATCAGAAAACGAGCACAGGAACTGGATAAACAGTTCTCCGAAAGATTGAATCACATACTCGATGAATCTCAACTATCATCACTCTGAATGCGAACATTTCCGTTTGGTCAAGTGGAAAATTGTATTTTCCGCCGGATCCACGGTAACAAGATAAATGAATGGAGCGTTATAGTACCAAAATTGTCAGTTTTTGTGAGATATAACGCAAAGTAGAAAATCCATATGGAATGAATTGGGTATATTCGTTTTCAAAAATATTTTAGAACACTAAAATTCCATTTGAAATTTGGATATTTTATCCCCATAGATTTGGATAACTACAGAGAGAATATTTTTTACTCCACCTGCAGCGTTAAAAAGTGCCACTAATCCTACAAACTGAGACAACTCCAAGTTTGTTGAATAGTTCTATGAGCTGAAATGTCAACGCTTAATTGCCTTATGTGGAATGGCATGCAGAAATCTTTTTCCATGAGACAATTAGATATTGAATATCAGAATATATTTTGAGTGATTGAAATATAAATCTACGAAAATTGTGGAATTACCCTCTTACAACTAATCCTAACTAACTTATATCACCGATTATATTGGAGATAATCTATTTGTGCCATGCTTTCTGAAATAAAAAGTAAATAAAGGTACAGGGAGCAGGCATCATTGCGTTTTGATTTGTCGTAACGGACCCACTTTTCATCGTCAATCACAATTCGATGCAACTCCTTCTTTTGCCGTTAGAGCAGTTATTCACACGTCAAAAACTGTGTTCGAAGTCTCTTGGCTTCAGTTCATACGACATCCAATTTCCTACTGTTTATATTATTCCCATTGCTTTTTAACGATGGGAAATGGAGGGTTGACTAACTCGAAGTGTTTTTGCGAGTTGCTCTTGCGTTTGTGGTAGACTTAGACTTTGGTGGCGCTCCAGGTCACTCGTCTTCTAAATCAAAATTGCCACTTAGAGCATAGTCACCATAAACATCCACTAAATTATGATGTCTTTCGGCAGCCTTTTTTTCATATTGAAGTAATGAAGTAAAACTCCCCTCAAAAACACATTGTTAGTTTTCAACATTTTCAGAGCACACTAAAACTATGTTGTTTACACTTCATCATTACAGATACTGAAAAGAAATTCTGATGATGACTTAATTTTTTTACTTTCAAATTTGATTTAAACTCTTCTTGTTTAAATATATCATTGGTTTGTTTCCTCCTTGGATATATCCTTTTTTTCAATCATCTCGCTCACATATTTATAATGTCAGTGTTTTTTTATGTAATATGAATTTAAATCGATTGAAAAGACATCAATAAAGTTGAGTAACTTCAGGAGTTTGAAGAAACAGGCTGGTAGCCTATAACAAGAGGAAGAAGAAGAAATCTGTTCATTGAAGAAGAACCGAAAAAACTTCCTCCATATATTTTTTTATTTGAAAGTAGTCAAAATTAGTAGAGTGAAATGACGCAGCTGTTCTGACTGCCACAAAAAACATTAATTTCAGGATCTAAACGCTTGTGATTATTTTCCTTGAAAATGGTTAACCTAAATCATCTGCTATACGTTCCTTATTTAAACGAATATTTGAACATTTCTTCACAATTTTTACGTATATTTATATATATATATATATATATATATATATATATATATATATATACATATATATTGATGTAAAAGGCAAATTCTGAGTGGGCAAAATTATTTTAACTTTAATTCACAACAACAGAAAATTAATTGTGTTAAACTCAGATACTTCGAATTTCTGCCAACATTTTGTACTCTCTTTTTCAAGCTGCTTCTCAAATGTAGTTGTTCCTGTTTGTTGAAAATTCAGTAACTATTTGATGTAAGTACATTATATCAAATAACCAAGAGTGTTGACAAAACGTCTTATATTTAACAATAACTGACATAAATTCATGTAATTGGTTTCACTTTATCTTAGATCTTGATCCCGAATAACTACCAGTATTTGTTGTTATGAGAAGGGTTTAACTTACGAGTAGCAGAGGAAAATTACTCATATGTGGTTCCTTGTATTATGATAACGAAGTTTCCCAATTTCCAAGTTGCTGCAGAATTTCGTTCAAGTGCTGATAGAATTCGAATTCTCGAATCAGGTTCTATTTATAAACATACGAAATAAAGAAATCGAATAGTTTCCATTAATTATTTTATTGACGTCATATCAGATGCATTCGAATTCAACTTACCACGTGTTGAAATATGGTACTGATATAAAATTCTACACATCTGATCGAACATTTAGTAATGTTTCTATAAAGTGTAATATCTTTCGAATGCAAAGAGGAAATGACGGTATGCCGTAGGACCATTACCATTTTCTGAGTTGGCCATACTGAAACCACCCAACCTGAGTAATTTTATTAGTTAGGGAACTTTATGAATAACGGTTATTGCATATTTCGGGCTAAATAACCTCGAAAAGATTGCAGAGAGTAGGATGTTTCCCGTTTTAGCCGTAAAACGGGAATATTTCCGACTATATAGGTGATGGAAAATTTCATTCACTGAGATGAAACCATTAACTAGGCTATTCAGAACAGATACCAATAAATTAGTTCCGAGAAGCCTGAATACTTTGTTGTATCTTTCTGTCTTGTGAAAGTTCAACTATTTAGGAAATTATTAAGGTACGACCATGCAATATTTTTTTAAGTATATACCAATTGTGTGAATAAGGTGATGATACTGATGAGGTAGCCTTTGTACTGGCGATAAAAAAGACTCTTACACAATTAATATTAATATTAGCCCTCAGTCCTCTTTCCAATCATACCTCAATATTTTCTCCTTTACACGATCCATATTATGGACAATTCAATCAGTATGATTTATGTGGCTCCCAGAACTAGATATAATTCTGGTGTCTAAGAATAAGTGATCGTTGGAAACACTGACGCTGGATGAGTTTGGGTTTTTGTTCAAAATTTTTCTTGAAATGGTAGATTCCTAATCTGATTAATGTGTTTGCTTCGAATGTTATGAATATCTGAAGATTGGCATCGACACTGAAATATGCATAATAATTCAAATTTCGAATTTAATATTTTATCATGTATGTATTTTTTTTTGGGTTCTCATACCAATTGATAAGTTAACGTATACATGTTGTATAAGATGCTGTGCAAAGAAGAATAGATATTTTTATGAGCAAGTATAAATTTCGTATTAACCTAATATCTATTGTCAATAGCCGTATAAAATCAAAACTCATCACACAATATCAAACAGAATAAAAAAACCCAGCAAATATAAATTGTAAATTAAAATTAATAAATAAATATTTGAATGTTTCGTTCATTTTTTAGTTTAAATTGAAAATCTATATTTTATAGGTTTTTCTTTCCATTTGATATTGTATAATGAGTTTTGATTTTATACGTCCATCAAATATAAGCAGTGCTTATAAGACTTTATTTTAATTCTAAAATAAAATGGAAAGGCCTTTTAGTTGATAGAAGAAATATAACAAAATTTGAATATTAAAACAAATTGAAATATGTTTATCTTCTACAATTTCAATTTCAAAAAAATTTTTTATTCAAAAACTTTTAGAATTAAATTTATGTCTGAAACAAGCACCGCTTACATTTAATAGACGTATATAATCAAAACTCAATTTATAATGTCAAATGGAATAAATAACCCAACAGATATACGAAAGTAATTAAAATTAATAAATAAATATTTAAAGGAGACAAAATTTTGTTTCTGGTCTTACCTTTAAGAACACCAATTGCCTTTGAAAAACATAAACACACTTAAAGGACTTCTCAAAGAATATAATTTATTTGAAATATTTAATATATTTAAATATTCGAATAAATTAATTCAGAAATCTCTAAAAAAATGCACTATATCTTCAAAATACAAATATAATAGCAATCCCGTCTTCAGCCCTCATTTAATATTCCAAATATCAAAATCAAAAAACCAACCTATATCTCTCAACACGTGTAAAAAGACTAAAGCTTCGAATATTTTGGCTTCAATAAATCTCATTATGGAATGTCAATGAATTTAAAGAAACCTTAAAATAACTCACACTGTTCTTTGATTTCATGTTAGAACGTAGATCAATCTTGAATTATATTGATCTGTGTTTCGAAGCTTTAGTCTTTTTACACGTGTTGATAGATATAGGTTAGTTTTTTGATTTTGATATTTGGAATATTAATGAGGGCTGAAGACGCTTAGAATTATATTTGTTTTTTGAAGATATAGTGCATTTTTTTAGAGATTTTTGAATTAACTTATTCGAATATTTAAATATTTCAAATAAATTATATTCTTTGAGAAGTCCTTTAAGTGTGTTCATGTTTTTGAAAGGCAATTGGTGTTCTTAAAGGTAAGACCAGTAACAAAATTTTGTTTCCTTTGAATAGTTATTTATTAATTTTAATTACTTTCGTATATCTGTTGGGTTATTTATTCCATTTGACATTATATATTGAGTTTTGATTACATACGTCTATTAAATGTAAGCGGTGCTTGTTTTAGACATAAATTTAATTCTAAAAATTTTTTGAATAAAATTTTTTTTTGAAATTAAAATTGTAGAAGATGAACATATTTCAGTTTGTTTCAATATTCAAATTTTGTTAATTCTAAAAGTTTTTGAATAAATTTTTTTTAAATTAAAATTGTGGGAGACTAACAGATTAAATCTGTTTCGATATTCAAAGTTTGTAATAATCCTTCCATCAAGGAAGGAACCACTTCTTATTATATTAAATTTTTAATTCTACACGAACGCATCACCAAGATACCATCTTAGGACTTTTTCATATTAAAAAGTAGAAATATTATTTAAAAATAAATTTAAAATTGCCATCCACTGAGGAACGTGTTTGTGAATAGAACTGAATATTGTATGCTTTTCTGATAGTATTCGTCGTATTTAAAAAAATATCCTGAAAAAGAAACGGAATATTATTCGTTTTGTTCTTGTGGAAGATTCAAAAAGAATGGATAAACCCCTGCATGGAAAGAAATAAATGCATTATGAATGGAAAAAGAACAAGAAGATAACTTTTCCAATTTCTTTTGGATATGTAATCAGGAATATCTCCCGAAAGCGAGATCCTCATTGTTCGAAGGGCTTTAAAGTGACGTCTAATGCAGACCCATAGCGGGTTATGTGGCTCTGTAGGGTACTGGGTCAAAAGCAAATGGAAATCTTAAATAGATTCCATTCCGCAACAAAGTATTCCACTCGACTGTTCTAATAGCGCATTTCTCCTTTGACATTCCATCGAAGTCAAGAACACAAACTCGATGTTTCTGAATTATTTATGACCCAGCGTTCGTTCATTCAAGGCGGGATTATACTGTACATTCCTTGAAATAACAAAAATACGCAAGACACCGACACTAGGAACGAAATATCTAATATAAATTTCAAGAACGTCACGCTCGAGACCCCTAGAGGAGCGCAAACATTGCAAATACTGTTTCCTCAGCAAATATTTGACGATATCTCCAATAATATCGAAACCTGGACTCCTAAAGCCAATATGAAACATCCAGAGTAGCAATCATTACTGACGTCGTGATTGATTTATCGGAAGGGGAAATTTTCTGATTGAAAAATTGGATTGACTTAGATGGACGACTTCGAACGTTTGGTGGAAAAATTGCTTTTCTGTCTTTTTTTCCGGTGTTAATGGATCACACCTGAACTTCTCCTGTTTATTCAAAAATATTATTCTTTGGATTGGATGTAAACATTGAAACTTTTCTACAGGCAATCAGCAATATATTATAAAAAAAAACGTTTGTTCATCACGAACTAGAAAACACGAACCAATAAATGTAAAATAAATATTATGTTAACTCCTACAGAAATCCACAGTTTAAGAAAATTATTGCTTGTGCATGTCACGAGAATGTTCTGTTTTCAAAGACACTCAAATTACTGCGACTTAAATCAGGATTACATCCATCTTCAATGTTTATGCTTAAAAAGAATACACAGGATGAATACACCTAGTAAATATAGTCGTTTAATTTAACATATTAGATTGATTCGGTCTTCACTTGGTGGAAACTCATTTTGATTAAAAAGTTTAAATGATAAACTTTCAATAAAAAGTTTAATTTTACCTTTAATATTTAATTATTTCGGTTTTCGCTTAACCCAAACTCATACATATGCATCCAATAATACAAACAAAAAACAACTGAAAATATAAATGAGTCAATTTCTACTTTTATCGATATTACAATTTAAATATCGAAACAGATGTATTCTGTTAGCCTCCTATAAATTTTAGTTTCAAAAAATTTTATTCAAAAACTTTTAGAATTAAATTAATGTCTTATATTTTTTTAAATTAAAATTTATAGGAGGCTAAGAGAATAAATCTGTTTTGATATTTCAATTTTACAATAATCTTTCTATCAAGTAAAAAACCTTTTCTCATTATTTTATTGGGTATTTCAATTGTTTCATAATAACATGACTTCATCAACTGAGTATCAGGATTATAAAAAAGTTCGTGAGGTTTTTTGACGAAAATTTGAGGTTTATTGTAAAAAATTGGAACTTTACATAGAAATGAAGAAGTTGGAAGCTTTCGAGATGTGGTCCTATAGGAGAATGTTAAGATTAAGGTGGTTAGATGAAGTTAGTAATATCATAGTGATGGAGATAATGAATGAGGATCCGAAAATCATGAACAAGATTTAGAAGAGAATGCTCAAATATTTTGGACACTTGATGAGGTATCGGGTGTTTTTTTTAGAGTGATATAACTTTCGATAGAGATAACTGTAATTTGATAGAAGTCATGTTTTTTGATATTTCTATTCAGTAAGCATTGACCAATTATCATGGAAAGACTCACGCCGCAACAACGTTTACAAATTGTTGAAATTTATTTTCAAAATCAATGTTCTATTCGCCAAACTTATAGAGCACTTCGTGAAATTTATGGTTTACATAATCGTCCATCAGAGCAGCACATTCGTCGAACTATCGATAGATTTCGGACACCATTTTCTGTACTCGATGCAACAACAATAAGACAAAAAACTGTACGTACCGAAGAAAATATAGCATTGTAAGTCATAGTGTTAATGATGATCCAGATTTGTCTATTCGTCGACGTTCACAACTAAAGCTACTTGACCATAAAAAGCGTCGTTTGTTTGATGATTGGGCCCTAATACCGCTTGAAGTTGATCCACTGATTGTGTTTAGTGACGACGCTCATTTCTAGTTGAACGGCTACGTAAACAAGCAAAATTGCCATATATGGAGTGAAAACTATCCTCAAGAAGTTCTGCAGGTTCCATTGCATCCTGAAAAATGTACTGCATGGTGTGCTTTATACGCTGGAGGCATCATCGGTCCATATTTTTTTCAAAACGACGCTGGAGCTAATGTAACAGTGAATGGTGCTTACAGATCGATGGTCAATGATTTTTTGTCTCAAAATTTGAATGGTATCGACCCAGAAGTGTTTTGGTTTCAACAAGATGGTGCTACACCTCATGCTGCTACCGTAAAAATTGATTTATTGAACGAAAAATTTGACGATAACATTATTTCGAGAAATGGTCCAATTAATTGGCCTCCAAGATCATGCGCCATAACTCCACTGGATTATTTTTTTTGGATTAAGTCAAGTGATTGGTTTATGCTGATAAACCAGACACAATTGACGCTTTGGAAGCCAACATAACTCGTGTCATTCATGAAATAAGGTTTACTCGAAAATGTGGTCAAAATTGGTCTGGTCGAATGCGGTTCCTCAGAGCTAGTCGTGGTGGGCATCTGCCAGAAATTATTTTCGAAACATATATATCATAAAATTATCTTACAAATAAAAAAAAAATTGACTTCAATCTTAATTTAAATGTGTTTTATTTCAATTTAAAGTCACTCTGAAAAAACACCCGAAATAATAAGTATCAATTACTACAAAATATCATGCAAGGAATAATAGAAGGCACGCGAACGGCTAGAGTATGGTCACCATAAATATCCACTAAAATACAATACTGAAGGTATAAAGTAAGACTCACCGAAAAACACATTATCCGGTACAAAAATTGATTTTTTGGTGTTGAAACCCTAAGCGGCGATTTGTGGTCTGGCTTTGTACGTGTAATTTTCAGGTTGCAAGATATGGATATATATTTTTTATTTATTGCTTTTGTTTGGTTTTCATAAAAATCGATGGGAATTTTAACGTTGTTTTGAAGATGTGCGGCATGTTTTTTGAAAGATCTTTTAAGAGAGATTTATCGAAGTATGTTTAAGTGTATTTTGAGCATTATTGGAAAAGAATCCGATTTTCATAATATCGTTATGTAACAACTGTATCATCTAATAGTCTGTTATATATTTCCGGTCAGTATTTTATATTTGATTCCGATTATTTTCATCTCTATTTGATACTGCACGACTTTTTTAAATAGATATTTCATTTCATATTAGTTATTGAACTGTTTATTTACCGCAAAATTCTATACATAGGTGTGTGTGCCTAGCTATGAACTACAATAAAATAAACTCATTTTATCGGAGACTGCTCTGTTCGTTAATACATAAATGAAAAAACATACTATTTCAGATACAGAAAAATGTCTCATTTCAGACTCAGTTCATAATTTTCATTCATTCAGGTCCAAATTGTCTTCCTTCAAATGAGCCTTGAAAACAATTTTTATATTGCGAATTTTATTAATGCTGAGCTTTTGAAATTCGTGGATTCAGCAAGTTTTGTCAATTTTTCTCGAGGATGCGTGTATAATAAGCCAACATCGTGCCCTTAATATACGGATAGTAATGGTCCTTGAAAGAAGAATTAAAAATTGTCCGACTCGAGCACCCTAATCAACAGAAAATATACATTGAATATAAAAATTCCTATTCCATTTTTTTCAGCTGTTCCCAAATGGGAGACGCAACAGGTGGTTTTCATACTTATCAAGAGGGAAACAAATGGTCTGTAAAATTTTGAGCAAACTTTCCCTCAAGGCATAACAACCCGAAGCGATTCGCACCTGTATTTTCTCGGATGCAACTAACCCAAATGAATTCAGTAAGAAATGCTGGAAATAATATTTGAGACCGAGAAAAGAAATAAAAACGTTTAGAATCAACCGAACTGAACTCAAAATACTTTTTTGTGTTATTTTTGTTAAATGTCAAAAACCACTTAATAACGCAACGATAAATTTTATTAGCCCCCCATTTGAAATCTACGTATACAGCTCCAAAAAATTCATGAGGGCTCAAGTGAAGTCCTAAATACGGTTTAGATCTCTCAGTTTAGTACTCAACACAAAATCCTCGCTGAAGTAACGAATGAAGCACAAGACGGAATCAGACCTATTGATCTATGTTACATTTTCTTCAGGCACGTCCAGCTCTTCCGTTCAATTATCTCGGATATTTCTTTCCTCTGCCGTATAATGAAGTTATTGCAAGGGCAACGAGTAAATCATCCTTGTTAGGTTCTTAATCGATAAGGGATCAGGATTCAGGTAAGCCACGGCCTAATTGTATAATCAGCAGACTACAGCTGGAAGCAAGAGGAACTAACCATTTCAACGCGCAGCACCGTAAAAGGAACATAAAACCAAACAATTAGGGGTCCCTAATGATTCGGACTCTGCTGATATAATTAAAACCATTCAACTCTAACGGTTAAGTGTTTCATATAAAAAGTGCCAGTCGAAATTCTCTTCCCAATCTCTTCTAATTAGGATTACCTCGTTTTATGACCTGAGGTTTTGCGATTTTTCTACGCGGGCCTTCTTATGTTTATTTTTTGTGTGATTCTCGAGTCAGTAATTGAATCTTAATTCCACGTATCTCATTCCAAATATTCGAGAGATATCAAGAAGTTAACTATCTACGGAAAACACTGTTAATTTTTCACAAAACTCTACTTTTCCTCGTATAATATTATTCTTCTTCTACATTTCCTAATTTCACAATATTTTTGAAAGGCTAAAATGAGATTTTGTCCTACCCTAAAAACGTTTCAGCCACAAAAACGTGCAAGAATACAAGGAATGCTTCTTGTTATATTCAATTCTTAAATTTGAACCCTTATTTGACTGGTAGGAAGTAATCTGTGGGACATATTCAAATTATCTAAAGGTTGATGAAGAAGCATCTCCACAATTTCTTTACGACACAGCAATTGTTTTGGCAACACCGTATCTTCTCCAGGTTCTCATTTTGAACAAAATTTGAATATCAAAACAGATTTAATCTGTTAGTCTTCTACAATTTTAATTATAAAAAAAAATTTTTATTCAAAAAACTTTTAGAATTGAATTAATATCTACAATAAGCTTATGTTTAATAGACGTATATATTCAAAATTCAATATACAATGTCAAATGGAATAAATAAACCAACCAATATAAAAAAGGCAATTAAAATTAATAAATTGATAAATATTTTTGAAGATATATTACATGTTTTGAGAGATTTTTGAATTAACTTATTTGAATATTTAAATATATTAAATATTTCAAATAAATTATATTTTTTGAGAAATCCTCAAGTTGTGTTTTATGTTTTTGAAAAGGAATTGGTTTCACTATGGTAAGATCAGAAACAAAATTTTGTCTCCTTCAAATATTTATTTATTAATTTTAATTGCCTTTTTTATATTGGTTGGTTCATTTATTCCATTTGACATTGTATGTTGAGTTTTGAATATATACGTCTATTAAATATAAGCGGTGCTTATTGTAGACATTAATTTAATTCTAAAATTTTTTTGAATAAAATTTTTTTTTTAATTAAAATTGTAGAAGACTAACAGATTAAATCTGTTTTGATATTCAAATTTTGTTATATTTCTTCTATCAAGTAAAAAGCCTTTTTCTATTTTATCTCATTTTGAACTATCCATAGTGTAAGCCTAGAACAGCTTGAAGTTGATCCACCTTTTTATCGTAAAATTGTGTTGAAGTGACGAAGCTCATTTCTGATTGAACGGCTATGTAAACAAGCAAAATGGTCATATATGGAGTGAAAATAATCCTCAAGAAGTTCTGCAGGTTCCACTGCATCCTGAAAAATGCACTGTATTTCTTTAAAAACAATGCTGAAACTAATATTGCAGTGAATGGTGCTCGTTACAGATCGACGATAAATGATTATTTGTTTCAAAATTTGAATGGTATCGACTCAGAAGTGTTTTGGTTCCAACAAGATGGTGCTACACCTCATGCTGCTACCGTAACAATTGATTTATTGAAAGAAAGATTTGGTGATTACATTATTTCCAGAAATGGTCCAATTAATTGGCCTCCAAGATCATACGACATAACTCCACTGGATTATTTTCTTTGGGGTTATGTCAAGTCATTAGTTTATGCTGATAAACCAGAAACAATAGACGCTTTGGAAGCCAACATAATTCGTTTCATTGATGAAATAAGGCTTGAAACCGTCGAATGCGGTTCCTCAGAGCTAGTCGTGGATATATGCCGGAAATTATTTTTAAAACATTAATGTCATAAAATTATCTTTCAAATAAAAAAAAATTGGCTACAATCTTGTTTTAAATGTGTTTTATTTCAATTTTAAGTTCTATCACTCTAAAAATAAAACACCAAATATATGTGATGAGGCTGCTTTGCTAAGCGTAGAAAACAATTTTTATACGTAAAATAAATAAGTGAAACTTCAATACATATTATCTACTCTTATGTGAAGCTTTTAAACGGCATGCAAGGAACTAATTTTTAAAAATTAATCGTTCTTTATCTTATTAATCTTATTTTCAATTCCAGTTTAAAATATTTAAAAAAAATAATATTCCAGAACTTAACGCTTTCCATTATCACTTAGCATGTCGTCATGGGTTTTCTAGAGTATTTCTGTGTCTACCTTGTATAAAATATTGATTAAATCTTTGAACTACCCTCGAAATATGATTTGTTACCCACGATGAAACAGTTATGGACGAGTTGTAATAATATTCGAAGCATATCTCTCTATGAAAAAATATTTACTGAAATATAAGCGAGGTGCGCTTAGGCAGTGTAAATAATTACTTGGTATGTAAAGATACCTTTTTGAATTCTTCCTTGTACCTGATAAAACGTTAAACAATTAGTTTGCAAATTCTTGGTTAAGCATACTTCAAATGAAATTGAAAGAGGGATGTATAATAGACTTTAATAGCCTAAATACATATCGGGTGTCTTTTTAGAGTGATAGAACTTTAAATTGAAATAAAACACATTGAAATTACGATTGAAGCAGAATTTTTTTCATTTGGAAGATAATTTTATGACATTTATGTTTTAAAAATAATTTCCGGCATATGTCCATCACGACTAGCTCTGAGGAACCGCATTCGACCATTCCAATTTTGAACCACTTTTTCGAGTAATTCAGGCCCTATTTCATCAATAACACGAGTTATGTTGGCTTCCAGAGCGTCTATTGTTTCTGGTTTATCAGCATAAACCAATGACTTGACATAACCCCGAGGAACATAATCCAAGGGAGTTATGTCGCATGATCTTGGAGGCTAATTAATTGGACAATTTCTCGAAATAATGTTATCGCCGAATCTTTCTTTCAATAAATCAATCGTTACGGTAGCAGCATGAGGTGTAGCACCATATTGTTGGAACCAAAACATTTCTGGGTCGATACCATTCAAATTTTGAAACAAATAATCATTGATCATCGATCTGTAACGAGCACCATTCACTGTAACATTAACTCCAGGCATCGTTTTCAAAGAAATATGGACCGATAATGCCTCCAGCGTATAAAGCATACCACACAGTGTATTTTTCAGGATGCAATGGAACCTGCAGAACTTCTTAAGGATTGTTTTCAGAAATGAGCTTCATCACTAAACACAATTTTACTATAAATAAGTGGATCAACTTCAAGCTGTTCTAGGGCCCAATCAGCAAACAAACGACGCTTATTATGGTCAAGTGGCTTTGGTTCTTGAACCAGTTGGATCTTGTATAGGTGTAGACCAAGATCTTCACGCAAAATTTTCCATGTGGTGGATGCACAGAGTCCAGCTTATTGTGAACGCCGACGAATAGACAAATCTGGATCATCATTAACACTTTGACTTACAGCAGCTATATTTTCTTCTGTACGTACAGTTCTTTGTCTTGTTGTTGTTGTTGTTGCATCGTGTAGAGAAAATGTTGTCCGAAATCTGTCGATAGTTCGACGAATAAGCTGCTCTGATGGACGATTATGTAAATCATAAATTTCACGAAGTGCTCTATAAGTTTGGCGAATAGAACACTGATTTTGAAAATAAATTTCAACAATTTGTAAACGTTGTTGCAGCGTGAGTCTCTCCATGATAATTTGTCAATGCCTACTGAACAGAAATGTCAAAACAACATGGCTTCTTCCTTCTGTCAAACCACAGTTAACCCTCTCGAAAGTTTTATCACTCCAAAAAAACACCCGATATATAACAAGTTTACAAATTTGAATTGTTTACCCAAATTGAGGGAGTTGTTTCGTTGTAGTTTCAACTCAAAATGCGGTGAAAACACTATCTTGCTCGTGGAATAGTTCTTCTTTGAGCTTTTTCCCCGTAGTTCACTTTCACCGAGTTCTCTTTTATTGGTTTCACTGTTGGGTTCACTTATTACAAATTACTATCTAATTACAAATAAATAATATAGATAGTACCTTCACTTCCAGGCCTTCACTACGTTATGGGTTATTAAGCGATAGAGGGTTACTTGGAAGTTTAGTGTGAAATGCGAATAGAACATAATTCAGGAGTAGAGAGAAATGTGTGTTATAAGTTAAGAGAAATCACAAGCGGTTTATTTGGTGCTTTTTGGGCAAGCGACAAAATGCGACTTTTTTGGGAATGTTTCTTCAAGGGTGCTTTGTGGCTAACTAGCAACGTCGAGGGGTGTCTTCAACTTTAAACCTTTTGGCTAACTAGCCGAATGATAAATTCTCTTAGGGCTTGAAATGTGGTCAAATAAATTCCGATACGACATTCTACTGTTGTCGTCTTTAAACGGTTTCGGTCCTAATTAGTTTCTAAGAAAACTGTGAAGGACAAATATTTTCGGTCCTTAACAGGTCCAAAAGTTTCTAGGAAAAAATGAGACATATTTGAAAGGCTTAGATTCCTGACTCGTCGGTCTTAATTATTATGTAACTGCATAGTAAATTAAAAATTTCTTGTTCGATGTAAATTCGAACAGGCAGTACACTAGCTAACTTCATTTCTGTGTCAAATGTCAAATAGGTAAATGCCTCCGAGAATAACATTTGTGTGGATTCGGTTGTTCCCTGTTTGAGTTGCCTCCAACAGTATCTTCTCTTTTGCATAGAATATGCCCGCTTTCCAAGTGAATCGAGAAAACCAAACTTTTGCTCAACCCTTTCCAGAAATCTCCAAATATACAGCGTATATTTGTTCTCAACTTTTACCGACAACCTTACCGGATTTCCAAGGGTAGGTAGATTTTCACCTTGACTTCTAAGACTACACAGAATGAAGAATCAATCAATCGAAAGAAGTGAGGGTAAAGATTAAAGGGAGCAAATAGTACAACGTAGAGAACGCACACATTCATTAACAATCCATAGCTGACCATTGATCAACACAGATTTCATCGAGACAAGAGAGGTAGGTCCAGTCTTCCAAAAGCGATGCTAAGGATATTAACGGAGGCAATTTGAACAGAAAAAAAATTAACCAAAATGCTCTTCTATATGAAGTATTTTCTTAAATATTATCTTAAGCTTGACAAAATATGTGTTTCATCATGAAGTAACATCAATTTAGATAACTCTCTTCACGAGTCGATGAAAATCGACAAATCCTAGAAAATATTACACCCGGTGCTTTTCCAATGACTTGCCTGATTTTCCTTTGGTCATTTTCAGTGTTATTCATCCGATATTTGCTAATTATCTTCCTTCACAATTAAATATAATCACATCTCATTTCCATTCCGACTTACCTCATAATCATCCAGTTTGCGCTCCCAAACGGTTATGATAATAGGGACGAAGGAGATTGAAGTAGAAAATTGATTCCATAAATATCGTTATTTCTGCTCCACTGACGATAATTAAATCAATTCGACGTTCAAATATATTCAGAATAAACAAATATTCAGACCTCTCAAGTCGAACGATGTTCAGTAAATTTTCCTCAGTAAATTCTATGTAAATGAATAAATATTTTACACCACTTAGTTTTGGGGCTACAGATAGCTCAGATGATATCCGTGTTCGGAAACTGCGTATCTCCCTTTCTTAAATATAACCGACAGCATTATAAAGGGCTTTCTCCTACAATGAGCCCTACCCAGTAGTCTTCTAACCTTCCTGTTGCATTTCCCAAAATTTCATATGTTTTGTTTCCTCTTTTTTAGTACATTTACTGTCTTTTTTTACTTGTTAATTTCTGTGTTGGGCAGGAAATGATTTAAAATAATTAGATTGTATTAATGGCTGGAACTTTTGTGATAGAATTTATTTTTACACGGCGTCGATATCGTCGACAAAGCACCGTATACATCAGATTCAGTACCATGCTTCTGTTCTTCCGGACGTCCTTCGTGGACGAAAATTTTAGTCGTTGAAAACCATCGAGCATAATGGCCTTTCAGAATTGCATAGATGATTGGATCGAACGTTGGCATAAGTGTGTCGTTTAAGATAAATTTTAGTTTGAAGGGCATTTAATAAATTTGGAAGAAGATGAACATACTTTTGTTTCATCATAATGTCACGGTACTTTTTGCCCTTATTCTGAAAAGGCAAACTCGTTAGTTAAATACTTCCACCTATTGATGAATGATGATATGACTATGATGATTCTTCTTCTCATAGAACATAATTTTGAACTAACATTATAACAGTAATATATATTCATATTCTTGTTACCATACCCTGATACAATAATCCACCAAACGCACCTCCAGACTTTCTGATGAAGATGTAAAATACTGAACAAACGAACACCCAAGGTTTCAAATGAAATGGCATTTTATTTAATAGATCCAGAAAATCACTACAGGGATGGGAGCTATAGTACTCGAAAGTCATAAATCGATAGATTGAAAGCTCGAAGTCAATGGTTCCTAATTCAGCATTTTTACGGTGGAAGTTTGAGAAACTGACAAATATGAATAATTCAAACTATAACGGATCTATCTATAAAGGTCCACACAAATAGTACAGCTAATGTCAGTTCAAAAATGATAAGAGTACTTTGATATACTATGAAATACATAATAATAGGGTCAATCTCCTTAATGAAAATTATTATGTTATTAGAAATGACAAAGCTAGCTTCCTACTCAAAACTTCATCTCAAAATTTTTAAAAGAAATAAGAGTAATCTAAGGCAGGGAAATATCGGGTGTTTTTTTTAGATTGATAGAAATTTCGATAGTGATACCTGTGATTTGACAGAAGGTAGAAGCTATGTTGTTTTGACATCTCTGTTCAGCCATTAACAATTATCATGGAAAGACTCACGCCACATGAACGTTTACATATTGTTGAAATTTATTTTCAAAATCAGTGTTCTTTTCGCCAAACTTATAGATCACTTCGTGAAATTTATGGTTTACATAAGAGCAGCTTATTCGTCGAACTATCGATAGATTTCGGACAACATTTTCTCTACTCAATGCAACAACAACAACAGCAAAACAAAGAATTCTACGTACAGAAGAAAGTATCGCTGCTGTAAGTCATAGTGTTAATGATGATCCAGATTTGTCAATTCTTCGACGTTCACAATAAGTTGGACTCTGTGCATCCACCTCATGAAAAATTTTGCATAAAGATTTTAGTCTACACCCATACAAGATCCAACTGGTTCAAGAACCAAAGCCACCATAATACCATAATAACTTTTTTATCGTAAAATTGTGTTTAGTGATGAAGCTCATTTCTGGTTGAACGGCTATGTAAACAAGCAAAATTGCCGTTTATGGGGTGAAAACAATCCTCAAGAAGTTCTGCAGGTTCCATTGCATCCTGATAAATGCACTCACTGTATGGTGTGCTTTACTCGCTGGAGGCATCATCGGCCCATATTTCTTCAAAAACGATGTTGGAGGTAACGTTACAGTAAATGGTGCTCGTTACAGATCGATAATCAATGATTTGTTTCGAAATTTGAAAATGATGCTACACCTCATGCTCATTCTTATTGAAAGAACGATTTGGCGATAACATTATTTCGAGAAATGGTCCAATTAATTGGCCTTCAAGATCATGCGATATAACTCCACTGGATTATTATTTTTAAAACATAAATGTCATAAAATTTTCTTTTAAATAAAGAAAATTGGCTTCAATGTTAATTAAAATGTGTTTTATTTCAATTTAAAGTTCTATCACTCTAAAAAAACACCCGATATATCACTAAGACAATGAAAGGAATAAAAGCGGAAGCTAAGGAAAATTGGGTCTTCCACGTTTAAAGTACTGCAAAATGTACATTCTAAACTTTTGCATGGCAAAATCAAAATCATATCTTCTTTTCAGCTAACGCATGATACGTCTTTTCACACACTTCACCTTCTTGAGAAGTTGGTAATCCGATTGGGTTAAGCAAAAAATAATTCATGAAAGGTGTAAAACATCTTGATGTCTCAGCTGCTAGGTTTATTTTAAGTGCAATATGTAACAGGGTTAGCTTAGGAAAGGAAGAGATAATAGATCGTTTTGCTACATTTTCAGCTCTTATTCCTAAATTATTTCCAAATGAGGCGACCTTAGAAGAAAAAAGCTGCTTATTAGTACTTAAATATTCCCAAAACCGGATAATATATTGCTTCTTCAACACACAAAGTGACAATAAGTAAGAGGAAATAAGAAAAATATCTTAAGCCCAAAACTAATTGGATTTTCCGTAAAAAAATAAATGGGATATTACTCTTTAATTTCCGAAGTACCTAAGAGTCGAGTTTTAGAAAGAAATTAAAATTATCGGGCCACACATGGAAAAAAACAGAAAAGCAATGCAGATTTTCCTTCATCGTTGAAGAAATGCATAGGCAACAAAATTCACTATTTCCTTGAATTCAGAATTATATATTCTAACTTCTCTATATCAGTATAAAATATTTTTCAATGTCTCGGAAAAAACCTTTTTACATCCCGACATGAAACATATTTATACAAATGTATTAACAAAAACTATAAAAGTATGTAAATTAACATACAAATACATGAAAATCCACTATTCCAAAATTATTCAAAATTCTCAAAATATAGGATCGAATAAAAATAATTAAACGAGAACTCCAATATTTGATTGCTATTTCGGTCTCTAGACCTATTCAGAAATGTATTAAATTCAGATTCAAATATATAACAAGATCAAAATTTAACTCACCAAATAAGATGAGACTTGGAACGAATAAACTCAAAGTAAGTTTTAAAATATACAACATAAAACATAAATGATCAACGTGTTATTATCATTAACCTAAACTGTTTGTATGCGGGACACAGAAAAATATAACAAAAATTATTCACCCCGAATAATGTCCCATGATATGAAGAATAACCAGAATTTCTAAAATAATAAATAATTATGGAATATATTGTGGATGTTTAGACTCCATATGAGTTTATTTCATAATTCAAAAATCAATTTGAATGTGAGTCAATACTTGACAGAAAGAAGTAATTTTAAGTGACTTAAAATTCAGAATTATATCTTTTAACTTCTTTAAGGTTAGAATATACACTTTCAAATTGATAATTACTATTTCGATGACGATATGTTGAAACTGAATGTTACAGATAATAACTGGATTAATTCTCAGAAACCTCTACAGATTTAATCTAAATAAATCTCTTGAAAACATTTAGAATTGAATTTTATAACAAGCCTTCGATAATAATGTATCACTTCATAGAAATATAAAGTAAAAGAATCCGAAAAATTCTAACTAGCGTCTCGTCAGTTGGGAGTTATTTGGATAAAGAAAAATAATCAATCAAATATATAACCATAACCTTATCCATCAAACATTCCGCGAATAGGACTAATTTTTCAGATAATTTATAGCATCCTGACAAAATTAAGCTATTTCACAGAAATATATAATGAAAGAAGATAGATGGATGAGGGTATGTATATATATTTTATTGATTATTTTTATTTATCCAAATAACTGCTAATATTATATATAAATAATGTAATATATATGTCTATTAAGTGATACAGTATCTATCTAAGGCATATTATAAAATTTAAATCTAAATGTTTTCAAGAGATTTATTCAGATGAAATATGTAGAGGTTTTGGAGAATTAATCCAGCTATTATCTGTAATATTCAAAAAAATCTTCGTAGTGAATTTTTTATATATATTGAATGTAACAAGTATCAGAATAATATCATAATCACTTGAATGAAGTGAAGTTTTGACCGGCTGCTACAGATAAATACAAATTAGTGGAAGAGATTATTTAATCTACTTGAAACACTTGCAATGTTATTGAGTATATTCAGGCACCGGATACTTTCACAGTGAATCTATTTTCATGATTGCATTTATATATTAATTTCGAAGTTATACTTCTCTAAAGAAGATAGAATTCGAATCCTGTTCTGAAAATTTTTTGAAGTATCCCCAATCTTTCAAATACTGTATTCTGGCCGAACATTTCATCATGGCGTTTCACGTCTTTCACGCATATCGAATTCATGCACCGCATGTATCATTCGAAACATTCCTGTCGTTCCGTCCATTCGTAATATTCATTTTCCGGGAAAGTATAATCAGGAATGATGGACGATTCCGTGTTTATCTTGATTTTTCATAAATCACCCTTCATTAATTCCGGCAGATCTGGGCCGTTCATGGCTATGGAGGGGCGTCGATATTAGCAAGAGATAATTCAATCGGGATCAGTTCGTGTCTCTGGCTAATAATATCGAGATAAGGGGAAAATTTCACAGGGCAATTGTTGCCGTGAAACTTGTCATTCGCGTGTTTCAGACACTTATAGGGTTGTCTCGTGGGATAGTGGAATCCCTAAAGATCGATGTTATAAAAGTTCTCTTCGAAACTTTCCCGGAAGATTAAATATTAACGTTAATATATTGATTTCCTTCGTTTTGTTTTATTACTTCTAATCCATCGCAATCTGACCAAGAGCTATACGCGAATATTATTATATTTTATGCGGTTACATCAAAGGTCTTTCATACAGAGAACTCATAATTCCTTTGAGTTAGAGTAATACGATATCTATAATAAGTCTTTCAACTATACTAACAGACATTAAAAGCATTACATCTACGAGTAGAAGGAATAATCTTCTCAATTTGATTTTTTGTCAGTGTAATTGTCTCACATCAAGTATGAAACTCTGATATCTCCAATGAATTTTATTAACCTGTAATCTGAAAACAAATCAATAATTTTTTTGGCAACCCAGTAGTAGCTTAGTAATGTTTGAAATGGAATATAGCCATTATATTGTCGAAAAAAGAAGTTGAATAAATTATTCCTTCTGAGTATAACAATACGATGTGAATGAGAATATTTATCATTTATCTGTTCGTTATAAGATTACATAATTTTGTGGATTCTGTAACATGTGAAATATTTTATTATTATTAGGAATTAGCGGTACGAGTCGAATACTACGAAATAATCTGTTGTGCTCCCTTTTCTTGAGCTTACTGACTTACTACTCTGTCAAGAAAGTACCGGGAATTTTCAATTAAAACAACATTTTTACAGTTAATCGTCAAAATTTATTGGGTCGCCTTCAAAATAGGCTCCATTTGCTCCAATACATCTATGCCAACGGCACTTCCAATTATCGAAACATTTTTTATAGGCGCTTTCCGGGATGGACTTTAGCGCTCGCGCCGAATTTTGTTTTATGGCTTCAATCGACTCAAAACGGGTGCCACGAAGGCGCAATTTTAGTTTTGGGAAGAGGAAAAAGTCGCAGGGAGCCAAATCCGGCGAATACGGTGGTTGCTGAAGCACGTTTGTTGAGTTTTTGGCGAGAAAGTCAGTCACAATCGTAGCTCGGTGAGAAGGCGCGTTATCGTCATGCAAAATCCATGAGTTGTTCGCCCACAAATTTGGCCGCTTCTTACGGATACGCTCACGTAAACGTTTCATAACGCCTAGGTAATACTCCTTGTTTACCGTCTGACCCTCTGGAACGAATTCGTAGTGCACCACGCCACGGATATCGAAGAAAACAATGAACATCACCTTCATTTTCGAGCGGCTTTGGCGTGGTTTTTTCGGTTTCGGCTCATTTTTTGCCACTCATTCCGATGATTGCTGGCTTGTTTGCATATCGTACTCGTAGACCCAGGTCTCATCACCAGTTATAATGCGTTCCATGAATGTAGAATCGGAATTGCAGCGATCCAGCATGTCTGAAGCAACCTGTTCACGATGACGTTTTTGAAGAAAATTCAGATCTTTCGGTACGAGTCGTGCGGCCACCTTTCTCATGCCCAAAATATCAATCAAAATCGTACGTGCGGACTCGTGGGATATCTTAAGATCATGTGATATCTCTCTCAAGCTGGTACGACGGTTTTCCAGCACCCTTTCCTTAATTTTATCGATGTTATCTTCACCACTTCACGACCGTCCTTGAAGGCTCTGTACCACTGATATGCACGAGTTTTCGATAGAGCATTATCACCAAAGGCCTTCTGCAACATTTTCAATGCATGGGCATACGAAAATTCATTTGCAACACAAAACTTTAAACAAATTCTTTGCTCAACGTAATCACCCATAGTAAAAATCGGCATGCACTCTGACATCGACTGACTTAATCAGCTGTTGCAAACACAATAGTTGACAGATCCCGCTCAAGCTTGGCATAGTAATTAAGGACAGTGGACCAACCTAGGAAAAAAAATTTTTACCTGCCTCATTGCCCCGCCAGATTTAAATCGATAATTCCCGGTACTTTCTTGACAGAATGTATAAGCTGATGATGTTATTGTTCCACGTATAGGTACATTTTTTCCTAACTTGGCTAAGTTATATCAGGTGCACATTCAGATCGAAAATGAACTCCAAGTGCTAAAGCGACTTCAAGCAGAATATGTCCCTATTTTTTATGATTTTATGTCTTGGGTACTTTTTGGATTGGTCTTCAATCCGGGTAAGAGGCATACTGTCATAAGGTGATATTCTTTCTCAACGCAGACTCTTCATTCATTATTTTCAACTGAACCTTAATGTACTGAATGTTTTCTTGGGGCAAGATTTAGCATGTTCCTACTCAGATCGAGATAAAGAAAAGTTTTTTTTCAGCTATGTTCGAACTTAATACTTCGATAACAATTTGACTCTAAGAATGCCTTTTCGGTAGTCTTGATTGAATTGTACACATATTCCAATTATGATATGGTATGAATTTCTGCCTAAAATTACTAAGGTAAAAATGCATCCATTCTGAATATTTCGTTGTGTGGTCAAGTACTCAAGCTCTTGTGCCTGTGGTGATTTATGTATTGTACTTTATGAACCCCATGCTTGAAAGTATGGGTAGTTGACTTCCTCTTCCAGTGTTTTTCTGCTTAGCCTATGAAAGAACCTTTCCGAACTATTTCCCTTTAAGGTTTGGTTACTAAAGAAGATTCCATATGTTTGTATCAGAAATAAACAAAGTTGTATGATCCGTAATGATTCCTAAAGTCCCATTTTTTCATATTGTTGTACGGTGTTGCATACACTAGCCAATAGTATTTCAGTCAACACTGTGCTTTTACTGAAATTCTTGAGACACTCTCAATATTTTATGCTTTCTGTAGTGAAGTTTAGTTGATAGTCCTTCTTGTTTAGGATGGTTTAGTGTGTAGAATGTAGCAGAAAATCCACTTGAAATAATGTGTTACCATCTTCTGGAAAATAAACGGATGACCATTTTCAGAACTTTGAGAATACTCAACGACTTTTGATATGCAGGAAGATACCACTAAAAGAAATAAAATGCATATCATTGCATCAACGTATCTGTTTAGGTTCAGAAGCTTATCGACGCCACTGTATTCAAACCCCTCGCATACGAAACACGTAGTCCTCATCGTTATCGACAAATTGTACGCTGTATCTTCCGAAAAGTAAATAAGCACATTCCATCTGAGTCCGAATGCCGCATTCTGTAACTTAATAAAAATCAGGGTTTCTACCGCTGTATTGGATCTGGTTATGATACGCCCAACTACGACCTCATATTGGAACTTTACGACTTCCGCAATATCAGCTTCATTACGTTTTAGTCTTTTCTAATGATTAGGAAAGGATGGCTTTTTGTCTGAGAATACAGTGCAGTGTAAGGTTTCGGGATTGTGTAGTCCACTTTCAGGTATTCTCAAGTTCCTCTTCAAACGATATCAATGAAGAGATATAAAGAGGCTATGCAAACTAAAACTTATGCCATTTTCGGTTACTCAAGATAAAAATTTAATTTAATCTCTCCTTACTTGATGGAAATTGATTTTAATTATTATTATTATTATCCTGATACTTCAAATCTTCTGTGAAGATCCCTCAGAAGCTTTTTCAGCTTGTGCAAGTTAGGAGTTCAGTTGTGTTCTGGGCAGGCTTTGTTACTGCGATCTTGCGCCACTTTAGGTAACAGTACTGTTAATTTTTGACCCAACAGTGAAATGGTGGCCGACACCCGTCCAACTAGAAAATTTTTTTCAACCTGAACAGGATTCGAACACGGACCTTCCGGTCACAAGCCCAATGCTTTACCACTGAGCTGTCCGCTTGATAAATAGAGTAATATGGATTGTCCACAATTTATTATTAACGACATAGATCCAGATAAACGTATTTATAGTTGTGCAAACAAGCTGAGAAGTTGATTAAAAAATAATTAGTAAATCTATCATACTGATAAAATAGCAGGACATCAAAATTAGTCTCAAGTAGATCAGAAAATTGTTATGTTAGATCACTGTTTCTCTAGAGCGGGAATTGAAACAAATTTTGGGTATAATCTTTAAGATCGAAACCGAGAAGAGAGAAATGAAGGAAGTGACCTTATAACTGTCGACAGAAGAACACGAGGAAAAGCAACTCGTCAACTGAGGCTTAACCTGAATCGGATTACTATCATCAAATATCTGACCAGTAGTTAGAATAGGAATATAAATCTGTTACTATGCGTATAGTAAGTATATAGCATTCGAGCATGTTACCTTTTTATACCGTACAAGATTAGTAATTCCCTGTTATTTATTTGAACTGACGCACAAAACAGCTGCATTGAGAGGCACAATGCCATATTGTTATCTTCAGCGACGAACCGCGGTTATATCAAGGTATGTACTATGACCATAGAAGAGAAAGAAGCAGTCGTTGAAACCAACATGATGTTGAGTTTGCTGTTGAGACGTATGTAAATAAGAGTATTACAGTAATGAGTTGGGAGGCTACTACCTATGGTTTTCGATCGACATTTCCTTAATTCGAAACAATATGACAACTGTGTGACTGTGTGTTATATTGAAGATGTCATACAAACTGTTTTAGTGCCTTATTTAGATAGCCGTCATCTACTTATATTTTTTCGAGACGCAGGGATTAATGTTCAGCCATGGCTACCCGACAAGTTTGGAACATAAGGAGTAGCAGATGTTCACTCCAGTAAATCCACAAAGTTAATGATTTTTAGAACGATGTATCACAAGCTTATATCGATCATCTAAACTTGTCAATACCTAACCGTGTATAGAAATGGACTTACATTACTGTCAAACACACTATTGAATTTTTTCGGATTTCCTATTGATAACATTTCATTTTAATATTAAAATATGAGGTCAGAGAAATTATTCTTTTCTAATGCCACAGAGTAGGTGGTTGATTTCCTCGAAAGTGAACAAGGTTTATCGACATTTATCTGGCATGTAGTATGATCCTTTGCAGCTCCACTTTCTCCACCCTTTTTACAATGAAGTCACTAGTTGGACAAAATCCCATCGGCTCTCCAAACTCATCCTCCTAAAAATCTGTAGTGTTTCGTAGGAATCTTAATGCGGCATTACTCACCCGAAAAGCAATTAGACAAAAGTCGCTTCGACATTATAACTCCAAGTTAGTTTTGAAACCCGTATCACTAGCGTTCTTCATTTCGGCCCGGTGAGTTGAAGAAGTTCTCTCTCACAATACCAAAAAACAGTTTATTACGCACTCAAAAAACGAACTCTATTTGCACTCATTTATAAATTCACGAATTCAACGTTTCGTGAATATCGCAATTAAAAAGTCTGAAATTGAATATATTATATTATAATATAATACTCAAACTTGTAATCAAGTTTGGTAAATTTGTGAAGTGAATCCAGTATGTCCTAGTGAACAACGGTGGAAAAGCCCATCGATCTACTCATCTACTAGCAAAATAGTGTTTTCATCATAATTGCAGATAAAAAATCTACCGCAATAATTCAGGTGGAAAAATTCAAAACTGTACGATGTACTTTAATATATTTGGACTGTAAATAAATAAATTATAATATGATTTATTATTTGCGTAAGGAATAGAGATTTGTCTTCTTGTCAAATCTTTTAAGCAGGGTAAACTGGATTCAATGTAATTTTATTTTGTTTTTCGTTTGAAATTTTGTCTCTTAAATTGAAGTATAGCTGTTATTAGATGCAATTTGTGTATTAATATTCAATTCTGTAAAAAAGTTATCACGATTTATACGTAGGTAGTGTCATGAATTTTATGAATGAAACCCTGTACATCAGTTATAATGACTTATTATTAAAAACTCGTACAATAAAAATCGACGAAATTTCAAGAAAAAGTCTTACCCAACCATATAAGTCGACTCGTTACAAAATAATTAGATCAAATTTCTTTAAATAAGATCTAGTCTGTTAGAACTATGGATAATTTAACTCATTAAAATACTTACAGTTGGTCAAAATTTGGAGAATAAGCATGTTCGGAGTACATAACAACTAGCAGATGAAAACTCTTCAAATATGACTCAAAAATCAGAAATCCTTTTGAAAATTCTGAATAGAACTCATAAGGAGTATTCAATTCACAATTATTAAGTGTTTAAGACAGCCAAAGGTGCAATAAATACAAGTTATTTGAATTTAGATATCTATTTTTAAATTGTTAAAAAAAAAACATGAAAAAATTTGTTCTTATGATGAATCCTATATCAACCTTAGTGAAATTATTGATAATGATCAAACTCAATCAAATCTAACTCACCAAAGTAAAGTTAATTGGGCAAAATTAATCTAAATTCAGTTAGAAACATAGTGTCTTTGTCAGTAATGTTGAAAATATGTTTAAGTGTATTGAAAAATTTATTATATTATATAAAGGATAAATTTCATACCACAAATAAGTAATAAAATTTGCAATAGACTAAAACAGAATAATATTAATATTATTTGTACAAATAAGAAAAACTTAGGTTCACTCTTAGTCAATAGCAAAGACTGTCATGAAACGTGTGAAAAAAGCGGTATATACAAATTATATTGTAATGAATGCCCTGCATTTTACATAGGTCAGACTGGTCGATCTATAAACATAAGGGTAGAAGAACATAAAAAGTATATTACATAATAAAATAACATCTGGTTTCTCGGACTATCATATAAATAACAACCATTTCTTAGATTTCAGTAGAACTGAGATTTTACACGTAAGTAATAAAAGCAGAAGAATGGACCTGTGATCTAGCCTATCATCATAAATACGATGTTAAGTTTTGTTCCCATCAGTTTTGAAAATGGGCTAAAAACCCGAAACTTATATGTCAACAGACATCAAGTAAACAGTAAAACTTATGCCAAGTTTTTTCTATTTACTTTAACAAAGCAATGAATGCTCAACTATCAGCCAATAAAGTGCAAACTAATGTAACTTCTTATTTCCAATGACAAATTTTTATATTTGATTGATTTGATCTTTATTTAGTGGAAACTCATTTTAATTAAAAAAATATATATGAGACAGTAATTTATTTCCACAAAAATGTTTGTACTACTACAATAATTGTTTCACCACGATGTGGATTCTTCAGGTATTACATTGTACTTGATGGTATTCAGTGTAACCGAGTTTAAATACATTGTTAGGTACGTGATCGAATAATGGAAGCACAAGTCATAAAAACTCTAGGTGTTTATTGGAGTTTGCCGGTAGAAATGCCATTAAGGAAAGATATTCAGTAATGGAGACTTATCAACATCTGTTTGTTCGTTCAAAAGTATTGAACGGGCATTATACCTGTTGATTTAAAGAAATTCTGAAAGTGTTAATCTAGAACTTTTGCTTTCAACGTGGATAATTTCATAATTATTGTTGAAATTATGCCTGCATTCCTTAAGATGATTAGCATATGTTGAATGTATAGACCCCTTTGGTGTTCTAAGACACGTTTCTTGAATGATCTACCAGTCTGGCCAATGTATACCAAAGGCAATCTTTGCAAGTTATTAAACAAATAGCGTCAAATAACGGTTACAACCCGTTTCTTATAGACAAAATGGTATCCAATAAACAAAATAAAATGGCATTAAATCTCTTGTACCCAATCATAAAAGAGGACAATACACAGAAATATTTTTCGTTATAGTATGTCAATGGATTATCTGAAAATATTGCTAAATATTTCAAAAATTGTTTCAATTATAACGTGGCTTTTAAGACAATTAATAACCTTAGTACCTACATAAAAAACAATAAAGATCGAACAAATAAATAAAATAAATCCGGAGTCTACAAGTTGACTTGCAAAGATTGCCCTTTAATAAACATTGGCCAGACTGTTTGTTTGATCATTCAAGAAAACATCCAAAAACTTCAAAGGGATTATATATCCGATTCTGTAAATTCGACGTATGCTAATCATCTTGAGGAATTCAGGCATAATAATTATGAAATTATCCACGTTAAAAGCAAAAGTTCTAGATTAACACTTTTAGAATAACAGGAATAATGCCCGTAAAATCCTTTTGAACGAACAAATAGATGTTAATAAGTCTCCATTACTGAATATCTTTCCTTAATGGCATTTTTAGCGGCAAACTCCAATGAACACCTAGAGTTTTCATGACTTGTGCTTCCATTATTTGGTCACGTACCTAACAATGTATTTAAACTCGGTTACACTGAATACCATCAGACAGTACAATGTAATACCTGAAGAAGTCACATCGTAGTGAAACAATTGTTGTAGTAGTACAAACATTTTTGTGGAAATAAATTACTGCCTCATATATATTTTTCTAACAAATTTCTATTTTTTTAAATGAAGATTAACATCGAAGGCTTTGGTTTCATATCATTTTTTAATCCTATAAAGATTTATTTCATGTCTTCTATACACCTACCATTAGTATGAATAGTTAGAAAATATGAACACGCGAAATTTTTTTGTGCTCACAGTAGCGTGAGTCTACTGTATATGCAAATCATCTCTTCCCAAAATTTTACGATCAAAGAAGTTTATACGACAATTTTTTTCATTTTCAAAAGATCCAAAGGAAGCAATGGAATTATTTTCCGAAACGAAACGAAACGCCATCTTTGCACGTCAACCCTCAACACATTCTTCTCGACCAGTATTATATGGCCCAGCTCAACATATCATCTCTTTTGGTTTCCATGCGGGTTTTTCCTGCTCGAACCACTAATTCCCGGCGTCGCACCAAGTTTTTCCAATTCCCCGGTGCCGTTAGTCGCCGTATCTTGCGATTATACAATTACCGCGTACCAGCCGTGCGGCATTATTAATTCAGGACGCTTGTTTCGACCAATGATTTATCTTCCGCCGTCGGTTATCACGTAACCCTAGCCGCCGACGCCGACGACCATTCCCAGGCGTATTTCAAACATGCCACTTTTCCGCTCCCCGAGCGCCGATTGGCTTATGAAATTTTCCATTTTCTGCGATACTGTCGGCTGGCTGTTATTCCTATCAAGTTATCTTGGACCAACAGTATTCCGGGGACACCAATTTGCGCTTAAACGAACATTGACAGGCTGCGAGCGATTTGACATTACGGGATTGGCGATTGGTTTTTCGGATATTGAGAACTGCAAGTACGCTTAGGGAAGAACGGACTGAAAAAATATCAAGAGTGTTGCACATTTCTTTATACATGTTGTATATGAATAGTTCCGACAAACATTTAGGGGGTGATTCCTTGTCAAAAAATAGAACTTTATATATTATTATTTAAACTTTATTTTTTTAGCCCCCCATGCCTACTTACAGCCTCCTGAAGTTGACGCCCGAAAAACAGTTTTTAATTTTTTTTTAAACCAAAAACTGACAATAATTGCAACTGAATCCAAGTTAATCAAAACTAGTCAGTTGACATAACAAAGCAACATCCGTTTACAAGAAAAATTCTAGTTCAGGAATAATTCCAGCCTCTACGACTCACGCTATCATGTTGATAATTTTTATTTAAATATTTTGATATTAGCCTTCTACATATTTAATTTCAAAAAATTATATTTAATAATTAGTACTTCAGGAATTAAATTAAATTAATGCCATATTAGTACCACTTATATCAAACGACATATAAAATAAACATTCATTCATTATAAGACATCCAAATGATATAACATAATCCAATAAATAAAAATTATCAACCAAAATCCTATAAACATTACTAAAAGACAAGTTTTAAGAGAGACTTTGCTCCGTCAATACTCAATTATATTCATATTTAATAAAATATAACATCAATCAACAAAAATAGTTTCTCATCTTTTAACAGTTCAGAAAGTAAATGAATACTGAAAATTTAAATGGAGTGTAATGTTAACTCAAATAAATAATTCTGAGGTTTACCATTGATCTAAAAGCTTGAAAGGCAATTTAACGGCCTCTGTTATATCACAAGGACTATCTGTATAAAGAATGTTAAGGAAACCAAATAATTATATATTATCAATAAAATAAAATAGAAATATGGAAAAAAGTTTCTTGCGAAAGAAGGTTTAGGGGTGGCTTTTTCTAACCCTTGCAATCATAGAGAAACCCCACGAAAAAAAAATTTGGGTGCCTTTTTGCCCACATAAAAGGTCTAATCAATTTTATTCTTGTCGATTCTTTAGTTTTCCAGAAAAAAATTAAAAACTGTTGTAACCTAAGGTTGAACTTATAGGTGATTGTTGCTTATCGACTGCACAGTTTGATCGTGAAGGCGTTGGTTCTTAGAAACTGACTTAGTTGGGCGCCAAGCTCATATAGAGCCAGATAAAAATAAATACAAATATAGATCTTGCCTGGGGGAATAAATAACAATAGAAAGAAAAATTTTGTAACAGGTTTAATAAAAAATCAACAAAAAATTATGCTGAAGGCTTAATAACAGAACGCTAACAAAAAATTAAGAAAAAAATGTATGATATATCTAATAGTGCCTTTGTACCAGTTGTAGTTTCAGGTACTACCTGATGCTCTCTTAAAAGAATGAAGGATTTCTCACTTGTTCCAAGGCTCTACGCACTGATGGAATATCTGAATTTCTGATATTCAACTAGGCTTTGTTCTAATGGTGACGTTTCGGCCCTTTACCGACTGAGCTGTTGATGCTGTGTCTGAACACTGGTTCAATTTAAGCTCTTGGGTGAATTGGTCGAGGGTACTTCTCAGGGAAATTGGCCAGGCACTCTGGTTGACTAATGAAGAGAGAAAAAGCAGATCAATATTTTGACGAAAAATTTGAAAAAAAACGTGAATGCGTTCTTTTGAGAAAAAAAAATAATTAAGAAATAAGACTGATAATTTAGAAAAAAAATCAAAGTTACTAAGGAAATTTATGAAGATAATCAGATTTCAAAAATTTTTAAAAATTTTAATTTAGAATAATTGATTACAAAGGTTATGAAACTAATTTCGTGAAAAGAAATTACAAAAAAAAACTAGAACTTAAGGTTCTGAAAATCATATAGAAATAATGATACAAAAAAAAATTATAGAAAATATCAATTAACAAATAAAAAATTATAATTAGTTATAATTTTGAAAAGATGAGAAATACAAAATAATAGTGAATTTAGAAAAACAAAGCGACCCACACAAAGAGCAATGGTTGTCTCTGGCGTATGCTGAACAAAAAGTTAACTGACGCCTTGATAAGGTGTCAAAAAAAAAATATTGAAAACAAAAAGAATTAATAATAAAAAGGCAACTCAAAGAAGGTTAATTCTGAAAAATAATTATAAGAAAATAAATTAGAATTTTAAATATAGGTACTCCGCCTGAACTAAATTTACAGAAAATTCGAGATTAACTTCGCCACCAGGAATATCGAAATTAGCTGCATATGTTCACTCAGCACGAGCCGAAATATCCGTCACTTTTCATTCCTCTAATTGATTTGAATTTTAAAACCCTACAATTATCGGCTTTGATCGATTTCCATCGATCTTTAGCAGTTAGTTCCGCGATAGGAGCGCACCACCAGTAGCGTTCCTTTAGGAGGGTCGATTAACACGTTACACTGTTTTTCTAGCGCCATCTTTAGGGGCCTGTAACTAAACAGGGGGAGCTCAAACAAATAAACTTTATATGAAAGACCCATATTTTTTTTGACAAGAAATCAACCTCTAAATTTTTTCGCAACTAGTCATGTACACGCTGTATATCATGATTATATTTGTGACAGTTTGGAATCAATAAAGATTTTTAGTACTTGAGTAAGCCGACAAAAACCTCCTGAATGACGGAACTTTCTAATACCCTGCTGTTGAAAGTTCTCAAGAACATAAAGATCCCTCAAATATAATATAAAATCTTAGACACAATTTGTGATTCACAGCGTGAAAATTTATCAACATTAAAAAACTCGAGTTTTTGTATAACTTAGACAATGGAAAAATATATAAATTACTGGTTTTGAGTCTACTTATTCTGTAGTTTTGGCATTTAATGCGTGTAAATTTATCCCAAATGATAAAAAGGAAGAAAATGAAATATGTTTTCCAATAAAATATCTAAGTTTGTTTGGAAAAAAATTCTGTTT
Organism: Megalocaria dilatata; assembly: GCA_034642435.1. Classification (NCBI taxonomy): domain Eukaryota; kingdom Metazoa; phylum Arthropoda; class Insecta; order Coleoptera; family Coccinellidae; genus Megalocaria; species Megalocaria dilatata. The sequence goes on along the minus strand of CM067856.1, from coordinate 58,971,836 downwards.
TTTCCCGACGGGTTATAATTGTATTTTTTCGAATCCAATTTCACACTTATGTCGCATGATCATGTTTTGAGAGCTGATATAGCAAGGCTTGTGTGTGGAAAAGTTCAATTAATTCTACGCCATAATTTTTGTTGGTGCCCTATTAGATATGGAGAGCAAAAAGCAGCATTTTTGTCATATTTTACTTTTTCATTATAGAAAAGGTAAAAATATTGAATTGAATCAGTCCTTACTTGTCGAAAATCCATATTAAATAATATTGCATAAGGTTATTCTGATTTTCACAATTTTTATTGTTATGTTTACAACAATTGTTTCGCTTTCACAGTAGCATCATCAGGCAGGTTTACATTTTAATCAACTAATCTTGTTTCCGATATCCGTTGCTATTTATATTACAGTAGGTACAAAAAAATTTTAAAGAGCACTTAAACCCAAAAAAGGTCTCAGTTAATTTCAGCTTATCTGAATATATTCAACAGTGGTGAATTAATTAAGTATAATAATATTCAAATTTTATTGTTTTTATTTATTTCAAGGGACTCTAACAGGTGTAAGGCATAACTTTTACTTTCTATATGTAGAATTTCAAAATTATGGTTGAAAGTATATCCTGTTTCTAACAAATGGTCATAATATGTGTGATTACTTTTGTTATTGGGGAAACTCTTCAAATATTTACAAATTCTATGTCGGAAAGTTCTTCCAGTCTGTCCTATGTAAACTTTAGGGCAATCACCGCAGGTTAACTTATAAACCCCCAATTAATCATCTTTATTTGTACTGTCTTTATAATTTTTAATGAATTTATTCAAGTTTGAATAAGTTTTATATGAAGTTCTTAAATCATGTTCATGTTTAAGGTATGTAGCAATATACTTAGAAATACCTTTAGTGTATTTAAAGGAAATGTATTTAAAGTTTTCTTTCATATTAGGATATATCATATTTAAAGCTTTTTTTTTATTTTTATTCATCAACAATTTGTTTTTTATGTATCAATGTAGGATCATATTCATTGTAAATAGCTTTTGTTTAATTGTGTTAAGTTCTAAAATATATTTTCTCTATTCATGGGAATATTAACTAATCTATAGAATGCTTCTATTATACACAAAAAATCACACCATACTTTAAATAAAAAATTATAAACATTCAATTGTATGACTCATAGAATAGTTAATATTTCCATGAATCGAGAAAATTTTATTTTAGAACTTTATAACATAATTAAACAAATATTAAACATTTCAAAACTCTACTTAATACCATTTTTCATGAATACTGGGTACCTCTAGGATTTTGAGTTTCCCAGAGATGAATTTAAAAGGGGTGGGTCATTTAAAATTTGCATTCTTCATCGACTATAAATAAAAAACTACTGAATATTTTTGCGAAGTTGAAAGTTTATTAGAAAGGCTGAAAATAGAAATTTTCGAATGGAAAACAATATCTTTCAAATAACCGCCACGACTGGCTAGAGTACCTCTTCGGATCAACCGAATTTTTCAGTACAGTTTCGATTATTTGGGGCTCAATCTCATGAATGGCAACTATGTTTCTGTGTTTCAAGGCATAAATCGATTTTGTATGGTTAGCGTAACACTTATCCTTAACGATTTTCCTTATTCACATATCCATCGACGTGAAAATGAGCTTCATCGCTAAAGATAATTTTTCTGAGAAAATACCGAGGTCTTTTCAAAAAATTCTCCTCAGAGAAATGCGAAAAATGTTCAATTCTTGAACACGATAATGAGTAGATGTTGATGGATTTTCAACCACATTCTGGGCTACACCACAAATATTTTTAGGTGTGCCCACTGGCCTAGAACATAAAGGGGTTGTTTTATCAAATAACGATTCAGTTTTTACAAACAAATTGATCCATAAATTGCCGTGAGGCCATTTCGTTTATGTTGAATTTTCCACCTAAATTTTTAACAGTTTTTATAGAAGATTCACCGCTTTTGAAATGAGTTTTTAATATTTCCCAGTTTTTTCAAGTGCAAATCGACCCATTTCTTTAATTTCATTATCAAACTGACTTTCTGTCCAAACAAAAATGACGGAAGTGATGCCAGACTAAATATAACCACTACTTCAAAATGCATTCTCTAAATGGCCCACCCTTTACTTCGAAACTGAAAATCAGAAAAGAAATAGAGAATGAAAAATTAACTTGTTCTTAATTCTCAGTTAACTCTGGAAAACTGCCTGTATTAACCAAGGAGCTATTATATCGGGTGTTTTTTTTCGAGTCGGAGAAATTTCGATAGGGATAACTGTGATTTGACAGAAGGTAGAAGCGATGTTTTTTTGACATTTCTATTCAGTAAACATTGACAAATTATCATTGAAAGACTCACGCCGTAACAACGTTTACAAATTGTTGAAATTTATTTTCAAAATCATTGTTCTATTCGCCAAATTTATAGAGCACTTCGTGAAATTTATGGTTTACATAATCGTCCATCAGAGCAGCTTATTCATCGAACTATCGATAGATTTCGGACAACATTTTCTCTACTCGATGCAACAGAGATCTTGGTCCACACCCACACAAGATCGAACTGGTTCAAGAACTAAAGCCACTTGACCATAATAAGCGCCGTTTGTTTGCTGATTGGGCCCTAGAACAGCTTGGAGTTGATCCACTTTTTTACCGTAAAATTGTGTTCAGTGATGAAGCTCATTTCCGGTTGAACGGCTATGTAAACAAGCGAAATTGCCATATATGGAGTGAAAACAATCCTCAAGAAGTTCTGCAGGTTCCATTTCATCCTGAAAAATGCACTGTATGGTGTACTTTACACGCTGGAGGCATCATCGGTCCATATTTCTTTAAAAACGATGCTGAATCTAATTTACAGTGAATGGTGCTCGTCACAGATCGATGATCAATGATTTTTTTGTTTCAAAATTTGAATGGCATCGATCCAGAAGTGTTTTGGTTCCAACAAGATGGTGCTACACCTCATGTTGCTACCGTAACAATTGATTTATTGAAAGAAAGATTTGGCGATAACATTATTTCGAGAAATGGTCCAATTAATTGGCCTCCAAGATCATGCGACATAACTCCACTGGATTATCTTCTTTGGGGTTATGTCAAGTCCTTTATGCTGATAAACCAGAAACAATAGACGCTCTGGAAGCCAACATAACTCCTGTTATTGGTGAAATAAGGCCTGAATTGCTCGAAAAAGTAGTCCAAAATTGGTCTGGTCGAATGCGGTTCCTCAGAGCTATTCGTGGTTGACATTTGCCGGAAATTATTCTTAAAATATAAATGTCATAAAATTATCTTTCAATAAAAAAAATCGATTCAATCCTAATTTAAATGTGATTTATTTCAATTTAAAGTTCTATCACTCTAGAAAAAACACCCGATAGTTACGAACTTGTAGTCTGTATCCCGTGTTTAAAATTACTTTCACTAGATTTTCTACCTTCCCAAAATTAATATTTTAGTCTGACGAATTCAATAAAAATTCTCTGTGTATATCATGTAAGAAATAGTGAATTGATGTGTAAAATTTACGAATAGCAATGCAATATTCAAAGATAGGAAAATAATGAATTATTGAGTAAAGATAACAAAGCATTTTTCATCTAATATATTTTCAATTTCAGCAAACTACATTTTCTTATAATTCTAGATACCTTGTATAGTTTACTTCAATTGTATCTCTTCTTCTGTTTCAGACGAGCCCCGATCTGAACACTACCACAAGTGTTCTAACATTCACCCCTACGGTGGAAGATGGTGGAAAATATCTATCTTGTCGAGGTCAGCAATCGATGATACCGGATAGCGGCATTGAGGATGGCTGGAAACTGGATATACACCGTAAGTTTCGAGTAGCAACTTCATGTTTGCTTGCTTTGTGAAGCTCCGGTATTGAGAGAGGCGTTACTGTTTGTGTAAAGGCTATGTAATTTGGCTCACATTTGAACAGTTGCTGGCAGCGATTGAGTACTTGTGTTTTCTTTTAGACAACTAGAGTCCTCGACGGAAGCATACTCATTAGTATATTAACGTTCAATATGACTCCACTTTAGTTCGCGATCTCTAAAATTAATAATTATAATTTTACTCTAAAAAGTTACTTCCTTCATATTTGAAACACAAGTCTTGTAAGAATTACTATATAAATATCAAAACAGATTTATTCTGTTAGCCTCCTATGAATTTTATTTAAAAAAAATTTCATTCAAGAACTATTAGAATTGAATAAATGTCTTATAAGCACTGCTTAAATTTAGTAGACATATAAAATCAAAACTCATTATATAATATCAAATGGAATAAAAATCCCAACGAAATATGAATTGTCAATTAGAATTACCAAATAAATACTTGAAGGAGACAAAATTTTGTTTCCGATCCTATATTTATGAAAACCAAATCTTTTTCAAAAATGCAAAACACAATTTTAAGAATTTCTCCAAAACTAATTTATTTGAAATATTTAGTATATTCAAATATTTAAATAAGTTACTTCCAAAACGTCTCAAAACATGTAACACATTCTCAAAAACAATTTGAAATTAAATAAGATCTTCGTCAGTTCTACTTCGCATTTAAAAAATGAAATCAATTAACAAAAAATAACTTACCAAACAGAAAAGAAGGTGTATACAAACTTTTGTGAAGATCGTGTATTATATGATCAAGCATGCAAAGGCTACTAAACTAAGGAACCATCAATATTTCTGGAATATTGTGATTATGTTTCACCTAGATCCAGCAACAAACTTCATTCATTTTATTAGCAATGGTATCTTTCTTATAATTTTTTAACCAAAACAACATTATCAGGTGAGTATTTAAACTGAGGTATACAATGCAAAACATGATCTTAAATACACAACTCTGATATAAAATATAGAAGGGTAACAAAAGGTGGTTTACAATCATTAAAAAATGTTAAGTAGGGGTGGATCAGTTTAAGTCTATTTGATCATTTAAAAATATTTGTGTTTTATTATATCTATTGATATCTTAAGTTTGTAACAGATTAAGTTTGACTTTTATTGTCAATATGCAATATTTCATAGTTTGTATTAAAAGTATGACGTGTCTCTAACAAATGGTTGGCATAACTTGAATTTTTTTTTTATTAATGTAATGTTCATGTTCCCGTATCCTTGTTTGAACGACCTGAATTAGTGTTTATTTCTTTTTCATAAGTGAAATTCAACTGTTGGATATTATAATATGAATGGAGTATGCGATTGGCACTAGGTGAAACATTATAACAATTTTATTCAGAATAATTCACACAGTTTTTATGTTTCACAATTTATTCAGAATCTTGACATGTGTTTCGGTCTTTCAACCATCTTCAAAGGAGTATAAGAAGGAACTAAATTTAAAAATTGAAAAATGTTCTATTTTTTACACTTCGGACATCTGTGTATTTTTGTAGCGCATGGAGATACACAGATGTCCGTAGTGTAATAAATGGAACATTTGTCAATTTTAAGTTTAGTTCCGTTTTGTACTACTTTGAAGGTGGTCGAAAGACTGAAACACGTGTTCTGAATAAATTGTGAAACATAAAAACTGTGTTAATTATTTTAAATGAAATTGTTGGATATAATTTATTGATAGATTCCAAAAATGAACGAAGTTGGAATCTATCAATAAATTATATCCAACAAGTGAATTCACTTATGAAGATGTTACGATTCATTCTACCTTAAACCATCCATTTTCACACAAATTAGCAGCTGGTATGTTTTATAGATTGATTAACATACCTATGACAAAAAAAAATTTTGACAGAGAATGTAATACCATTATACAAATAGCTTTCAGTAATAACTTTAATCCGACAATTATAGATAATTTACTCAGTAGAATGAAGTACAAGCAAATAATAAAACTTGTACATCGTAAACTTCAAAATTCAAACTAAACAAAATATATTTCATTAAGATACATAGCAGAAAAAACTGGAAAGTTTGCTAAATATTTCAATAGAAAAGATACTATAACATATCTTATAGAACCACTAATTCCTTAGGAAGTTTAATGAAAAATAATTTATAATTCTATGTCTATTTTGAAAAACCAGAAATCAACCAGTTTTGCAGAACATTGTATAGAAAATAGTAATTTTTTTAATGAGAAAGATGTCACTTTACTATATAATGTTAATGAGGGTAAATTTATGGACTATTTGGAGATTCTTTCAATCAGAAAAGCCGTTGAGAAAAAGGAGAATTTAAAAAATTCGCAAATTCTATTCGGCAACACCCTCATATTGGATTCTGTTATATCCATGCGCCATAAAAAAACAGATGTCCTAAGTGTAATAAAAGAACCTTTTTCAATTTTGAGTATAGTTCCTTTTTGTACTCCTTTGAAGATGGTCGAAATACCGAAACACGTGTCAGAATTCTGAATAAATTGTGAAACATAAAAACTGTGTGAATTATTTTAAATAAAATTAGAATTTTTATACTGTTTTCTGGAAATCATACTCTCTTTTATTGATAGCGGAAAATTTTTATTAACTGCATTTTGTTTTATGAAATCTGATTTATTATTTATTTTTTTCAGAGATAAAGGAATTCTTATCAATCTATATGTCATATTACGATATGCTGATAACTTATGCTGAATTATATGAAACGAGTTCCGGTGATTATTATGAGAAATTTTATGAAAAATGGAAAAATAATAGTTGTTATTTTTAAATTAAATTATCGTTAAATCCAAGTGATTTGAGTTGTCTTCAGTTTCTACTTCCATTATAAACTCAAAACTTTTATGTCATGAATTTAGGTAATGGAAAATATCATCAAGCTGTCTACTGGTATCTTTAAAGCATACGATTATATCATCTTCACATACCAATAAACAATCTTGTTAGAAACTGACTTACTTAAATTATTTAGACTTAACAATAACTATAGTCAATAACCAACATAATTTTTCCAATTTTTCATAGACCTTCTGATACTAATATTACAATTCCTATAAACTCGTTTTATCCATTTCAACATAAGTTATGAGCATATCATTGCATGATAAATAGATAATCAATAATTTCCTTTATCTAAAAAAAATTAAATCATTAAGTGAATTTGCTAATAAATAGCAATTAATAACAGTTATGCGCAATCACTAAAAGATAGTATGATTACTAGGAAACAGTATTAAAATGTTAAAAATAGCCCAAGTTGAATACCGAAAGCATGTTCAGTTCTTTCAGCTGCTATAGTGAACCATTTTTGAAAATGAAGAAGTTCCTCAATAACATAGATATTAATAAATCCTTCAGAACCAATAATCCTTTAGGAAAAATAAACTCTGAACCTAAAATATATAAATCATAGTTATTAAGTTTTTACCAATTACCCTACATTCACAAATCCACAAAATGGACGAACAGCAGGTTCTTTAATGTTAGAATAAAGGAACACCCCTTATCGATATTAAGTTGAGTTCTACGTATTCAGAGCATCTAATAACTGGGATACATGATTTTGATAAACGTTTCAAGTCTTTAGATGAGGAAAATAGGGGTGTAATGCTGAATGAACACTGTAGAGAGTTTAGAAATAAACGGATTAAAAAAATTCTGGGAATTCATTGAATGTCCAGACAGGGTTTACTAGTTCAACTCTACTGATTCTCTACTGATCTATATGTGTGTGTATTGTTCAATAATCTTCGTAACTTATCTCTCAGCCAAAGGTTTACATTAGGCAAATGCAAAAATATTGTTCTACTTACCTGTAACAAACACTTCGTGTCTATCGTTATTAAAAAGAAATTGCTTTGTACAAAATTATGTCATCACTTGCCTTACGTTTGAACGTGTTTAAGGTTACACCCAAGTTTTTATTCACGGTAAGATACCTCAATATTGCTATTGGTACATTCATCAGCGATTCTAATATAATTAAATAATGGTTGCTGTTAATAAAGAATTATTATTTAAAATGCCGAAATATGGTACGAAATAAAATTATTCAAAAAAATGTGTATCAATTTATTCATAAAGAGTCTTAATGAAACGATAAACACCCAAAAAGGACTATCCTCTAAAAAAATTCTTATGTCAATGAAAATAACGATATGCCAGATATATTTCATATTCAATCATTGATCAACGTAAAAGGGCCAAATCTGACATAAATATTCTTCTAATTTCCTACGCAAACATCATCGCCGTAAGAACAAAAGCTCTTCAGTTATTTTACGATTCCGGATTTGAATTTGTTTTAATACGGTACGGGTGTAGTAGGGCTATATTGATAACTACGGGCCCAGACTAAACGAAGCGTGTTTTACGATGGGCTGTTCCACGAGAAGACCCCCATTTATAAGCGATCACTTATTTACGAGTATCCCGCACAGTAAAAATTTTTACGTATATCAGAGGCCCGTGGCAAAAGCGGAATTTTCGTATTTGCAGTTGGATTGAGACGCGACAGCCCGAAATGTTCGGAGAAATTTTGCGGATATAGGCTATCGAAGAGATATGTTTATAGGTCAGTATTGTCTTCCGGAATCCTTCTTTCTCTGGGTATCCATCTGAAGAAGGAAGATTATCAAGTTTCTCTACATTTGTGCAGTGATTGTTTTATGGGGAGAGTTTCGGTATAATAATATAATTTTTTTTCTCACTGATTTTGGTATCTATACAAATCCATTAATTCTATTGTACTGAGTATTTTTTCAGTGAATACTTAAGAACAGCAAGTATGTAAAGGACTGAACGTAAATTAATACAAATAAAACAGCCCATTATATAGTTAGGTAAATCAAATTGTAACATCATTTCCCTCCTCTTCATTCCATTAACCTCTCAAGGATGTAGTGATACCATATTTAATAGTTGTTTGAGTAATTGTTTCCATGCCAGACGATCTTGCGCCTTCTTTTCGGCTTAGTAGTGTATGTTCATGTTCGGTAATAATAATAATAAACGTCCTCTAGTGTACTCAAATAACAATGTTACAATACTATACAGTATATAAGAGAAAACAAAAGATGTTCGTAAACCCTGGAAAGGCGAAGTCTAGCCAGTGCTATTCTTATTCAACCCCATCCAGAATCACGTAAACAAACGAATTAAAGTCATGCCTCATAAATCAACAATCAACAGTGCATAAATCCCACAACTCATCATGATTTAAAAAAAGGCGGTAATGCAGAACACATGTATTATGATCAAAAATTCTCAAAGACAGGGTACCCACCTCGCGATAACGAAACATCACTCCTTTCTTATTCACGTTTCTGTTCGTCCATTATGAATTGTTGCTACTTGAATTTGAAATAATTATATTGAAAGCTTACAATGTGAGGTATTGAATTGTAAACATTTACAGCATTATAAAAATTGATCTTTTGAACATGGCAGTTTTATGTTGAGGTATAGTAAAAGAGCACCGAGATCTGGTATATTTGCCATGACTTTCAGTACGTTTTAGGAATTTGTTTTGCAGCGTCCGGGAGCCTCTGGGGTTTTTAGCAATTTATGGACAAAATTCGATAGATGGTGCTTCCGCCGGTTCTCCATATGCAGCCAGTTGCTTCCTGATATTAAATGCGATACATGGTCAAATTTTCGCAATCAATACATAACTGCAGCACGCATTTTGCACCCTCTGTATTCTGTACTTGTCTTCAACAGTTAAACACGGCCCATAAAGAAAATCGCAGTAATTGAAATGGGATAGAACAAGACTGTCACACAACTTTTTTTTTCAATGAAAAATCCAAGATATGTCTGTTACTATATAATAATTTTAGTGCACAAAATTCCCTCCTTATCATATTTTTCACATGTTCATGAAATCGGATATCCTCATCTACAATTAAGTCCAAATTCCTCGCAATGGTGACAAAAGGAGCAATTAAACCGCCAACATTCAATCTCAAAAATCTCAAAGGTCAGAGTTGATCTTGAGCCCTGCAGGTTCCGTTTCTTGGTGTTTAAACGAGAAATAAAGCTGAATATCGTCTGGATATGCCTGTGTGAAACAAAAGGAGGGAGCCGTTATAATATCAATGGTGTACACAATGAATAAAAGTGGGGATAAAATAGCACCCTAGGGAACCCCCAATCTAATCGGAATGCTACCAGATGCAGAGTTATTTACGCACACTCTCTGAGATCTGCCAGTGAGAATTGATTTTATAAGCTTTATAGCATCCACGTCTAGAATGTCAACTTTGAGAGCAAAAGTTCATGGTCCAACTTATCAAAGGCCCTACAGAAGTCCAATGAAACCAAAACACTAGTGAGAGTACCAACGAAAGCTCGAAGGATATGATCAATAAACGACGCCAAGCCGTAGCCGCAATGAAACCCCTTCTAAAACCGCATTAACAATAGGAGATAATTTTATTATTGGTTAAATAAGCATAAAGTGGATTAACAGGAACTTTTTTCAAGATCTTCGGCTGTGGGGACAGTATGCTTACGATTCTAAGATCAGAAAAACCTAAGGGTTAACTATTCTTTGTCAATGGTATTCCAATTGCAGTCTTCCGAACTGTGGGGATGTTACTGATTTCAATTACACAATTAATGATATACATGATTGTACAATCAATAAAGAGACTGCAGATTTCCAAAATTTTGGAGTTAATCAAGTCTGTTCCCTCAGTATTTGTTCTTAAAGAGTGTAAAATTGTGTTTATTTCTTCGGAAGTTGTCATAGAAAAGCTGAAACTATTTCCAGCATTGAAAGTATTGTCTTTATAGAATTGTGCCCTGTCTTTACATTGATCAGTAACTGACTAGAAATATCTTTTAATGTCATCTGGGTTTGAGACATCAGAGGGTAAATAACTGCTTTTTTGCGATGTAACGTTTAGATCCCGCAAAGTTTCCCAAAATTTAGAAGGATTTAATTGAGACACATTAACTATGTAATTTATTATTCGTGCTCTTATACATGATAAAACATGGTTTCTTAGGAATTCATATGTGTTGAAGTCCGTCACAGTTCTAGTATTTTTATATTTCTGCCAGCATTTATCTCTCAGGCCTTGTAAACGCCGGATCTCCTCAATTAAAGATGGTGCTTTTGACTTAGTTGCTTTTACTTCACCTAGAGGAGCATTTTGTTGAAAAGATCAGTTATGTATTTATTGAAAATTTCCTCTTTCTTATCCACATTTTTTTTATTGCGCTTGGTCTGTATCTTGTTGGAGGTCTCTTGGTCGTTTGCCTTCCACTTTTGTTTCTTTCGTCAGTATTTCCATCGTTCTTGATCTTCTAACTACATGTCTAAGGTACTGCAGATACATGTAGGTAATTCTAGTCAACAATATCATTCTGGGACCCATTTTTGGCAATACAGATAGATTTGTGTGGTGTTCTGTCCATGATATTCGCAAGAGTTGTCTGTTGGTCCACTTTTCAAAATTCATTTATTTTAAGGCCATGCCTTCCTCTTAATGAAACCATTCTCCCCATAATTTCTTTCGTTTTTAACATAGTAGATGTTATTATTAGTATGTCATTTACGTAACAAAGGATTGTTTTTTTTTCTCTAACCGATTAACTAACTTGCCATCCATCCAGGAATTCTCTCATAATATATTCACTGTAGGTGTTGAATAGTGTCAGCGATCTGATACTTACTCCGACTTGTCTTTTGAATTTATCGGGATAAGTCTAGTCAACTCTTACTCTTGAAATGTTTCTGTGATGAAGACTGCGAATTAATTGAGCAAGGTGTTTTAGTGTTCCCATTTTTTCCAGTATGAAAAAGTGATATTTCCAGTTCACTTTGTAAAATTCCTTGTGGAGAAAATAAGAAATTACTTTGTTTTCTATCACCTCCAGTAACTGAATATACAGTGACTCGAGTTTTGTAGTGTTTACTACATTTTAAAACTGAATAAAACAATTTATATCTGAACTATATATATATATATATATATTCGTTGAAGGCTTTCACAAAACTTCGAAAAGTAGGCCATGTGCCACAGGTCCCACTTGCCTTATGGTAATACATGATGCACGGGAACATTGGGGTATTGAACTCTGTAACCTTTCCAATGAGTTGCTTTATGTTCAAAATCTGTTCTCTTGTTTTTTTTTTCCTGAAATAAAACCTGCTTGTTTTTCAACAGTTTCTGTAGGGAACAATGCTTTCAACCTATTGTGTAATACATAGAGAAGGACTTTGCTTGCAAGAGATACAAGAGTTCTGTAATTAGAACATTCCTAAGTGAGCCTTTTCGAGGATCGGTTTGAATATTGGTATGAATATTGACTTCCTTCAATCATCCGGCCTTCATCCTGTTTTCCAGTCAAGGTTGCATAGTTTATGCAGTAGTTCATGTTCCCTGTCACTGTTAGATTTTATCAACTGTGCTGTTATTTGATCATATCCTGGCAATTCGTTAATTCGGAGAAATTTTATGGCATTTTCTACTTCTTTATCTCAGGTTATCAGTTTCTTGTGAAAGAGCTATTTTTTCAGTGAATTCTGCTGTGTCCCTCCCATATAATTTTTCATAAAATTTTTCCAGACCTCTGCTATACCATCGACATTGTTTATAACCTCTCCCTTCTATTGTTTGTGATCGTGGTTTAAATTCTCTGAAGATGTGCCTAACTTTGTTCGACAATTCTTGGAATTCATGCTTGTTTGGATGTTTTTCAAGTTCCCCACATATACCTAGAATATGTTCGTTCTTATCTTCCCTGCATTCCATCCTAATACTTCGTTTAGTTCTCTGATTTTCCTCTAGTTCTAATTCAGACATATCTTCAACTGTCTCAACTGTTCCAACAGCCTCAAGATGTCAAGATTGTCTTAGCATTTGTTTCAAACGACCAACGTTGATATTTGGTTCAGGCTTTGTGTAAGATACTTCAGCTAAGTACGCAGCCTACAGCAGTTATAGTGAGATCCACAGACAATTCCTGGCCTAGCTTTAACGCTTTCAATCGAACTTCGTCACCGGTTTCGTGCTAAGATGTAGTCGATTTGGTTTTTAGTTCTTCCATCTGGACTAATTCATATCGATAGCCGCCTCGGATTATGTTGTTATGGTGTCTTTGTAACCGTAAGGCCATTTTCAAGAGCAAAGTTAATCAGTCTCTCTCCCCTGTCGTTCCGACATGCCAGTTCGTGTCTTTCCACATTTGATATATTTTCAGTTGTGCTGTGCTGCCTGCGTTGATATCGCCCATGATAACCAACTGGTTCTTCCTTGGTATCCTTGATATTATAAATTTCATCCACCAAATGATCCGACGACTCGGTTGTATGTACACGATTGTAGGAAGCCTACTTGTGATTGCACTTATTATCCTTTCATTGATTGTCTTTTATTCTGATATGGATTTTGCAATTTTTTCAATGACAGCCACTGCAATACTGTTTGGTTTTGTTTGATTTTCAACTGCTGAGTAAAAAGTACAAGTATCTGTTGAAAATTGGCTTCTTCTCCCTCAACTAAACGATTGCAATAGAAAGGTAAGGGTTCTCAGAAACTCTCTGAATTGCGGAACAGTACACTTTGAAAATGACCGTTTCAAAAAATTTTAAATAAAGAAGTTCGAACTATCATCAATAAATTTGATTCAATATAATTAAATTAGTTGAATAACCGTTTTCATCTTGTTACTTCCATTAGGCGATTTTTAATGAAATATTTTATCCAGATAAATCACCTCTTGAAAAAAAGGTTAACCTTTGAAACCTGTATCAAACAATTGAAAATAATAAAGGTGATAAGCTGGGTATATTATCTATGATATTTATATTTGTAACTGAAGATTGTGAATTTGTGAAGTAAAGCCAGTGAATCTAAGTGAACAACAGTAGAAAAGCCCATAGATCTACTCTCCCATGATCAATATAGTGTTTTCACAGCAATGACCGATTAAAACTTCACCTCAATAATTTTCGTGATTTGAAAAAAACAACCCAAAGTTGTGTTACAACTATGTAATATATAGAGTGTAAATAAACGAATTATATTCTATAACATTACATTACCTTCGAAGTATTCTTATCCTGGAATTTACATACTAACTGATTAACGTTCAATTACTATTGAAGAATTCAAAAGGGTATGTCAACATACCAAGGAATTATTCACTTCATACCTTCATTACAACAAACACATTGATATTCAAAATAAATGAACATTTCAGCCGATATTTTATGAAAATATTTGACTAAATTCAAAATCATAGTTCTTTCTGGAAACTTCTACTGTACGAGTATTTATCAAAAATCATATATTATGAGACTAAGTATCACAAAACATATAGTTGATGTAAAATATTTTCAATATCTAGAAAAATACCTTTTTTGCATTATGGCATAAAACCTAAAACGCAAATGTATAAATACAACCTATATATGAGCTTGCATAAGCATACATATACAGAAAAATCTACTTTTCCAAAATTATATACAAATGCTCAAACTAAAGTAAAGAATGAAAAATCTCTTGAACCAGAATTTGCACAGATAACAATTGCTTGAATTTAAGAAATTAATCAAACCTCTATACATGTCTAATATCTTTGATTGTTTAGGTCTTTACTTGACGGAAATTAATCTTGTATCTAGTAATACTCACCTGAAGAAGTCATGGTATGACGTAACAATTGTAGGGAAATAAAATATATTAGCGGAAATTAGAACATTGTTTTTATTGATATTATCATGCCTAATGTATTGGAAACATGTATGACTTATGTACGCACATATATAGTTTCTATTCATACGTTTGTATATACAGGGCGTCTCAACGAAAATTTGACCCTCCTCCAGAATTCAGAGACGAAGAATTTTCGAAGATTTGAAAACAACAGGTCAACTTATGGTACGACGGGGATGAATTTCCATTATGAATTTGTTCCGAAAAAAACCACCCTCATAAAGGTGGCATCAACCCTCAACATTTTTTGAATAGGGAAGAAATGTCGAGTGTTGGTTAGTTTGAAAGTTATTTATATTCTGTACACAACCCAGTTAAAATTTTCAAAACCGGTTCATTATTCACGAAATAATGAACCGTCAAAAGTTGATGTTGAACAGACAGTTGAACCGCCCAACTCAAGGTCCTAAAAGTTTTGAAGAATACAAAAATAATTTTCAAGTTCTATATTAGGCAGAAAGAATTCCTATGACGACATTTTTCCGAGAAAAGCACCTGAGGATGCTAAAAACCCCCAACATTTTTTTATGGCGGTTGGTGGTGGTTATTTTGCACAATACATACGTTAGTTCTTTAAATAGTTTACATTTTTCTGTATGTTCTCTATCATTACTTACACATCTGGTGTATTTGAATGCATTGGGTTACCTTCTGATAATGAATAATGAATAATGAGTTACCTTCTGATAATGTTCAATATCAAATTATTTGGAGAAAACACTGAATTTCAAAATTTCAACTAGGATGTTTAGAGAACAAAAAAAGCTTTTTAACCAAGACACATCCGCCATCTCTTTCCTATAAAAAAATTGGGGGTATTTGCCACTCTCAGGTGGTTTTTCGGAAAAATGTCCTCATAGTGCGGACAGTTCAGTAGTAGAGCATAGGTCCCGGTTCGAATCCTGTTCAGGTGGAAAAGAAATGTTCTAATTGGACGGATATCGGCCCCCATTTTACTGTTGGGTCAAAAATTAACAGTGCTGTGCACTGAAGTGGCGCAAGATCGCAGTAACAAAGCCTACCCAGAACACAACTGAACTCCTAACTCGCACAAGCTGAAAAATCTTCTGAGAAATCTTCATAAAAGATCTAGAAGAATCAGGATTATAATAGGAATTCTTTCTCCCTAATACTTCAAAATTTTTTGGATTCTTCAAAACTTTTAGGTTATGGAGTTTGAGCGTTTCAACAGTCTTCTCAACATCACCTTTTGACAATAAGTTCAAATTACATTATTTCGTGAATAGGAAACCGATTTTGAAAATTTTAACTGGGTTGTGCACAGAATATAAATAAATTTCAAACTAACCAACACTCGACATTTCTTCCCTGTTCAAAAAATCTTGGGAGTTGATGCCACCTTCATTGGGTTTTTTTCGGAACAAACTCATGATGGAAATTCGTCCACCTCAAAACAGAAGTTGACCTGTTTTTTTTAATCTTCGAAAATTCTACGTTTCTGAGTTCTGTAGGGGTCAGAGTTTTGTTGGGGCACCCTGTATACGTTTGATGTCATAATGTGAAAAAAAATTTCCTAGACATTATTTTATTTTATATCAATTATATGTATTGCGATACTTAATATGTAGATACATAATTGTATTTATATTTATGAATTTAAACCTACATTGATATTTGTTAAGAAAAACAACATAACTACTAATGTCAGCAAAAGCGTTGTAGCAAAAAAAATGACAAAATGTATATTTTACTGATGGTGAAAGAATAAACATATTTAATTAATTGACGACTTTTATTCACCATGCCTAATTTAATGATATTGTTATGAGGTGAAATATTCTTTATATGCAGGAGCGTATCCCTCCACGTCACGCTCTCGCACGCTAAGCTCGCAAATTATACAAGTGAAGAGAAACTTGGTTAAGTAGGTTTAACTCCCGTCATAAACTAGAAACCACATAATAACATTTTTTCCGCACCGAGCGGCTTAATTAGCTTGCACGGCGTACATAAAAGCCGGAAGAAAATCTCCAATTCGTTTTGAAATTTATGTTTCAGGACATGAGCATGAAGTTTAGAGCTGGCCAAGTTTATTTCATTAATTCAAAGTTGCAGCTGTACTCTGAAAGGCAGAAAATTTACCCTTAATCTTGCATGAAAATTCTGCCCTTTTCTTTCGCGTTCGGCTCTTCCTTTCCTATTTAATAGAGTAAAATCGTTCTGGAACGTTTTAAGCAATTTTTTTTAAAAGAAAAAATTTAAGGAGGTACAAAGAAATGGGTAGATCTAAACTACTCAGCAAAATATACATTTGATGAAGTTTCGCCTCCCTGAATTTTTGAACCGATTGATTTATAAATTTCACATTTGAAAGTATTTTCTTTTAATAAAATTTTTCATAGAAAGGGAAGTCTTGTGAAACAATATTTGGAAGATCTTTCTCGGTTGGTATTTATTTATTTGGGATTTCATGAAAATTTTCCGGTTATGTTGAATTCAATACTACTCTTATGGATCTCAGATAATGAATCAAAAATTCAATGAAGAACAGAAATTAGTTAAAAATAACCTGCCCTTTAATATTTCATCATTCCAGAACAGAATCAAGTATTTAATTTATTACCAGACTGAACGTATTCTTCATTCCGAGTATAACCTAAAAAAATTTCAAATTAGTAAACATCATCGGAAACGAGGAAAAACGACTCACCAATAAATAATCAAGAAATATTCTTTCTGTTAGCAGAACAGTTATTTTGATGCAACAGGAATCCATTCAATCCAGAAACAGAAGATCCAGAAATAAGTGAAGGGAGCTGGAAAATAACGATCTTTCTAAATATCCTTCGAACGTATGACAATCTAAAAAAAAATTTCAAGTAGAATATTGCAACAATTCAGCTACAATTTCATTTTAAAAGACACAACTACCTGACAAACAAGTCACTCGTTTTATTTACCACAAGTAATTTTTCTTACAAATTACATATATACATTTGGAAGAAATATACAATTTACTATCTAACACTAGAGTAAGTTTCAAAAATATTACTATCGATAAAGTAGAAAAATATACAGAAAATGGGAATGTTATTATTAATATATACAGAATTTAAAGTTCCTTAATGTGATATGAATATATACAAAATTTCTCAATGTTACTTCCCTGGTTGGATTAGAATACAGGCTGATGTTTTGCCAATCAAAACAGGTGGTGGTTTTGTAGGTCGTCTCAAACAGGCTGTTATGTAGTTCCTTGGACTTAATAGCTTCAACGTCTTCGGGCAACCAGTATACATGTAACTATTCCTCACCAAGAAAACTTCCAAATTCCAGGAACGGATCACAGGAAAATAATCCAAGAGAAATCCAGGAAAAATATTCCAAAGGAAAAATCCAGGAAAAGATAATCCAAAAAAATAATCCAGGAAAAGATACTCCAAAAAAACCCTCTTTGAAGATTTTATACATCTTATCTTCAAGAAAAATTAATTTACGAGAAAATAAATTTTATAATATTCAGATTGTAAACAACTTTACTCTGCAATCGTGAACCGGAAAAGAAATAATTCTTTGCGTTATCAACGCGCACATGACGACACATTGACGGGCAGATATCCCAATTTCTTCATTTACCGATCTTCTCGATGAAGGTGAGATACCAGCGAATAAATTCGACGTGTAGATCGCTACAATATTTTGTGACCTAACAACTTGTATCACAATTAAGGTTAACCGTGGAGAAGTAGCAATGAGCCAGTATAGTTTCTGATTTAAATCAATCAAATTAGGTTGTTGATAAAATATCGTTGAAAATTCAAATTCAAATTAGTTTTCATATTATAAAAGTAAATTCCAGAAAATGATCAAATTTCTGTCATCGAATAAATCAAGAATTTTTCAGCAATTAAGAATCCTTCCTAATCCAACAAGAATATCAGCAGTACAAAATTTAACCGAGTATTTCAAATCTGTATTCAAATCAACATTTACATATTTGATTGATTCTATCTTTACTTGTTGGAAACTCATTTTAATCAAGAAAAGATATATGAGACAGTATTTTATTTCCACAAAAAAGTTTGTACTACTACAACAATTGTTTCACCAGGATGTAACTTCTTCAGGTATTACATTGTACTGTCTGATGGTATTCAGTGTAACCGAGTTTAAATACATTGTTAGGTACGTGACCAAATAATGGAAGCACAAGTCATAAAAACTCTGGGTTTTTATTGAAGTTTGCCTCTAAAAATGCTATTAAGGAAATATATTCAGTAATGGAGACTTATCAACATCTTTTTGTTCGTTCAAAAGGATTTTACGGGCATTATATCTGCTGATTTCAAAAGTGAAATTCTAAAAGTGTTAATCTAGAACTTTTGCTTTCAACGTGGATAATTTCATAATTATTGTTGAAATTATGCCTGAATTCCTTAAGATGATTAGCATATGTCGAATGTATAGAATTGGATATATAACCTCTTTGGTGTTCTTAGATTTAATCGAAACACAGAGATTGAAAATATTGACATAAAATACTGATTAATTTCTATTTGGTCCTTTCATGAGGGATCATATCTTCTCTCTTCAAAAACCAGCAGTAATCACCATTCATGGCGGGATCCCATCGTTCTTGATAGCGAATTTCCATTGTTATAATATCGTGGTGGAATTTTTCACCCTGACCGTCACTGATAGCTGCCAAATTTTCAGGAAAAAGTGACAGATTTGAATGGAGGAAATTAATTTTTACTAACATTCGATCACCAAGCGATTTTTAGGCATCTAATAGTTCATTAACTAAATGTTGATAGTTCACATCCATATTGTTGCCCAAAAATCCTCTTAACTACACTAAAAAATGAGTTCCATGCTCTGAGTTTATGCCTCGTAAGCTTCTCTGTAAAATGAACGTCGTCCTGCAATTTTCTGATTTGTGGTCCAATAAAAATGCCTTCCTTTAATTTGGCATCACTTAACTTGAGAAAGACTTGTTTTAAGTATTTGAATTCATCGTCATCTTTATTCATTGTCTTCACAAAGATTTTCATCAGCCGAAGTTCAATGTGAAGAGGAGTCAGAAGGACTTCTTTGGGAACTACAAGAGCTTTCAACTAAACATTTTGAGATCTCAGTTGAAATACACTTCTTTCTGGCCAAATTTTTCTAATGTAATGCTGATTTACTGCACGACTGTGCCATAGACAAAGAAAACAGCAATATTTTGTAAGTCCTCCCTGAAGTCTCACTTAAATTCCTATAACTCTCAAGTCCCCACATATCTGCTATTTAAACGTTTATTTTATCCAAAAGAGTGCGCATATTTTCATAACTTTTTTTCATCGTCACTGAATGGACAACTGGTAAAGAGAGTTTTAAATTTCCTTTTGCATTGCATTTAGACGAATCTATAAATAAACGCTACTCAGAAGGGGAATGCTCAATATCAAATTCCTTCATTAAACCATCAATATCAGTACACGCACACAAAGGATTTTCCATACTGTAGAATGCAGAAGACTGGGCATTTATTTTTCCGAAATTCGTAATTTTCGTTTCGTTGCCTGAAATGTTCCATTTCTCAAGATGGGACCCAAGAAGTTCTGACTGTTTGCTGTGATAACTCCAAATCATGTACCAAATCATTTAACTCACTTTGAAAAATTAAATGTGGTTCGCCGGCACTGTTCTTCGGAGCTGCCTGATGATGCGTTGTCTCCAGTATCTTCCAAAACAACATTTTGCGGATCTAAAGGTGCAATCGGCACTGGTAAATCTTCATTATGAGGTTCAGAGATGGATGTCCCAATTTTTCAAAATTAATACTCAAACTGAACTCCAGAAGAGTGGAACTTTTGAAAGAAAAACGTATTTAAATTTAAAATTCAAACGTCGGTGTATCAACAATCCGTAATAGTTGTATATCTTGAACTTATTTATGGATCAAACATAGAGAGTTACAATAAAAAAATTCTGAGAAATAGAAGTTTCAAAAGACTCGTGGATCATACATTCTTTATATATATTGGTTATACCTGATATGGTCAATGTTTTCCTTAAATTATCGAATAAATTAATGAAATTCATCTTATGATACGGTGAGCTTCAATGTTTTTTGTATTAGTAAAAACTGTGTGAATTGTAACATTTTATGACAACAATAACAAGTTTTCCATAAGTTTCAATTACTTTAATGCGTTACTCACCACTCAACTTTTCTATGATTCAATTTATAAATGACTTAAGTTGTCGAATCAAAAAACTATTGAATTTTGAGCCCCATTCACTTTCAACATTTATTCAAACTGTTGTAACACCTTATGCGTTCCAGTTTTCAGTGCGTTCTTTGGTGTTGTTACAATTCTCAATACTTCAGAAAATTTCATGCATGATAACGAGTACGAGCATTTTAAATCGGAAATTTTTCGAAATGGTAAAGTGTAACATACATCTATCTAACAGCTGAATAATTTTTGTTGATTGTCGGATTTAATCAGCAGACATGCATATTTTATAGCTCTTTGGCCAGTCTTCAATGCAATACTGTAATGCCGAGGAATGCAAAACAGCCACGCACCTTTATTCGCCCTGTATAGACTCTTCATTTTACGAAACAACAGTACCATCTAATACACGCGAATGCATAAATACATCATACCTCATCAGGCTAAGTCAAGAATTGATCTACATTCCCGATTGCTTCAAGCATCACAGACGAAGAAATCTTATGCTTATTCTGATAGCGGCTTAAGCGGATATTTCTTGAGCTTGAGGAAGATTTATTCGTCTGTGACGCTTGAAGTAATCGTGAATACAGTTATATTCTTGACAACATCTAATGTGGTATGCTACGTATGTGTATTAGATGGCGCTGTTGTTTAGAAAAAGAGTAGTTTCCTATGCAGGGCGAATCTAAAAGCGTAGCTGCATTCATCGGTATTACGGTATTGCACTAAAGAGTAGCCAACAAGCTATGAAACATGCATGCTTATGCCCAACGGTCAACGGAACCTTTTCAGGTGTATTTAGGTTTCGAACTTTAACATAGATTATACGAGTATGTTGCACTGTACCGATTCGAAGAACTTTCTATTTACCATCATCACACTCGTTATCATATTTCGTAATAAATATCTGCCGATAAAATTAATTCATTTAATTTTATCGGCAGAATACTCAGAATCTTGTAAAATCAATACCTTATTTCATGTGATATATAATTTATCTAGTGGTGGATGGTGAATTGTCGAATTTTTTTATTCGTGTTTTGATTTCTACATAATTCAGGCCCCAAAGTGTGAATCTTTCAAGTAAAGGTTCAACTATCCCAGTTCCATTACAAATGTTTATTTTTTGACACAATAATAAACCAGAAGCCAGCTTAACTCGTCCGGAACTCTCTGAATATCATCGATATTTTTTTTTTCGTTGAAACATCGGATTTGCATGGATCGCGAGATCTTTGTTTTCGAACCAACGGATTTACGACCAGTTCGACATAAATGGGAATAATCTGGCACTGATAGAATGACAAGTCTCTGGAGCGACGGCGGAACACACCGAAGTGTCTGGCCATAAAATAAATTTGCATAAACAAAGTGAAACAAGTGTAAAAACGGTCGGAACGATTTTTTCACAAACAACGCTGACGACGCCGTTCTGGGATGTTTATGACCCTCTTAACAGGAAAATACAAAACCTTACATTTTATTTCGCCTTATAATGCAAAGAATGAACAGGAATAAATATTTCGGAATATTCTGGATATATGGCAAGGATATTTTCTACTACATTAATAAAGTGCTGCCGTTGTTTTTCGAATTCAGAAATCGGAGGTTCGGAATACGCAATCCGAATATTCACTTGAACTTCTTCATTTGTGCTTACAGAATTCAAAAAGCGTCAGCAAGATATGTCAATATATGTATACAGTGCACAATAAGCAGACTATAGTGTTGATTAGGTACGACAAAGTTATCTTGTGCGAAATTTAAGTGCAAAATACAGATAAAATTGTGTTTGTTGGACGCAATAAAGTTCTTTGGCGAT
Source organism: Megalocaria dilatata (assembly GCA_034642435.1). NCBI lineage: Eukaryota > Metazoa > Arthropoda > Insecta > Coleoptera > Coccinellidae > Megalocaria > Megalocaria dilatata. The sequence continues at coordinate 58,949,152 of CM067856.1, read as the reverse complement.
AATTCCTAGAATAAAATGTTATTATCAAAACATTTCATCAGAGAATAGTCCAATTTGGTACTGAATTCCTTCTCCGAAACAGACGTAGAGAGAATGGTGGACAACCAGAACTTAACATTTGAGAATTAATGATAAATCAAGTCTAAATTCATCATTCCAGTTCGATTCGTTGGATTTGATCAGCGGCGCTCTCCAAACATGACCTGAATTTCCTAATATATCAGATCAGTGGCTTCGACTTGATTACACTAGCATTAACTGTATTCAGTCCTGAATTAGCTGGTAATGAGTTCCTCTTTAGCAGAATCGATTATGTTGACGTTTCTCTGGTAACAAATGGTTTTTGCATTATATATTGTTATTCATTTTAGGTGAAATTACCAACATTGTTTTGTGTGGTTTTTTCACAGACAATGTCGTCCAGATGACCGTATTTTACAAAAATAATCTTTTATTTTGTACTTATGAAAAATAATTCATTGAAGAATTAACATTGCCTGTCTTTCTTGAATGCAATAACTTTCGTAAGTAAAATACTTGAAATGTTTGAATGAAAAGCAGAATTTCTCTCTATTTAGTGTTTACGAAAATATTATTATATCAAATACCCGTTTCTGGAATATCACTAGTTTGAAATTGAGAAGTTGTATATCAAATAATGTTACATGTAAAATTTCGCATAAAAATAAAGAACATTTAATTATAACGATAGAACATGCTGTTGCTTCAATCATATAATTTATTTCTTTAAAAATTAATGAAAATAATATTTAAGGATCACAGTTTTTAGATCTCAAATAACAAGACTAAGACTTATGCATAATTTCGTGAACTCTTTCTACACTCTTTCTTGCCATTATTCAACGATGATGATTAGACGGAAAAAGATGAAGTCTTTTAATCACGTATTTTAATTTTCATGATTTGTTCCGTTTCTTCTGCCGATGTAGCTTCTTTTAGAAGTAATTCACAGATTTGAAATTTTCTGGGGAAATGGACTGTTGAACAAACCGTCTAAAATCAAAGTCGGAGAGAGGTCAGCTAAAATGTCTGAGTTTCACGAATTGTTTGAACGATTAACAAACCAGTCAACAAACATTGGAACTGTGTCTTCTGTCTGACCTGAAACCGAAAAAAGCACGTCAAACATGATAATCCAAAGTGAACTTTTCAATTGTCACAGTGTTTTTTACTCGAAAATTCTTTCCAAAATTTGAGGTGGTAAATGAGAAAGATTATCTTAAAAATCTACGGCATTTCAAAAACCAAGTTGATCGAAAAAGACCACATATGAAGAACAAAATCTCGTGGATTTTCCACCACTATAACGCACCATCTCGCAGGGCTATAATTGTGAACGAATTTCTGATCAAAAACACTATAAATATTATATCATACACTAACCAACATATTACCCTGAAAAGGGTAATGTGTTGGTTCAATTGACGGAGCAACACTTTCTAGACTTCGACGTTCATTTACAAGAAGACTAGCAGCTCATGTGGAAAATGATGGCGGTCTATTTGAGCATTTATAAGAAGGCTTTCCTCAACATTTTTTTCACGTGGTTTTCCGCTTAATGTTCTTGTTACTATAATTGTTTGCTTCTTGATATTCTCCTGTTTCTATTACCACTATTCTTCAAACAATGCTATTACAATTTCGAAACATTTTTTTTAATTATATTATATAGATCTTTCCGATTTTGAGACAATGTTCTACTAAATTTTACTAAAAGCATCCACATTTCTTATTTTGAAATTTATTTCACGAATTTCACAAAGTAGACCCTACAAACCTTATATCCACGAAAAGCTCTTACGAAATGTCATGCAATGGTGTAATGAAATACAGAGTATTGCATTTGAAATAATCGAGTTAATTCAATTTGTAATTTGTCATTTAAATGCCAATGTAGTAGGCGATGAAACACCGACATCAAATTTTTGTCCATTTCAAAAGATGCGCAGAAGAAGCTCAAAGAGTCGACTGGAAAAAAGATCATTGAATTATGTTGAACGGTTCAGAAGTTATAATTCTTTCCTGTGAATCTACGCATGATGCTATTTCGACATATATACATAAATTGACATAGGTCAAAAACTAATGCAGATATACATACAATCGAATGAAATAAATGAACAGATCATGAAAATGAAGGAACTATGAATGGTTTTTTTTAACGTTTAAACCCCATATGGGTAATATAGATCTAGGATGTTAAGGTAGATAGTATTCAAACCCAAATAGTTAGTTCTTAGATTCATATTGTCTGCTGAATTTGTGAATTTGTTTCATCTTTTAACATTACGTTTGAATCAATTTCTCATTTCCAAACTTTATCCATTCTCACGAACATTTTGTTACTTTAAGGAAAAAGAAATAGTTCTTGAGTTATTATCATTTGAAATTTTATTTTTCAAAAATTATTTAATGCAAAACAAAGTACTGATCTAATCGAGTATCTTTTTTCTACTCTCTTTTTCCAATATGTAATGATGCAGAAGGATTTTCTTCATCATATGTAGCTTTCTTAAGAAATAATTTTTAGTTTTAATAAGGTTAGTTACGGGTATGAGCTATGGTCTATATTTTTTAGTTTTGCATATTTAAGGAAAATGGACTGAAAGGGTATTTGTATGTTGTGTTCAGGATGTATTTTTTCATGTGGTTTGTATAGTTTTAATTATTTGGTTCATAATTAAAATAAATTTTTTATTACTTTGTTTTAGTACCAACAATATTCAGATGTTTTACAACATGTTAGGTTTACATTTTTGCAACTAGTTTCGAACTTTCGTTCATTTTCAGGCAACTGACCCCTAAGCACATGGTAGCTGTAGATTCAGGTACAACGTAGTGATAATAAAAAGTGAGGGTTTCAGGATTTTGTTTTAGTAGTAAAGCATAGTAAAAAAAAATTTGTTTTAATTATGATCAACTACCAAATAGTAACGGCTCAAACAGTTCAATATTTTGTTCATTTGATTACCTACGTTGATTTTTCAATCGATCTTTTTTGTAAATTCGAGTGATCGATTCGTCTCAACAGAAAAATCCGAATAGATCTGGTGCTATACCGTAGAAGTGTTATTTATTAGCATTGAGAAAGCTCCTCTTAATCTGAACATTTATGAAAATTTTGAATTAGATTATTTTCATAATCACTTACGGTATTCTGCCAATGAAAGATTTTCTTTCTGATGCCAATGAAAGATTTTCATCTGATGCCCTAACTTCGAATTAATCGACTCAAAGTTACGATATCGAGGATATACATTTTCCAGTCCTTGAACAAGTCAAAACATGTATATATCTCAATTTCCCAAGACAAAAAACTCTTCGCAGTGGCCACAGATCTGAAGTTTGTATTCTCCAACACACACCAGAGACATCGACACAATTAAAACTTTCCTTGTTTACGTTTTCACATCCAGAAACTTCGCGAAAATCGATAAACGCAGACCGATATTTCATTGTACTCAAAATGGGCCCTTTTACGAAATGAAATTAAGGTATTCTGTATGCGGATTTGCTTATTCTGGTTATGTCATAAATATGAACGGGAGATGAATGGAAAAATTATGAATCTTGCCGATATTTCCAGCTCGGAACGATCCGGCATAACATATGGTTATAAAAAAATAACTGTTTTGCATACGCGCTGGATGGTTTATTTCTGTTTGTTTTTCTAGCCGGTTACTCGGATATCGCATAATTTCCATTTAGTGCCGAGAAGAACAAGATCCATACATATTTATTAGACGAGTTCTCTGAAACCGCCGACGAGGTGATATTTTCACTTTATTCCCTTATTTCCCACATTATTAATGGGAATTCGCCGGAAGTGCATTCCGGTGTTCCTTGAAAACCCTGCATGATTATATCGTAATGGAATGAATCGTACATTGTTAAAATATACCTCTACGGATTTTCATAATTTTGAGTCGAGCACATCAATTTTTACATTTCTATACGGAATTCTCATTGTTAATTATTCCATTGAAATCCTAGTTTTGAAATACTATGATGAACTGAAACTCTCTGATCTGAAAATTGAAAATGGATTCATAAGTATGTAATTATTTATAAAAGGATCATAAACACTTAAGTAATACGAATTCCGATTTTTTCAGGTAAGTTACTGAATTCTCTGAAGCACATACTATTCTATACTCAAAGAAAATTATTAGAATATTATAGAAATTGCTTGAATATTTTATATTACAAAACTTATTGACACCCTTCATCAAGCATAGACAAAATTGAACTGCAATCAAAATTATAATGGGAAGAATATTTTTCTACTTCTCTTGCAACAGATCGTCACATCATCTCTATTTCTTTAATTTTGGGTATGAAGTAATTGCATTGAAATTGATAACAGATGAAGAACTGATCATAAGATTCAATTCTGCCCTACTATTCTGAAATTTCTAGAATGAAACTTTTAAAAAAAATTATTAGGTTAGGTTAGGAACACGAATGATAGTATTGTGTTCAGAATTGGGAGATTTCGCCTATGGGGTCGTAAAGTTTAATCAATAGAGATGCTGCTTTTTCAAAATTTCAAAGAACAGACGTAAATATTGGTTAAAAATAGTAGTTACAAGAAGGCTTACAGATTCATATTTATTTTTCAGAGTTATATTTTTGTCAGTTTTTAAGTGTATCGTTACGCAAAATAGAGATATGTTCTTAATTGTGAATTCTATGTCCACAAGAATATTTTTGAATTTATATAAAGCATTTTTTGGCATAGAATTTGTTATTTATAATGTTCACATAGAACAGCTGTATCGGCTATGTATGTATCTAGTCTCTGTCAATATTCTATATTTTCGATAAATTCCTTCATATTTTTGAGTGTTGTATGATATTTTAGAATTTTAAGTATCTACTCAAAAAGAAACAGTATTTTAGGACATTTTGATCTTAATTTTTTTTTAATTAAATTATGTCCAATATACGTTCCGTACAATAATTCTTTTTCAATAATCGATAAATTAATTCATAATTACTCTGCTTCGCAAGTTGCAGCTCTCTATAATATTATATTCTCTACTTATGGATGAAAACTCTGAAACTTCCAGAATTTTGACAAATTTAAAATTTATATAGGAATTGATTTTCACTGTAATATGCAGAATTCCTCACGTGAAAAACATCGTAAAGTAAAATTTTGATGGAGATTAGTGAATTATTTCAAACACTAATGTGCAATTACTACTTGATTAACATTATATTTCAAGACACACTTTCTTTCGCTGAAATTGAAAATTATTAATGTCAACTATGAAGGTGTCAGAATATTCTATGTTACATAACTTACTGACAACCTTTATCAAGCACAGAGAAGATCAAATCGCAATTAAAATTATAATGAGTAGAATATTTTTCTACTTCTCTTGCAACAGATCGTCACATCATCTCTATTATTTTAATTTCGTATCTGAAGTAATTTCATTGAAATTGATAGCAGCTGAAAAACTGATGATAAGTTCCAATTCTGCCCATCTATTCTGAAATTTTTAGGATGAGACTTTTGAAAAAATTAATTGGGTTAGGTTAGGAGCACGAATAGTAGAATTGCGTTCAGAATTGGCAGATTTCGCCCATGGTATCGTGAAGTTAGCTCAATAGAGATGCTTTTTAAAATTTTAAAGAACAAACAAAACTAAAGGTTAAAAATAGTAGTTACAAGAAGGCTTACAGATTCATATTCTTTTTTCAGATTTTTTATTCTGTTTTTAAGGGAATCGTTACGCATGATAGAGATCTCTTCTCAATTGTCAATTCTATGTCAACAAAAGTATTTTTGAATTTATATGAAGCATTTTTTGGCATAGAATTTGTTATTCATAATGTTCACATAAAACAGCTGTATCGGATATGTATGTCATTTAATTTCTGTCAATATTCAATATTTTCGATTGATTCCTTCATATTTTTGAGAGATGTATGATGTTTGAGAATTTTAGTTATATACTTAAAAAGAAACAGTATTTTTAGGACATTTTGATCTCAATTTTTTTTAATTAAATTATATCCAATATATCTTCGGCAGTATAATTCTCTTTCAATATCGAAAAAATTAATTCATAATAACTCTGCTGTGCAGTTCTCTATGATATTATATCCTCCACTCATGGCTCAAAACTCTGAGGAGAAATTAAACCGAAAGAAGTTAGTTGAAAACAGAAATCACATAATATACGATTTGAAGATAGTACAGCTAAAGATTCTACAATCCTACATAATCTTTAATTAGTCACTTTCAGATTACTACTCAAATACATTCAAATTGTATGAAGAATGATATGGTGACCAGTTAAGATTGATAGACAATGAACGAGAAACTCCAAAATTTCGGGAATCGGACAGCGATTTGAATTGATTTTAAACTAGAAAACAAATTATATCAAATCTACTATATCCCAAAATTTTAATGAGAATAAGCAAAGTCCAAGTAAGTAGAGATACCATAAGTTTTCCTCATTATTGAAATAACCGGAACGGACGGAGTACATTTAATTGTTGCAAAATGGCGAAAGAGCAGTTAGTTTCATGGCCTGGTTTAAATACTTGATTCAGTGAAGGAAATATATTTTTTTAATTCAAATTAAAAAGAACCGTTACGGAAAAACTCATAAATTCATCTTTATTTTCAAGAATTGTATTTTTTTTTTCAGTTTCAAGTGTCTACGAGCCAAATATAGAATCTTTTCTCAGTTCCTAAATTCACGCCAATCCTTAATAATTCTGCTGTACAATTCACAACTCATTATAACAATACATTTTCTTCCAATGAATAGAAACTCTAAAGAAAAAATACATCAGAATAGGTTAAATAAACTGACTCCGCCCAATGCACAATTTGAAGGTATTACAGCTGGGGATCTTACAATGCTTTCTCAAGTCCCTTATCAGTTACTTACAAATTAAGAATTAGACTTGAATATTACGACTAATTACATCTCAGTCAAGTTTGAAGAAAATGAAAATGAAACTGCAAGATTCATAAAGACGTCATATCTAAATAGCTTTCTCACAAATTTGAGAATTTTATTAATGACCTTTCGAAATTGGACAGTGATTTGAATTAATTTGAAGGCAGAATTCAAATTAGATCAACTCGACTATATTCTGGAAGAAACAGAAATCGGAGTTACTAAAGATGAATTTCCCTATCAGAAATGGTCCTCATTATTGAAACTGCGGGTTATCGGCGCGCGGCGACTATTATATTACAAAGTGGCGAATGCGCCGGATTTATTACATGGGTTTACAGGTTTAAATTAAAAATTCTGTAGACAATTATTTAGAGAATTGTTTTATTCTCAGCTTCTCTTCATATAGAGATAATTGATATATATATTCCAAATTTTGGTTGTGAAGAGTATTTTTGTATTAATTTTTGCAATTTTTTAGCTTTCATCTTTACGAGATTAAAATTTTTTAGCTACTATTTTTTAAAGGACATAATATTTATGTACTGAAAATAGCCCTCACATATTTCTTTGATATTTGATTTAGAAAATGAAATATTTGAGGAGACATTCAATGTGATTTTTCTTAAACAAACAGTAGAAGTTAATCCTCAGTATAAACTGTCATTTAGCCGTCATAATGAAAAAAATATTGATTTAGTTTATATTTCTCAGGATTTAAATATGACCTTATTTCAGAATACTTTCCTGAAGCCTTGAATCATGCTTTCAGAACTGAATAATTCCCAATTTTTACAGAAAATATTTCAGTTATAGCAGTCCTAATATCTTTTGGTAAAATCAGGAAATGTCTGTGAAATTACATAAATTATTGTTGGAAAATTCATTCGGAAACAAAATTTCGATGTAAAATTCGATTATGTATATATTTAGAATGTGTTAGAATTTGCAACTATTCGATATCAACTAAAATATTCAATATAGATGAATTTCTCAAAATGATTGAAAAATTTTGATCTGAAATAGGAATGCAGAAATAGATTAAAAGTAAATAAAATGCAATTTCCACGAAGTTTTTATAAATAGACAAGAATTGTGCCACAGTGTGGTCAATTGTTGTATATCAAAAAAAAGTTTGTTGAAATTGAGTATTATTTACTATTTTTTCAAAGTGAGTTTCTATTAAGTAAAGTCCAAATCCATCAAATATTAAGAAATTTGTTTGAGTACATTCACTAAAGACAAAACTCCTTTTGAATCAATTTCGAGAATTTATATCAAACAGTTTTTCTAACGATATACATCGGATTTATTCAGGAAAATATCAAAGTCGAATTTTGTCTACCCGTCGATAATATAAAGAAACAATTATCTTTGATACACAAGATCTAGTTGGTGAATGGAAAAAACCATTTATAAGATATGAAATTTTTAATGAAAATTTTAATATAACAATTAGATGAATCCCACAAAGAATGAACAAGATTCAGTTATTGGTGATTATAATATTTATATTGTAACGTTAAAAAACGATCCACTGTTGATTTGAATTACAATCGCTAAAAAATGCTCCAATGATGTGATTTCACTAAGACCATCAAGAAGTTGCCGCAATGAAAGTCGACGTTGTTATCGCATGCGCTGTAGAGTAGCATCGTTTTCAAGAAGCGTAGAATTTCCCAGATTTATTTCTATCGTATTGTGGGGTTACACGAAGACACATTGTGATATTTTCATCGAATTATCGTACCTGCTCCATGAAATTCGTGGAATATGGAATTTTTAGTGTTTTTTATTAGACGTCTAATCAAAAGGCGTCTTTGTACCGGAAATCTTAATACCGGAGATTGTAGTACCTGATATTTTTAGAACTGAACAATCTTACTGGAGTGCCTTTTTGCTTGGATTATCTAAATCCCAGACAATCTTCCTTGTGCCGGTTTAGAGTATCTTATTGCCGCACCATCTTGGTTCCGGAAGCTCAACTGGTCACTTGGAACAGTTTGAAACTGAACACCTGCTGATTACATGCAGAATAGGAACTATTCTTGGAGAAGGCACTATCATTCCGACACCTTGGAGGAAATAACCTCAGAGATAAGTCCTTACGTAAATCTCGGACTTCAGGTTCATTGTAAAACTATTATATTGTAAATAAGAGCCACTATTTTAATTGTGAAGTTGAAAAAAATAGATAGGCAGTAAGAGTTTGCATTTTCACTATTAGGTTGACAATTTGGGATTCATTCAGGAAAGACAAGTTTAATTTATCTTTTCCTTGGCGCACTATGAGGCATTTTACGAAGTAGGATGTTTCAAGTGCGGACGGACAAAATCGCTAACTCAAGCTAGAGCGTTTTAGTTTCATACTCTTTTATATTTTTATCATAGCCTTCACTGTGGTGGGTTAGCGAATATTAGTTTCAATATATGAGATATTGAGTTTTGCTCAGACTCGATGATAATGGCTTCCTATAATTCACAGCAATCAAACATTTGAATTTAAATATTGGTAGCATTTTCAGAGAGATCTTACTTCAAAAAGAACTACGTTGATTACCAATGAATTCCTTGATGATCAGGTGAAATTCATTTAGCGATTATGGTAGGGAGATTTTTTTGATTTTCATTATATGAGCACGCTAAAGCCCCCCTTTCAAAATCAATGCACTTATTTTTTAGTGACTACTACATTCAACTAGGTATCAAACGGTAGTGGTACATACTAAGAAGGAATCGATAATATCGTTGCACTAAAGAATCGTGTTCAATGGCAGTATTTCACCGAAAAGATTCGAACTCGAGACTATAACCTATTATTACCAGAGAACTCTGTTACGTGACCTAGGAAAGATAAGCTACTGCCTCAATTCCAGCTTGGCGACATATATTTATGAGAATATGTAAATACAGCAAGTATCCAAACATCATGTTTGTTTAGGGGTGTATCAATACCCCGAACACCTATGTTTTATGCGGTTTAAACTAGCCACGAATACTCAAGTTGGAGGAATTATGGAGATTTCCAAAATGATCCTTTGCTCAAGGGACTTTTAACTGGATGATTATTCAGTTCTGAATAATAGACTATATGAACGCCAAGTTTCGACCTAGTTGAAACCTCCTGTTATTCTTGTTTCTTATTGTAGCTAATGGTGGACAATAATTGCATTGAAGTCTTGTCGAATTTCTAAAAGCTCTGTGATTGGAATATAACATTGTCAATGAGTTTACCAAAGATCAGTTAATGGGCTTTGTATTGCTTAAGTTTAAGTTAACTGACACATTAAAGTTGTAGCCTCACTTTCTTAGAAGTACCGAGTAAGGCCAATGAATCGGAGCTTCTGCTCCTCTACCAATCCATCGATTCGGAAAATGGTTACTCAACCAATTACGACACCTTCTGTCAAACTGGGGTGGAGCTCCATCGTGCGAAAAAATAGAGATCTTCGCTTGTTTAGCGCTAAATCTTCTAATATCTCGAATAAGTGGTTCTTTAAAAAATCCAGGTACATGTGATGATTTAAATTTCTGGGTTGAATGTGATAACCTATTAATTTGATACCTAAAGTTGTTGCCCAAAGATTAACTTTAAATGAGTGTTGGTAACCTTTTGACTTGTGGATTCTCATTACTCCAGTAGTATGCATTATGGGAGTCAAACATACCTTGTTGCGTAAAAGTGCCCTCGTCCATAAAAAGAATACATTTAAAAAACTTTGGATTGAGAACTGTCCTTTCTTGTAATGTTTGACAACAATCCACTCTAATCGGTAGATCGTCTGGCAAGAACTCTCGGACTTGTCTATAATGATAATGATGTAGCTGCTGCTCTTCAGTATCCTCCAAGTACTTGAAGGAGACATATTTTTTTGTCTTGCCATATTCCTTAACGGTAGCTGTTGGATCTTGATCAACTAAATTCAAAATAATATTTTCTTTATTAATGGTTCTTATTGTTCTCAGCCTACCAGAATTTTTTTTGTCTCATATTCCCAGTTTCTCGACAATGTCGTTGAATTATCAGGGGAATAATAATAATAAATATTATTATAATAATAGCTCTAAATGTACTTTTACTTGGTAAGTTCTTCGAGGGAACTTTTCTGCATAACGCGTAACAGCTGCATTAGAGTGTCCTACACACTCGCCTAAGATTAATAACATGTCAGTGTATTCAACATTTGAGTACATTTTGATCAACAATATCTAATTCTATAAATAACAAGGTTTCAAAAATCTGATTATTGTTAATTCATCGTCATAACTATCGATAAATGACAGTTTCCCATGGAAAACTTAGAGAAAATCAAGATATGCTGACTAGAATGGATTTTTGTCACACGTTACAAGAAAGGAAAGTCCTAAATATCATTTTTTTCAAATTGTAACCGTTTTATCGATGAGGTCTCATTTACGGACAAAAAATTTTTAATTCATATAATGTATATCAATTAATAATAATAATAGTAAATAACTTCATCATTTCTTTACACCAGCATCGGTTACTGCTTCATAATTTTCAAATCAAAATATTTTAAAAACGGCACACTACCGAGTTTTACCAAGAGTACCTTCTTGAAGTGAAATTGAATGATGTTTGAGTTCACTTGAAGTTTTGATTGATAAATCTAACCTTAAAAAAGTTATGTTGAATACTACTTGGTACGAATCGTGTAACCAACACCCTCTATGAGAGTAAGCTATAAAAACAAATTCAGGGGATGTATCAGCTCCCAAAACATATTCGTATAAAATTTCATTACAATGTTGCCAGTAGTTTCGGCAAAATCGTAAAAAATGTGTATAATTTTTTTTTCTTCGGCGCTCTTCATCTTGAATACGGATGATGCTACGAATTTTTTTTTACTAAGCAAACCTCAATTATTTTTATTGTGAACTAATTTTAATATAATTTTTTTCCTTTTGATTCTACATGTAGAATTTTAAGTTTATCTATTGTCGGAAAACGATGGCCATTTTTCTAAACAATGAGTGGCAAAAGTAGAAGTTTGTTTATTTTTCATGAAATTCATTTAATGTTCGTTGATCTTCGACTTGAAGGAGCGTCCCGTCCGTCCTATATATTTATTGCTGCACGTTGAACAAGATAACTCATAAACTCCCGATTTATGTATATTTGGAGTTGGGTCCTTTGCATTAGATAATAGGGATGATAATTTATTTTGTGTTTGAAAAGCAATATTAACATCTAATTTTGAAAAACTATTGACCACTTTTTGACTTATGCTAACGAAGTACGATAAATAAATGATTTTTTTTCTTTAGTTTTTATTATGGGATAAATTTGATTTATAGCTATTTCAGATTATTTCTGTCGAATTAGATTATCTATTAAATTGGGATTGAAATCGTTGTTCCGGCTATTGATTGAATAGTTTCAAGAATTTCTGAAGCTAAATGAATGCTTTCATTTCTCCGTATATTTGGAAACATATTGTCCACATCCAGGCATGCTAGGTAGGAATTATTTGGTAAAGAAAAATAAATAACATATGTTTAACAAATGTGCCGATATTCTAATAGTTGTTAGGCGCCATCTCATTTAAAAGCTTTTTTAACCTGTTTCTATTACCTTTTCTACCGCTGTATATGCATAAATACCCTGTTCTGCTTGTTAAGTCTTCAGTTGTCTGAAGATGGGATAGTTAATTCCCGAAACTCGAGTAACAATTAAATGTGTAAAATATCAATTTATTGGTAGTAAAACATAGTAATTTCTATATTTTTTTTTAATTATGATCAACTACCAAATAAAATAGAAAAAGGCTTTTTACTTGATAGAAGAAATATAACAAAATTTGAATATCAAAACAGATTTAATCTGTTAGTCTCCTACAATTTTAATTTCAAAATAAATTTCATTCAAGAAACTTTTAGAATTAAATTAATGTCAACAATAAGCGCCGCGTATATTTAATAGACGTATACAATCAAAACTCAATATACAATGTCAAATGGAATAAATAAACCAACCAATATAAAAAAGGCAATTAAAATTAATAAATAAATATTTGAAGGATATTTAGGCTTGAATAATTCCCATTCTGGAAGGTCAATGGTTTGAAGAAAACCATATAATACCTTACAGTTTTCTGTGATTTTGTGACGAACTGACTACCTGGATTTTTAAAGTTAGTGTGTTTCAAACAAGTTCCGTGTTACACTCTAAGGTATGATATACTGATTGTTAGTTGATTTTGATATTTTAAATATTATCTAGGGCCGATGAAGAGAATATCCGTATTCTAATTGTTTATAGATATATTGCATGTTTTGAGAGATTTTTGAATAAACTTATTTGAATATTTAAATATATTGAATATTTCGAATAAATTATATTTTTTGAGAAATCCTTAAGTTGTGTTTTATGTTTTTGAAAAGGAATTGATTTCATTCTGGTAGGATCAGAAACAAAATTTTGTCTCCTTCAAATATTTATTCATTAATTTTAATTTCCTTTTTTATATTGGTTGGTTTATTTATTCCATTTGACATTGTATATTGAGTTTTGATTATATACGTCTATTATATATAAGCGGTGCTTATTGTAGACATTAATTTAATTTTAAAAGTTTTTTGAATGAAATTTTTTTTAAATTAAAATTTTAGAAGACTAACAGATTAAATCTGTTTTGATATTCAAATCAACTACCAAATAGTAACGGCTGAAACAGTTCAATATCTAAATTCTGCAAGTCAGGGAAATCGACTGGAGTTGCTGAATCGTACCAAAAATTTGTTTCATTCTTCCATAAAAACTGTAAATGATTAAACTTTCAATGAAAGTAACGCTGCAAAATTACACATGTATCAGTTTTTTTCTTATAAAATTGAATCGTACCAAAATTTTGTTTCATTCTTCCATAAAAACTCTAAATGATTAAACTTTCAATGAATGTAACGCTGCAAAATTACACATGTATCAGTTTCTTCCTTATAAAATTGAATGAGCTTTTAATAATTATGTAAAGAAGATGTTTTTTATAAAAAAATCGGCAACTATACCGTTTGCTGACCTCAATATAACTACAAACATATGCTCAAGAAACATTCCACTTCTTTTGGGCAGTCAAGTGAATGGAACTTCAATAATAGAATCAAATACCTGAATTGATCTTTGATTAATCATTTTTGTTTCTGTTCTCTATTTCCAAAGTATGAAGGACAACTCCCCTGCTACCTATCTCTAATTTTGTCGCGAAACTCTCTATTTCTCAACTAACTTACGAATACTTTGAAGGTACAAGAGCAACAACACATGAATAGCCGCAATAATAGATGATTCAATAATCAAACATTTACTACATGGAAACATTTGCCATGGTATTTACGGCGAACCTGAACCTTGCGTAAATATTTGTCTAATTTCACTTCTCTATTATAATTTCAGATGTTCCTCTAGTAAGTTTGGAACTTGGAAGCACTCTTAATGGCAGCACCATCAAGGAGGGAGTGGATGTTTACTTCGAGTGTAATATAAAGTCGAATCCTTGGGTCTACAAAGTTAGTTGGAGACATAACGTGAGTATCTTGCTTGGCCTCTTCCTCCTCGAGGGTTATGTATACTCATTCGTATAATGTGTTACGCCTTCGGAGCATCTAACCCTTTATGACGGTATGGAGGGACGTGGACCGCAAATTAATTGGAATTTGAAATATAGTCGCCTTTGGGCCAGATTTTCAATGATGGGAATATTACTCCGCATGACCTCTGATCTCATTGCTTCGCATATTGACTTTCTGTGTGATGAAAGAAATTTGATTTGTTATGTTATAATTTATTCGATTGATTCGACAATCTTTTTTTTTTTGAGGTTATTTGAAGTAAGAAAATAAAGTTCAACATCCGCGAAATTTTTTTTACCAAAAGTAGTTCTCTGGAAGATGATCCAAGATAAGAAGACCATCAACTCTTCAATACAATTGATCATGACAGAATAGAAACACCATCATAAAATAATTAAATGTTTATGCTGTTATTCCTGAACATGTGATTTTTCATTATTTAGAGATTCGTTAATGTATATACACGGTGTATATGAATAGTTGCGAAAACATTTAGATGGTAATGCCTTGTCATATAAAGTTAATTTTTTTGAGCCCCCCCTGCTTAGTTACAGCCACCTAAGGATGGAGCTCGAAAAAAGTTTTTAATTTTTTTCTCATAAACCAAAGAACTGACAAGAATAAAATTAAGCAGACATTTTATGCGGCCGAGAAGACACCCAAAAAGTTTTGTTGGTGTCTCTCTATGATTGCAAGGGCTAGAAAAAGCCACCCATAAACCTTCTTTCGCAAGAAACTTTTTTCCATATTCCTATTTCACAATAACAAAATCAATTTTAGAAAGCTTGATAAATTCTTAACAAATAAGGTTTCCTGTAATTTCTTGCTAAAATTCAAGGTTTTGGAGAAAGAAAATGTATAAGCCTGATAGGGTGAGTCGTAGAGGCGGGAATTATTTCAGAAGTAGAATTGATCTAGTGAGCGGATGTAATTTTGTTATGACAACTGACTAGTTTTGATTAACTTTGATTCAGTTACAATTATTGTCAGATTTTTGTTTTTTAAAGAAAAATTAAAAACTGTTTTTCGGGCGCCAACTTCAGGGGGCTGTAACTAAGTAGGGGGGGCTCAAAAAACTGAAGTTTATATGAAAGAACCACCCTATTTTCAGACCAGGAATCACCCCTAAATTTTTTCGTTACTATTCATAAACACCCTGTATAAAATAATTTATTCATTTTCGACTTTTAGAGTATTTTACGAGTAGAACTATTCCACTGATAAGTAGTAAGGGGTGATCCATTCAAAATTTTCATTTCTGATCGGCTATACATAAAAAACTAATGAATATTTTTTCAAAGTAGTGAGTTTATTAGAAAGTTTGAACTTATACATTTGCGAATGGAAAACAATATCATTCAAATTACCGCCACGACTCTGGCTACAGGACCGATCAATACAATTTTTCAGTACCATCATTCGAATATCAAGACAGATTTAATCTGTTAGTCTTCTACAATTTTAATTTCAAATAATTCATTCAAGAAACTTTAAGAATAAAATATGTCTTTATAAGCACTGCTCATATTTAATAGACGTATGAAATCGAAACTCATTATACAGTTTCAAATGTAATTAAGAAAATCGAACGAATATAAATTGTCAATTAACACTAACAAATAAATAAATATTTTTTGTTTCGTTCCGGGCATGCATACTGAACTCTTCAGACAAAGGTACGAAGCCCTGTCTCAAAACTATACAAAATAATTTTAAGAACTTCTCGAAAACCAATTTATTTGAAATATTTAATATATTTAAATAAATTGCTTCAAAAACTCAAAACGTGTAGCACATCCTCAAAAATAATTAGAATTCAGATAAGACCAGTTCAACTTTACATATAAAAAAATGATAATAAAATCAATTAACAACAAATAGACTTACCAAATGCCGTCTGGAAATATGTGATTTGATGAACATTCAACTAGGTATACTAATATCCAAGGTACTCTATGTTCTATGCTCACAATAAAATCATACAAAGTTTATAAGGCACTTTAATGGTCTTAGTTAAAAAAATTCGACACTGTATAATAAATTTCATTATTTAAAAACCTAATATAATTATATATTATATATGAAATAAAATAATAAGAAACGGTTTTTTACTTGATAGAAGGATTATTACAAAATTTGAATTTGATATTCAAATTCCAAACTCCAAGAACTTCATTTATTTTATTTAATGCTAAAAATTTTTGGAATAACAGTTTTCTGAAATTTGAAGGAGGTTAACAATTATATAATATTCAAAATTTTTTTTAATAATCCTCCTATCAAGTAAAAAAACCTCTTCATATTATTTTGAGGCAATCAGTGTGGTTGACATGTGTCCCTTTAGTGGTTATCTAGCCTTGATTTCGTTCATTGTTTTTCACGAAAAAAGTAATATTTCTATTTTCTTCAAAATTCACGAGTCTATTGGCTCTCAGAAGCATCCAATTTGATGCAGCCTGCTCGAAATTTGACAGAAATCCATTGCCAGAAGGTTGTTTCATTTGAAGTTATTAGAAAATCACTATTTTATCAAACTGTCTGGTATCGATAAAATACAATTCCAGTTTCTCATTGGTATATTCAAGGAGATTATTCACTCTTTTGTTCTAGTTGCAATCATATTTCTCTTTTTATCACTTAAATCTTAATTGATAACATAAAACATCCTTGACCTTGCCGATTCCTTATCATGTTTCATTTAAAGAATCCCATAACACAATTTTTACAATTTTGAGAATTATTTTTCTGAAGTCATGATAGGAGAGTATTTATTCTTTATTATCCATATGCTGAAATAAGGATGCAACAGTTTCACTTAATCATCATCTAACTTCACCATCGGTCCCCTTAAATATATGCACTCTAGTGAGCGAAGTAGCACGACACGACGTGGCATATCCAATGAGGCAAGCAATCGATATCTGGTAGAGGTCTCGTATTCAATTTAGAACCTTCGCCAATGCATCCACCAGCTAGTATAATTGCAAGAAAGCTGATTATGCAAGATCCATTGATTTCTCGAGTGTGACGCCTGGGATGAAAATATATCTGCTGACACCAATTTTCACCCAATAGGAGAGCGTTCAAGTCTGGATGGCACTCGAGTCTATTCAGTTACGAAACAGAAATGAAACTGTTCTTTAATGGTCGCATTAAATGAGAGTAAAGACTCAGGAAATTTTCAATTGCAACTTCATCTGCAGAGGAGTCCGAGTTTATTTCCAGATTTCACGCTAATTTTTCCTTAACGATGCGATAAAAATAAATTATTCCCTTCAGATATTAGCTGTTTTGCTGATCGAGATTTAAGTTTTAATGATTACTCGCAGCAATCAATGAAACAAAATCCCGAGATTTAGATGTCATTAAATTCTAACTCGCTTCTTTCGATTTGGGGTATATGACGTCACTGAATTCGTTGGAATATTGCTTATGGCGAAATCTGTAATATCAGAAAATATAAATCTTCAATAGTAATCACTAAAAATTATAATTGCCTTGTAGGTGCAGTATGTATTGGTGGTCATTTTAACTATTATCCTGATACTCCTAGATCTTCTGTGAAGATCCCTCAGAAGCTTTTTCAGCTTGTGCGACTTAGGAGTTCAGTTGTGTTCCGGGTAGGCTTTGTTACTGCGATCTTGCTCCACTGTAGGTCACAGCACTGTTAATTTTTGACCCAACAGTGAATATTGGCCGACACCCGTTCAACTAGAAAATATTTTTTCCACCTGAACAGAATTCGAACTCGGACCTTCCGGTCACGAGCCCAATGCTCTACCACTGAGCTGCCCACTTGATAATTAAATAGAATAATGTAGATATTATGAATCGTCAGTAATTTCAGGTCAAGATGTTCTTAAGGAGTTCTTTCATCTAACATCATAATCATATATCATATGGGAATCAGGATAGTGTAAATGGATCCACAGTTAACTCTCTAATCGTAATATATTCGTTAATTACAATAATTATTCGTCCAAAAACTATCATAAGAAATTAGGTATTCCTCCAGGATCATTTTTGGGGCCACTTCTAGTTATGGTATTAATTATTTGCGGATGCACCTGATTGCATGAATATTAATTCTCTTTGCGGATGACACATCCGTAGCGATTCGACCGAAAAAAATCAACTTTTTGAAACATATTTGATGACCTATTCAAAAATCAATGTCGTCTTTGCATTAGAGAAGGTGGCAAGCATTTTCGGAATTTTTGTGATAACTTTTATACTTGTATGAATAATAAAGAATGTCGTAAATAATCATTTTTCCTGAGATAGAGTATACCTCACTGTTTGTACTTTCACAGTTTCACATCATTTGTGCTATGAAAATGAAGATTCATGTATTATACGTGGTTGAGAAGCTTTATAAATAAGGCAGTCCTTAAACACCTCATAATAAGCACTTCACAAAAATCTCCATGAAACCACACTAATCTAAGATTCTATTCTGTGCACAGAATTTTGATTAAGATGATAGGTTTCAAGTTATGCTATGTTTTAGTGAATAAATTGTGAAACGTAACAAAATAGTAAAATCTTGATCAACTCCACAACGACTGATGATTGAACCATACACTATCGAAAATTTTGTCTTACAAATTGCCTGCAGAATCACCTTGTAAAATTTGGCCAGAGATAACTGGCAAGATGTATAAAAAAAATATAAAATCATAATATATCGGTTTTTTCAGAGTGATATAACTTTCGATAGGGATAACTGTGATTTGACAGAAGGTGGAAGCCATGTTGTTTGATATTTCTGTTCAGTAAGCATTGACAAATTATCATGGCAAGACTAACGCCGCAACAAATTGTTGAAATTTATTTTCAAAATCAGTGTTCTATTCGCCAAACTTATAGAGCACTTCGTGAAATTTATGGTTTACATAATCGTCCATCAGAGCAACTTATTCGTCGAACTATCGATAGATTTCGGCCAACATTTTCTCTACTCGATGCAACAGAGATCTTGGTCTTGGTTACATAATCGTCCATTAGAAGAGCTGATTCGTCGAACTATCGATAGATTTCGGACAACATTTTCTCTACTCGCTGCAACAACAACAAGACAAAGAAATGTACGTAGTTCTATCACTCTAAAAAAAACACCCGAAAGAAGTCATCTTTGTCTAGGAAAACATTTATTTCACCTTTTATGACACTGTTTACAACATGTATCTATTTTTGTGAAAACACAAAAATTTGCATATGGTGTGAGTATTTAGGTTTTTGTTCGAGAATTTTCTTGTATGGATGAGTTTCGAATCTTGTTATTATTGTATTTGATTGTGAATCTTAGGCATATCTGAAGATTGACAATAACCCTGAAATACGTATAAGGGCTTATATTTCAACTTAATAATTTATGATTTCTATAGACTTTGAGTTTCCACAAAAATTGATAAATTTGCGGATACATGTTGTATATAATGTCATACAAAATGAGGGTTTTCATATTCAAAGATGAATTGAGATTAATGGGCAACACGATAGGAAATTTTATGTCATACTCCGGCTAGCACAAGACAAGATACCATACCTAACATTAGAATTTAAGTGCAAAAACAATAATTACTACTCTTAATATTTCGCTGGTGAATTGTAACTGAAATGTGAAATAAATTTACAAACTTTCATTACTACTTACCGTAAATCTGAACTAAAATTACACTAGTTCTATGCTCAATAATTTCAGTTGACAATTTTCCTCACCTGTGTATTGAGAAACAACCCGTTGGCTGTAAACAACCAAGGCCCTTATTCAATGAATTCATTTCGGGAAACTGGGATAACCTAGGGGTGTGCTAAAATGACTACCAGGATGGTGAACAGAAACGAAGAGACAATGAAAGCTCAAAGATTGCGTCTCATGTTTTATTCAAACTTTCGTATAATTGGTTTGAGTTTCATTCATTTTTCTGATATTCATTTACATCAATAAAAAACTGAGAACTCTTCTGCTTTCTCGTACACGGTATATTCGCGTTTTCGGCCTTGTAGGGTATTATTAAATGAAAAATGAGGCAGCTGCAAAAAATATGTTTTCCACGAGCTCATATTCCGTCAGTAGAATACAATTATCTTCTTTATTCTGAATTTCTTCAGATTTCGAAGTTTATATCAATAAGCTTTGACATTGGTGACTCATTTCAGCGAAATTGTATCCTGGAAAATATATTGGTGTACGAACTACGTGAATCAATAAATGAGTCTAGTGTTCCTTTGATCTGCTTCAAAAAACAGCTAACCAATTACAGCCATTTGAATTTACTTCATTGTTCCAAAATAAAATTCCACCTCTTGATTCTCAAATCTAGAGAGGGAAAAATTGAGAATAATTCAATTTGTTCGAATGAAGCTGAAAAACAGAGACAGCAAAAACTCGTTTATAGAAATAAATTCCTGAATAAAAAAATTCTTGTTTTTATATACAATTTTCAACTTTTACATCTGATTTATTGGTAAAGCTTTCACAAATTACGAAAAAGCCTTGATTAATGTAACGAATTTCATGACATCTTTTTCTAATGAAAATTCTAACGACAATCAGATGGACCATTATTAAATTTATTCATGAGTGTTGATAGCTTAGTGGTAAGAACATTGGGCTTCCTCAATAATAAAAGCAATTCTACATATTTCAACCATTTGTTAGAAACAGGACATACTTTCAACCATAACTTTGAAATTCTACATATAGAAAGCAAAAGTTATGCCTTGAATATGTTAGAATCCCTAGAGATAAATAAACATAATAAAATTGGAATATTACTTAACGAACAAATAGATTTAAATAGCTCACCTCTGTTAAATATATTCAGATAAACTGGAATTTGCAGGGACTCTTTTTTGGGTTTTAGTGATCAATAAAAATTTATTGTAGTTACTGTAATATAAATAGTCACGGATTTCGGAAACAAGATTAGTTATTCAAAATGTGATCTTGCCTGATGATGCTACTGTGATAGCGAAACAATTGTTGTGAGTTTAACAATAAAAATTTGTGAAAATCAGAATAACCTTATTTCGAATTATTTAATATGGATTTTCACCAAGTAAGGACTGATACAATTCAATATCATGGAAACGTTTACAAATTGTTGAAATTTATTTTCAAAATCAGTGTTCTATTCGCCAAACTCATAGAGCACTTCCTGAAATTTATTTTTTACATAATCGTCCATCAGAGCAGCTTATTCGTCGAACTATCGATAGATTTCGGACAACATTTTCTCTACTAGATGCAACAACAATAACAAGACAAAGAACTGTACGTAGAGAAGAAAATATCGCTGCTATAAGTCGTAGTGTTAATGATGATCCAGATTTGTCTATTCGTCGACGTTCACAAGTTGGACTCTGTGCATCCACCACATGGAAAATTTTGCATAAAGATCTTCTTCTGCGCCCATACAAGATCCAACTGGCTCAAGAACTAAAGCCACTTGACCATAATAAGCGTCGTTTGTTTGCTGATTGGGCCCTAGAATAGCTTGAAGTTGATCCACTTTTTTATCGTAAAATTGTGTTCAGTGATGAAGCTCATTTCTGGTTGAACGGCAATGTAAACAAGCAAAATTGCCGTATATGGAGTGAAAACAATCCTCAAGAAGTTCTGCAGGTTCGATTGCATCCTGAAAAATGCACTGTATGGTGTGCTTTACACGCTGGAGGCATCATCGGTCCATATTTCTTTAAAAACAATGGTGGAGCTAATGTTACAGTGAATGGTGCTCGTTACAGATCGATGATCAATGATTATTTGTTTCAAAATTTGAATGGTATCGACCCAGAAGTGTTTTGGTTCCAACAAGATGGTGCTACACCTCATGCTGCTACCGTAACAATTGATTTATTGAAAGAAAGATTTGGCGATAACATTATTTCGAGAAATGGTCCAATTAATTGGCCTCCAAGATCATGCGACATAACTCCACTGGATTATTTTCTTTGGGGTTATGTCGAGTCATTGGTTTATGCTGATAAACCAGAAGCAATAGACGCTTTGGAAGCCAACATAACTTGTGTTATTGATGAAATAAGGCCTGAATTACTCGAAAAAATGGTCCAAAATTGGTCTGCTCGAATGCGGTTCCTCAGAGTTGTGGTGGATATATGCCGGAAATTATTTTTAAAAATTAAAAGTCATAAAATTATCTTTCAAATAAAAAAAATGGCTTCAATCTTGATGTAAATGTGTTTTATTTCAATTCAAAGTTCTATCACTCTAAAAAGAAACACCCGATTTCAACTTCGAAGGTATAACCAATTTTTCAAAATAAAGCTTCAATTTTTAAAAACTGCACGAACTTATTCATAATCCTGATACTTGAAAATGTTTATGGACTCATTTTGAAGTTAAGGCGCTCATTTTATATTACATAGTTATTATTGTTTCGCCCCAAAATTCTGCTTAAAATCTTCACCCAATTCTTTTTTTCCAGGGAAAACAACTATATAACAATGTGCATACAAATACCATTGTTACCAATCAAAGTCTGGTACTGCAGTCTCTCACCAGGGCCAAATCAGGGTATTACACTTGCGTTGGTCATAATCAAGAAGGCGATGGTGAAAGCAATCCGATGTTTCTGGATGTCAAATGTGAGTACACTTGTCATAAATAGAATTTTAGGTAGAGATTTTCCAAGTTAAACCATTTCTTCCTCCTGATCACTTCCTGAATTTTAAAGAAAAATTGCTACCAGCCTCATTAAGTTTTGCCACATTTTAATGCATTTGTTATTTATTAGGCTTAAATTTCTCCAGATATTTTTTGTGAAATGAAACTATTCAAATAGGCAGTTAAAATTACTGGATAAGATATTTTCAACCGTTTTTCTGCAGGCCTCGTTACCTTAAAAACTACTTCCAGACATTCGTCTAATCGCCTACAGTAAAAAATTATTCCCTTTCCTACTCTAGAAAACAAATGAGTTCGATATATGATAGAAGCGATTTTCCTCTAACAAATTTCGCAGAAATAATGTAGATGTTATTATGGTAATCGAAAATAATTCTCATCGGTCTTTTTAAGCCTACCGAGAAGATATTTAAGCATTACCATAAAGTCCAATGCGGCAGCTCATTGTAGGCATCAGCGGCATCTTCCAAAGTTAATACTCTCTGAAAGCTCATATAAAGTTCAGCAACTCCGTACAAACGGACAGGAGAAATCAAAGCGAAAGTTTCGTAATAAATCAGGGAATAAAATACTAGGCTCGAACGTCTTGAGTGGATGTTCAAAAAGTAGAATGAAATAGGAAGAAGCGATCAAATGCGGCAGTTAAAACGGAAACCCACTTTCCTGGATGTTTTTGGCCGGTCATATCATCTTGATTTATGTAAGAATACATGCATGTTATTTCCAGTAACTTATCCGTATCAAATCACTAACTTGTTTTGAAAATGTGTGATTTTAACTCACTTAAAGAAGAAATTTTTAATATTTATTTCCACCAAGATTAAAAATGTGTCAACAACCATACTCTGAGATGGAATTGAAGTTTCCATAAAGATAAGGTGCTGTGTTGAGTCATATCACAAACTGAGCGCTCTATAACAGTTACGTAAGCATATGTATTAAGATAAAAAGGTTGATATGTTTAATTTTTATTCATAATCATTTTTCGTTTCTCTTGTCGATTTTGTTACGTTGAATTTCATTGATTTATCATAATTTAATTACAATAAGGTTTGACCTCATTTTGATCGATTTTTTTTTCTCGCTCACCAGAAGACCGTTTACGTTTTCCACTGGACTTCGTTGAAGGAAAAGAAATGCTGAATGAGCATCGTCGTTTAAGTCTCAGAGAGATGGCTCTTGAAATTTATATATTTCACGAAACAGTTCCTACCATTTCTTTAAATTTAATTCTAAATGTTTTCATGAGATTTATTCAGATTCAAATCTGTAGAGATTCTGGAGAATTAATTCCATCTATCATCTGTAATTTTAAATGATATTTTGGGCATAAAATACTAGTGGAGAAAGACACGAGTCACAAGGCTATCATTGCGAATTCATTTCTGGCCAAATATTCAACAAATCTTATTAAAGAACAACCGTATTTCGCAATATGGCTCTGGACGACTTTTTTCTCTTTACGAAACTCAAATTACCACTTCGAGGCACCGTTTGTAGACGATAGAAGACATGAAAAACGAATTCCCGACGAGTTTTATTTTGCAAGGATTCTGGATGAAGAGTTCATATTTTGTGTTTCATTGACCTATTCTCATAAGTTTTGACACTGTAATCGATTATTGTCAACTTGTTGTATATCCTGCACATCTATAATACCCTCCCTGTATGAATAAAAGAACCTTACTGTTTCCTTTGAGAGTAAGAGATGCATAACAGTCCTAGAGGATCGAAAGGAAAGCACTACAGACTCCCATTCCTTCGCAAATTTGTTGTCTTAAGTTCCAAGCCAACAATCTTCCGTATCTCCGGCCAAGCGGCTTATCTACTTCAGGGAAATCTTGTATCGAAATTCGACTCGAATAAAGTTTATCTTGGCAATTCTCGAATGTTTATGAACTACGCCCCAATATTTCCTCCTTTATGAATTTCCCTGGACGTCTAATGCTCCCTTTATGAAACGTAGATGGGCTGTACTCCGAGTTTTTATCGATATAGAAGGCTACATAAAAATTTATGAGGAAAGGTTAGCGAAGATGATTAAATTTCCGTTCCGGACCGGAGTTCTACGACAAACTCCGGGCAAAACATATGTTGGAGGAATTTGTACCAAGACCGTTTTATGGATCCGGTGAGAAGTCCATAGGAAAGGAGGAATTTAATATTCCCTCAAGTTGTGGTTAACAGTCGCAAGTCGTTGTTTTTTTACTTTTTTGAGACTTGAAAGTTGGAAATCATTATCCTTCAAGATCAACGACAGGAAGAAAAAAGTCCCTAAAATTTTCACATTTCACTGCGTCTCGAATTACTTAGGATCCAAAAATTGATTGAAAAGTGTAAGAAATATTACAGAATTGTACTAGTTATTGCTGTGTAAGCTAAAATCTCATGGAATATCGAAAGCAACTAGAGTAAATCCGATAAACAATTATTAAGTTTCTCTTAAAAACGATATGCACTGTTAGGAACTGCAGTGCCCTGTCAAGCTGGATGTTCTAGTATATTTTCATTAAATCACCTTCTTATAATGAAAAATATTTAACAGATGAGTATGAATAGAAATATACCGAATGGCCCACGTTCAAACAATCCAGTTGGATATTTCTGTAAATACAGGTTTTTCGTGAAACCACTAAGACAGACAAATTACAATAATAGTTTGGGGAAAAATAATCAATTATTTTTTTAGTAGATGGCTGTAGTGATCGATATCTCGTAATGTATCGATCAAATAATTTGCTCGTTGTAAAGGTAACATTTCATACTGAAAAATTCTTTTGCCCTTTTTTGTTCGGTTCGTTCGGTTGTAAGTTAAAAGGTGTTAAAATTCTCTTTTATGTTTTTAGTCGACTGAAAACGAGTACATAGAAGCGGTTATTTGAATTTTTAGAAATATTAAATCTCGGTCGACGCCATATCAGGCAAATAAGCTGCTTGTTCGATTGGATTTGTTAAGTTTATGTTCAGAAATTCGTCCGCAATGATATTTTTGTGAAATGGTACCTCATCGTGGATCCAAAATAAACGAATTTCCTCTCCACAAATCTGTTGATTTGTTCATTGATTTGTTTCCTTTAAACGCTGCATAACGGTCAGATGAATGTGTTTATTCACAGAGAGTTTCGATATCACATTCATTTTTGATTTTAGCTCAGGTTGGAGCTTGTTGATTGATTTGAATGTTAATCTTGTAGAACCATGTCTCAGCAACAGTTAAAATGCGTTTGGTATATGGGAATTCTTTCTAGCATCTCTCTAGCGATTTGGTGGATGGTCCTGGTTTTGATTTAATTTCTTTGCAGAAAATTTTCAACATTTACTGAATACGGATCGATGTGAATATTGCACTATTTGAACTAAATATTTTCGTCGTTGTCTCGAAACAATTCATATATTGCCAAATCATTTAAACTTTCCGAATTCCATCAAGAGTTTTCGAATAACGCATACATTTCACTAAAAGAATGAAACATACCCTGATAGCCAAGCATTTCTGCCTGTACAATAAAAAATGAAATATTGAAATAAACTCATATTCTTAGAAAATGTCTGCGAAACGAAAGCATACCGTTGGTGTACCCACCAACAAAGAATTTTCACGTAATGCATTTCGAATGCGGTATAAATCATAAAAACATTAGCATCGAAAAGTCTTTAGACCCAGCAAAACCGCGAAAGATTAGAGCGTTTTTTCATAGCAAAACGATATCGTTCTTAGTGTGATACATTTCATTAAAATGAGAATGGTGACTGTAACTGAAATTTCAAATGAAAGAGTTCACGATAGAAGTTATTCGCAGAATATTTCAGAATCGATATCATTCATTTCCGTTGATTTATTTATTGAAAAACAGAGACAAATAACATGCAGATCAGCTTTGAGTAACGTTCTTTTTCTTTCGCCTTGTCAAGTCCAAGGATTGATTTTGTGTGTCGTGCTTCATCTCCTTGTACCTGCATACAGAAGCCTGTTCAAAACTTTAATCCCTGAATTGAAATTTAATTGAATGTTACGGTTTTCTTTCCCCAAAGAGAGGAGTTCCACTCTATATTTGAAACATTTAAATATTTTTGAAATCCACGGTATAAGTCACTACTTGGTAATCACTTGTTCTATTTGAACTACTTGGTCAAATCACTACAATAAATGTACTACTTGGTCCAATTTATTACTCATTTATTGTTTTTATACTATTTGTTTATTCAGTTGTTCGTTCATTCTTTTATAGAACCTGTAATGGCTTTTGATCATTTTAATTCAATTAATGTATCACTAAGTCAACGGATGTTTCATTTTGCTCTTGCTATCTCAATTAGAGTACCGAGAATTTATATATTTCTTCTGTTCGATATTCACAACCTATTCCCCATTTCTCTATCCAACTTAACTCTGTTAAGTACAAGATCAAAATAAAAGCATTCATATCTATACCATATTATCAATGTGTAACAGAAAACGTAGAATTGATATATCCGAAGAGAGGAACGAACTGATGCAATAGATTGTCTGTCCTTCGAAGAAATATCACTCACAAGATCAAAGTAGGAAATAAATTGAAGACGACTGGGACGTTGTAAATAAATAACAATTGAAGACGGATCGTCATCTCGCCAATTCGTTCGTTGAAAGTGGTAGGCAGGTTTAATATGACGTGTGATATACGACTCGGCATTTGTTAACAATTTTTTCTGGGGCTCTCCGGCCCATGTTAAATGATAAGAATGATTGATATCAGCGCTCAAGTGAGATTAAGTGGTCTTCTGCAGAAATTGTTAAATCGGCGAAAAATATAGGTGTGTATGTGTGTGAGGAAGCTAGGGTGAATTTATTTTCGCAATGACTTGACATGATTCATTTATGGTTTAGTGAGGTTGTCGATATTTTTCGCCCTCTGGGAATATATCGAAGAAACGGCGTCGAAAGAGTGAATTCGCTTAACATTTCTTGCGGGAAGAAGGTTAATATCCTCTTCAATTGAACATTGGGAGTAAATGTTAGTATCAACAAAACTTATTTCAATTGCATTAAATAAAATAAAATATAATAGATTATTTCCATAATTTATTATTAAGGACAATTGTTTCTCTAACACTGTGGCTTTGTTAAGTTTACATCTTGAGCTAACTCTAAACATTACAAAATACTACTTAGATAGCAGGAAACTTGTGGCGGTACAACTAACTAACAATTTTTTTCAGATATAAAGATAAGAAAAACATTGTGAAAAAGGGATACAAACAATCTTCAATTCACATAAATACCGATAAGGAAATATAGGCTGAAAAAAAGACATAAATAACCATAAAATATATTGGGGTCAATTATTAACTAAAATAAGAAGGAACGGTTTTTTACTTGATAGAAGGATTATTACAAAATTTGAATATCAAAACAGATTTAATGTGTTGTCTTCTGCAATTTTAATTTCAAAAAATTTTTTTAAGAAACTTTAAGAATTAAATTAATGTCTTTATAAGCACTGCTCATATTTAATAGACATATAAAATCAAAATTCATCATACAATATCAAATGGAATTAAGAAAAACCAACGAATATAAATTGTCAATTGAAATCCCTACTAATCCCTATAATATTATAAATGCGAATGTAAGTTTGTTTGTTACGCTTTCACGCAAAAACTACTGAACCGATCATCATGAAACATTGTACATATACTCTTGAAGGTATTAGAAGTAACATAGGGTACTTTATATTTAAAAAAAAAAAAATTTTTTACGAAAGATAAAACAATTGTTTGTCAAAAAATCGTCAAATTTAGCTACTTCAGTAATGAAGTTTTACTATTATTATACCCTTACCCTTTATCTTTCATACTTATTTAATGACTCCACTGCGGGCGAAGCCGCGGGTAAAAAGCTAGTCCCTACTAATATTATAAATGCGAATGTAAGTTTGTTTGTTACGCTTTCACGCAAAAACTACTGAACCGATCATCATGAAACTTTGTACATATACTCTTGAAGGTATTAGAAGTAACATAGGGTACTTTATATTTAAAAAAAAAAATTTTTTTTACGAAAGATAAAACAATTGTTTGTCAAAAAATCGTCAAATTTAGCTACTTCAGTAATGAAGTTTTACTATTATTATACCCTTACCCTTTATCTTTCATACTTATTTAATGACTCCACTGCGGGCGAAGCCGCGGGTAAAAAGCTAGTAATATTATAAATGCGAATGTAAGTTTGTTTGTTACGCTTTCACGCAAAAACTACTGAACCGATCATCATGAAACTTTGTACATATACTCTTGAAGGTATTAGAAGTAACATAGGGTACTTTATATTTAAAAAAAAAAAAAATTTTACGAAAGATAAAACAATTGTTTGTCAAAAAATCGTCAAATTTAGCTACTTCAGTAATGAAGTTTTACTATTATTATACCCTTACCCTTTATCTTTCATACTTATTTAATGACTCCACTGCGGGCGAAGCCGCGGGTAAAAAGCTAGTTAAAATATAAATAAGCAAACATTTTTTGTTTCGTTCCAGGCATGCGTACTGAACTCTTCAGACAAACGTACGAAGCCCTATTTGTTACATCCTATAAATAGGATCAGAAAACAATACATTTTGTAACAAACAGGGCTTCGTACGTTTGTCTGAAGAGTTCAGTACGCATGCCTGGAACGAAACAAAAAATGTTTGCTTATTTATATTTTGATTTCAATTGACAATTTATATTCGTTGGTTTTTCTTAATTCCATTTGATATTGTATGATGAATTTTGATTCTATATGTCTATTAAATATGAGCAGTGCTTATAAAGACATTAATTTAATTCTTAAAGTTTCTTCAAAAAATTTTTTGAAATTAAAATTGTAGAAGACAACAGATTAAATCTGTTTCGATATTCAAATTTTGTATTTATTAACTACTTTAATAAGTAAAAATGTTCAACAATGTGGATTTTGTAACATCTGTTTGGTCGTTAAGAGGAATTTTTAGGTTCTTGTACCTAACCTACTACTTTCAAAAGCGTGAGTCTGGTACTCTTGTTTCATAATTGATAATTTCATAGTTATTGTTGAAATCATATTCAAATTCTTTCAAATAACGGCATGTGTTGAATGTGTGATTTCTGACGTATAACTTATCTGGTGTTCCTGAATTATTTTCTTGAAAGATATTCATGTTTGACCAATATATATCAAAAAGATTAACTAAAAGTCAACTTATAGACTCCAGATTCTTCGTCTCTATTTGTTTAATCTTTGTAAGTTTTATATTTAATTTAAATTCTTATTTCAATTGCGACATCATCACTGAAGTTTTACATTTTAGAATAAAAAGTGTCAATTTCCTGTCATCAATCTTATAATCCAAAGATATTTATATGTCAAACCAATTCATGCAGATTCTTTCAACTCATAATATTAGAAAATAATAATATACAGTGCTCAATAGCGGAAATGGTCCTTTCAATGGTGAATGTTCCCCAAAATTATTGCGCCATTGTAATGAGAAATTTCAAAATATCTATATCTCTAGAATACAATAGAGTTCTATACTATCGATATGTGTTCAAAACGAAGGATTATTGACAATAGTACAGCTATTTTCAAGCTGTGGCATATTGAAGAACTTTCATATTGTGATCTCTTGATTACTAGAACACCCCTAATTAGAAAAAACAATATGAAAACGAACTAAATATGCTAAACCATATAATTATTACAGGTATTACAGTATTACAGGAAACAAAAAACTTTCTCACTAAAATTTATGAAATGAAAAAATTAGTAGGGAATATGGTCACCATGAGTAGAAATAGTGCTTGAAGTCAATACTGTGGCTTTGTCAGGTTCGATATATAAACCTGGTTGGTTTAACAATTGTTAATCTCATTTTTATAATTGGATTGATAAATTTTGAAAGTCTTCTCTATTCTCTCATTAAATTGAATTGAATTTCCATTATGTGGTGACCAGTTAAAATAAAATTTCCATAATCGTGGGCCTATAAGATTGTTCTATGCCAAAAATGAGATTTTTCAGCTCTTCCTGGATCCGGCGATTGAGAGGCCAAGTTTAAATCCAGGAAATTTTCCATAATCATTGCAATATATATGAATGTATTTATATAAAGGTGAAGACCTAAAAAAACTGTAGTGAACAGTATTTTTTCGTAACTGGTTCGGATGCTTCAATAAAACTGAGAACCAAGGAAGCAAGAACATGCTTTGAAAACTTACCCTGGAGTAGCAGATCCTCCAGCACGAATCTCCGGGTTTTCCTTTAAAAAGTCGAACTATCCAGAAAGTTACGAATTGATTCAGAAATTCGGGAGCAAGATTGAAGATCTGGTAAGCTAAAAACTATAACTTGTCCACTTGACTTCTGTTAGCGTAGTTTGCATGTTCTTATTGATTGTTGCACTGGGGCGTGAAGTGAATCACAATGCGCAGAAAATTCATTATTCAAAAGTCCCTTAAAATTTTTAAATTTGTTAATAATTTTTACAGAAGCTGTATATGATGGAAAAAACACAGAATTATATGTTTTGTCATCCGAAAGGCAAACAAACGCCATTTTTGCTCTTTCAGAACTGCTTCTTTTCTCTCTGTTCTTCATCGTTACGCAATGGCATAAGAGAATGAAAAAATAATATATTTTACTAAACTTCATATACTTTTCATGCTTCCTTCCGAAACTAAATTGGAATAACTTATTCAAATATCTCCTTATTAATGGAATAATTTAGAAATTTAAAATTTCAACACCTCAGAGGTTTGCGTTCATTATAACTATTTATTAATTTTTCGATAGGGGTGATACGAAACGACAGTAGGAATGAATTTAAGAATTCCTGTCGCAAAAGGCATTTTTTTTCTAGGCATAAAACCATATATATTGTTCAAATGACTGTAATTTCAAAACTTCAAGTCGGCACGAATAGGTTGAACTGGCTCATTAAAAATGTATCTCTATTATATCATATTTAATATCTGGAATTATTTATACATATTATAAAATAATATGCTAACCTCACTTGGAGCGTAAAACTATTCATATACTGATGGAATTCATCACAATAAAAGTATATCTATCACAATGAGATTATTTGATGTTATAACATATCATTTTGTGTCAAGTAAATAACTTTTCAACATATTTTCAATAATGATTTTTAAAGACTGTCAGTTGCCGGTAGCTGAACACCAAGTAAAAATACACTACACTTTCTTTCAGTTCACTTCATTCCAAAAATCACATATTTTCTGCATTATTATTTTGTTTATCGAAACAATTTGGAAAACAGATGAAATTGTTTTTTATAAATAACATGAACATGAATTATGTATAATATATATTAATCACTACGAAGCGAGCTTTAAATTTGAACTTTTGATTACTGAATATATAATTTCCGTAGATGGTGAGCACGATGTATAAATATTAAAACCGAATACTGGATTGTTCCATTGCCGGAATCGAATAAATGAGTCGATTTCTAATCAGATACACAAAATGAATTCTGACAGTTATAATATGACAGGATTAATTGCTTTACCCAAATAAAGGAGACTTATATATTGACTCCCTAGACTACTTTAAAACAAAGCCAGTCTGTCTACCTTTCATTTGTTATTCAATTTTCCTGACTTCAAAACGTCGAAAATTCATTCGTAGAAATATCATTCGAGCAAAGCGTCTGAATATCGCTTAAAAGCAAATTAAAGATCCTTTTGAAGCGAAAGAGGATTACGTGATGGCAAAAGCAGAGTGGAAGTTCGCAAAATGAAGTCACTTTGAAATGATGTGATTCGTTTAATCCTTTCGTTAGTGAATCTTCCACGTGTTTATCAGAAGACTGCTTATTCTGCAGTCATATCAACCTTCAATGAACTCAATAAAAACGAAAACTCTCATTATCAGTCTATTTCGATAATAATTTGCTTATTACAGATAATAGATGGAATTAATTCTCCAGAACCTCTACAGATTTTAATCTAAATGAATCTCATAAAAACATTTATAATTAAATTTTTTGAAAACATGTTCTAGATACACTGTATCATTTTATAGACATAATGTGGCCATTTTTCTCGGCGTATTGTGGCCATTTTTCTCGAAATTCTAGGCTTAAACCCATGAATTTTCGTCGGTAGCCCTCCCTTGTGATCCTTTGGTTCGATTGTAGGACCTTATAATACACCATACCCATCTGGTCGCACCAAATACACAGCAAAATCTTGTGGCCATCAATATTCGGCTTGACAATTGATGATGAGGCATCCATACGTTGCTCGGCGTTTTGGTTTAGCGTTGAAGACCCACTTTTCGTCGCCAGTCACAATTCGATGCAAAAACCCTTTTCTTTTATGCCGTTGGAGCAGTTGTTCTCAAGTGAAAAAAACGACGTTTGAAGTCTCTTGACTTCAGTTCATACGGCACCCAAGTTCTACCTTGCGGGTCATTGACATTACTTTTAAACGTGTCAAATAGCTGAGTGAGTGACTCCAAGTATTTTGCGAGTTCTTCTCGCGTTTGTGATGGATCTTCATTTAGCCTAGCCTCCAATTCTTCATCCTTAAACTTTGGTGGCGTTCCGGGTCTCCTTCCAAATCGAATTTGCCACTTTTAAATCGGGCATAGCACTTTTGACGCGTTCGTTCAGTTAGAAAATGGTCACCATAAATATCCAATAAAATCTGATGTCTGTCGACAGCCTGTTTCTTCATATTGAAGTAATGTTGTAAAACTCCCAATAAAAACACATTATTGGGTACAAAAGTTGACATTTTCATAACACATGGAAACTATTATATGTTGTTTACACTTCAGTGGAATGACAGATACCGAAAGGAAAGCCTAATAATGACACTTCAAAATAAAAGTTTCCTGATTAAATAATGGAATAATAAACTAGTAGTGACATCTGTTATCAAAACCACTCGAACTTATTGCCGTCTCTAATAAAGGGTCTTTCAGTAACAGCGCCCCGTTTTGTTTTGTTAATAAAACACATTATTTATTTAAAAATTATCAGAATTTTTATTTCGTTATAAACTACAAAAGACACCATTATTTACTAAACAAAACGTCATTTAAATGTCCACCACGGAAAGGCTGGCAGGAATGAAGTCGTTGAACTCAATTTTCTATGACTCACACAAATCAGGTCGTATCTTAGCAATTACTCGTTCAATATTGATCTGTAAATCGTCTAAATTTGCTGTTTGATCGCTGTAAACTAATGACTTAATGTTACCCCAAAGAAAGAAGTCCAGTGGAGTTAAACCGCAATAACGAGGCGGATAATTTATCGGTCATGAAATAATCGAATGACCGAATACACGACGCTTTAAATGATCTATTGGTTTGGGTTCTTGCGTTAAAACAATTTTGTTTGGATGTAAACCAAGGTCTTTTCGTAAAATTCGCCACAAAAACATCTGGGAGATGCTTAGTTCCTTCGAACGTCGATAAATCGATAAATTTTGGTCTTCACGTACGGCAGCAATATTCTCTTCACTTCTTGCATTTCTTTGTCTCACTGAAGTGTAACATTTGTTTCATTCTTCACTGAACGTCCAACTGTTCTTTTCCCCGGACGATTATAACGTTCAAAAATTGAAGTTAAAGCACGTAAAGTAAGTGTGACAGATCACGATTTTTCATAATAAATTTGGATTGCTGTAAACGTTGTTGGGGTGTCAACCTTTTCATGATTAAATGATAGACATTGACAAATACAACTGTTAATGTCACAAATAAACAATGGCTGCCATGCGTGAGTAATATCAATTTAAAAATAGGGCGTTCCCATTGAAAGATCCTTTAGTTGTAATCTAATAATACAATATCTATATGTATCCAATTATTTTCATTCGTTAAGTCAACTACTCACGATTCTAATTTTGTTCTATATTAAATCCACTCCGATTGTTGGGCAGTATATACTGCGCTACCATATTTTCAAGAATCCTCTTTCTACTCTCGCTAAAGTAGCGTAAACACCTTGAGCTCGAGAGTTGGCAAAAACTAACCGTATCTGCGAGCGGAACTGGCAAATTGATCGGAGAACTAGAGGTACCAACCCACTACTTCCAAATATACAAACACATCCATCATATTCTAGGACGCGAAAATGGACATGCTCTTACGATTTGGATATCATATTTCTGACGCGAATGATTTAAAACCCCAATTTCGGGGATGTCGATATATTTTTCATGTATGGGCAAAATCGAAGCTTTTCCAGCTAATCTACTGATTGAACGAATTAGAAAAAGCCAATTGGGGCTCATCTTTTGAGATTTTCAGGCACTCATAGATTTATTTTGCGGAATACTCGGACGAGAATCACATGTTATGAACGTACAGATAATTATTATCTTTTATCTCTTGATAGAAAATTTAATTAGAATACAAGTTCAAGATGTACTAGTACTATTTTTTTGCATTTTGACTGATAATGTGCTATTTTACCAAATTCAAAATCGTTTAATAAAGTGGCGTTTTATCACATAAGTAGGACTGTCACTTTACTGTATAGTACTGCCACTGTCAATAAAACAGTTTGACAGAAAATTGTTTACCATTGAAAACATTGTTATATATACATTGTTATATAATTGTAAAAATACAATTATACAAATTTGAAAACTTCAAAACACCGAATTTATTCAATTCTAATTGTTTTTCTCGAAAACTATTATGATTCTCCAAATGCATTCCTGAATGATCTTGAGGTGCCACTAGTTCTTACTGATGAAATATACTCTTTGAAATTTTCAATTTATTGACAATACTTTGGTCGATATACCCTTCAGACATACTAGTTGACTGCCATCCTCCATGTCTTTTTAGTGTTTGAATGTCATCTCCACCATTAGTGAGAAAGATGTCCTCTTCAAGCAATGGCCAGTGTAACTGGATGCATCTGGGAGTTTTAAGTAATCTGCGCCTTTGTGAGGAATTTTTGCAAAACTGTTGATGCCGACTGGTTATGTTGTGCACTTACCGTGATTACAGTAATTGAAAAATCTATTGTGTTTTACTTGTTTGGGTCTCAAGTATGAATACTTTTCTAGAGAATTTTGTTTTCAAAACTTCTACGTGGTATTAATATATAGGATGTTTGCTTTTAAAAGGGCCGAACTTGAAGGAGATGTCATACAAATTATTTGCAACAAAAAATGTCATAAAACACATGGTCGAAATGTTGATGGTTATTCTTCAATTTAACATTTCTTCATTTCACGAAATATTTCAAGTTTTTTCATAAAATCAATTATACTCCAGTTATACTTGTAGCCTCATCAAATTTGACCACATATCTGGAAACGGCATTAAATTTGCTACAAGTCTGTGTGCCAAAAAATTCTTATTGCGGGCATAGTAAGGAGATGAATATCACGATTCTGAAGTGAACAAAATTAGTCATATTTCTCCAATGGTTTTATCAATGAAAAATTATTAACTATTGACATGCTTTTTTTTCAGCAAAAAATGCCTGTACTTTCGAATTTAGTGTGCTTTCGAATGACATATCAATTTTTGTGCTAACTGCTTGTCCAATGCCATAACATCATGGCTAAGAAGATAAAAACGGAAAGTTGAAATATTCCAAACCTAAATTTGCTCTATCTTGAAGCTCTTTAGGATTGAATATTAAAGTAATTTTCATGAATTTATCTGTCGAATCAAAATAATTCAAACTCATAAACTAAATTTCAATAATACATATTTTATGAAAAAATGTGAAGAACACAGACTACTAGTACTCATAACAATTGTTCAAAATGTCCACCCCCTTGTTCAATACATTTCACACATCGTTTTCGCACTGAATCTACAACACTGCGAAGTTCACAATGCATTTCTCCACAAAACAATGTTATTCTTTCGAAATCCTCTCGAGTCTGAATATGATTTTGATATACTTTTTTTTCAAGGTGTTCCAGAGATAAAAATCCAGAGGCGTAAGGTCGGAGCTCTTTGGTGGCCATTTTACCAGACCGCACCTTCCAATTCATTGCACCGCAAAATATTCATTCATAAAGTCCCGTACATTCCGACTATTATGAGCTGGGCAGTCATCCATTTGAAACCAGACATTTTGTCTGTAAGCCATGGGCATTTCATCCAATATGCCCCTTAAGCTGCTTTGGATTAATGTAATGAATTCTTCAGCGTTGATGCGATCGGGAAGTATTACTGATCCGAAAAATTCACCTCTTATAACTCCCAACCACACGTTAACCCTTAACTCATGTTGGATATGAGAAACAATAGTCGCATGGGGGTTTCCTCTTTTCCATACATGGTTATTTCGCAAATTTATCATAACCGATTTGGTGAAAGTAGTCTCATCAATCTATAATATCCTATCGCCTCCTCACTGTCCTAACTTATTGAGGTACCACGTACAAATGTTAGTCTCGTCTCAGCATCTACAGGTAACAGATCCTGCGCCTTTTTCAAATGTTATGGATGTAACTTGTTTTTCAGTTCTCGGTGTACTCTAGAATGACGAATCCTCAATGTACAACCAATTCGATGAATACTTCTTGTGGGGTCCTCCCGGACAGCTTGAAGTATAGCACGTGCATGCTGGCCACTCTCTAACCGCTTTGCGAGCATTTCCATTCGCAAATCCATAAATGAACAATATATCGTAATATTCCATGTTTGAAAAAACAGGCATAATTTTCTCAATTTTTTCTACAATACTTATTATAAATTGAGTTAATTCGTTAGATTCAAGAAAACGTAGGTACTAATGCCCAAAATCATTAAGCGACAGAAAATGTCAGATTTTAATCTCAATATTTACTTGTATATACAATCATAAGGAGCTTCAAGATAGAGCAAATTTATGTTTGGAATATTTCAACTTGACGTTGTTATCTTTTTATCCATGATATTATGGCAGAGGACAAGCAGCTAGCACAAAAGTTGATATATCATTCGAAAGCAAAATTAACGAGGTATTATTTGCTGAAATTAAAACATGTCCATAATTAATCGTTTTTCATTGATAAAACCATTCGAAAAACATGAAAACATGACTA
Organism: Megalocaria dilatata; assembly: GCA_034642435.1. Classification (NCBI taxonomy): domain Eukaryota; kingdom Metazoa; phylum Arthropoda; class Insecta; order Coleoptera; family Coccinellidae; genus Megalocaria; species Megalocaria dilatata. Next base: position 58,910,914 of record CM067856.1, on the reverse strand, counting down.
ATTTTGTTCACTTCAAAATCGTAATATTCATTTCCTTACCATGCCCGCAATAAGAACTTTTGGGCACCCAGAACTTTTTTCTTGTAGCACATTTATTGCCGTTTCCAGATATGTCGTCGAATTTGATGAGGCTACAAGAATAACTGAAATATAATTCATTTTATGGAAAAACTTGAAATATTTCGTGAAATCAAGAAATTTGAATATCAAAACAAATTAAAATATGTTTATCTTCTACAATTTTGATTTCAAAAAATTTTCTATTCAAAAAACTTTTAGAATTAAATTAATGTCTGAAACAAGCACCGCTTTCATTTAATAGACGTATATAATCAAAATTCAATATATAATGTCAAATGGAATAAATAAACCAACAGATATACGAAAGTCATTAAAATTAATAAATAAATATTTAAAGGAGACAAAATTTTGTTTCTGGTCTTACCTTTAAGAACACCAATTGCCTTTTAAAAACATGAACACACTTAAAGGACTTCTCAAAGAATATAATTTATTTGAAATATTTAATATATTCAAATATTCGAATAAGTTAATTCAGAAATCTCTCAAATCATGCACTATATCTTCAAAAAACAAATATAATTCTAAGCAATCCCGTCTTCGGTCCTAAATAATATTCCAAATATCAAAATCAAAAAGCTAACCTATATCAACAACGCACTACGTGTAAATGAATGTTTCGAAAACACAGATCAACTTTATAATTCAAGATTGATCTATGTTCTAACAAAATCAAAGAACAGTGTGAGTTATTTTAAGGCTTATTTAAATTCATTAACATTCCATAATGAGATTTATTGAAGCCAAAATATAATTACATATTATATATAAAATAAAATATTCTATTTTAAATCAAGAAATGCTAAATTGAAGAATAAACATCAACATTTCGATCATGTGTTATATGACATTTTTTGTTGCAAATAACTTGTATGATCTCCCCTTATTTTGGTCCTTTTAAAAGTAGACACCATGTATAAAACAGATGGTACTATCTTAAAGTGTCATTTGTCAAACCAGATTTGAACATTTTACCCTGTTTCATCTTACACTATAAGATTGACCCAAATATTCAAGGCACAACTTACGTAATAACACATTCAAGATGTTTTTATTTGGTGAATAATATTGACGGATTTTAATTATTAATAAACAAAAATAAATCATTTATTTGTCTCTTCCAATCTTTAATATAACATTTAATATCGACATATCTAAACCAATATAAGAATTTTTCCATTATATAATTATAATAGTGAAACGATTCCCATATTAATATAAATATGATGACCATATTTTATATTATATATCATATTTTTTATATTTGTATCATTTTATAAGTTCAAATAGATATTTTAATGAATTTTTCTGTTCATAAATGATTCAAAACTGCATCTGATGATAGTAAAGGGTTTTCCAATAAGAAGTTCCATTTTTATATTGAAAAAAACCAGTTTATTTCAAGAGAAACTAATGGATGGTTATTTCATCCTGGTAAAGAGGAAGGTATGCCATTAACAAACCGATATGAGCCAAATAGCCGTCATGGCTAGTGTTGCAGTACCATATCATCATAATTTCATTCATCCTTATATTTTCAAGAGAGATACAAAATTTCTTGCGTAACCCATATTACAAACCAATCGAAACGACATAGTACTCATACCTCATATGATTTCAATAAGAATGGCTTACTTTTGTGAAAAGTACATCAAACAGCAGGTATCATTATTGCTCATGAGGTTTTATCCTTCAAAAGGACCACTTATTCTCTTCCTTCACATCAAAGAGATATCCTTTTGTCATCAATATACTGCTTTATTGGCCGACTGGACATCATACAGGGAAATGAGGATAAAAGTGGATATGGCTAAGGTAGAAGCCTCATGATATTTTGTGAAATTGAAGGTTGATAATATGAATTTTTTTGCGAAGTGAATCGTATTGAAAAGTTCGAAGATGGAAAACTAAATGGAGATTAAGTTGGAAGAATTGGAAACTGTTGATAAAAAATGTAAATTTCATTCTCTTTCATCTCTATTTTTCTATAAGTGCCATGAAGGCTTTCTTAGTGAAAATAAATAATAGACATTTGGGTGAAACGATAGCAATTTGTTCCTCTGGAACTGGTGTGCAAATTGGATTAATTTTCAATATAATCTGTTCTCAGTAACCATCTCTATGTTTATCAACCAATATAATTTTTTAAAGTGTCATTTTATTCTTTCAAGTTAATAATCGTAAATAAATCCTGGTGATAGCTTTTTTCATTGATAAGGCCGAAACACATGTGGCATTACATTTTTGGATATAGGTTATGTGTTATATATTCTGTTAGTCACTCGTCTATTAGTTTGACCTATGTATGACCTGGGACATTCCGAGCATGGTATTTCATATATACCTTGAGCTTTGTTTGGGATTGAATCTTTGGGAGATCGAAGAAAGATGGATATTTAATGCCTTGCTGTGAAGATGGTCTCTATATCTTGTTTCCGTAAGATACGACTTATTTTATCAGTAACATCTCCTATAAAAGGAAGAAAGGCCTTCTGAGGGTTATTCTCTGGGGGCTCTTAGGAATCTTGAGGGTGTATCTGATTTCGTCTAAATTTGACATCTGCTATATCCATTTTGAAGTAGAGCAGATTTGAACTCATTGAATTATTGTTTGATATGTTTAGTGTCGGTGAGATGGATTGATCTGTGGACGAGGGAATTCAGAACGGAATTGATTTGTACCGGATGGTGTGGAGAGTTGGCAAGTATGGGTGGGTTTTCTATAGACATCCGGCACAAATCAATTCCGTTCTGAACTTTTTCTTCCACAGATCCATCCATCTCACCGACAGTAAACATATCATACAAGAATTCAATGAGCACAAATCTGCTTATTTCAAAATGGATATAACAGATATCAAATTCAGAAATCCTTCCGACGAAATCAGATTCATCCTCAGGATTCCCAAAAGCCTTCAGAGAATAACCCTCACAAGGCCTTTCTTCTTGTCATCCGAGGTGTTATTGATAATATTGTTATTGGTAATATTGATCGTATCTTACGGAAACAAGATTTTCACAGCAAGCAATAAAATATCCACCTTTCTTCGATCTCCCAAAGACTCAATTCCTAACGAATCTCAAGGTATATATGAAATACCATGTTTGGAATGACCTAGGTCATACATAGGTCAAACTAATAGACGAGTGACTAACAGAGTATATGAAAATCAACTCGCTGCCCGTAAAGCTGATAAATCATCTACGCTATTCACACATCACGCAAATACAGGTCACAAAATTGACTTTGATAGTTGCAAAACTATTGCAACGGAAAAAATGCTAACAAGTGGCATTATTCGTGAATCCTTCGAAATTGAGAACATACCCAACTGCCTCAAAAAACGCGAAGACAGCAAACGCCTGCCCAACAAATGGAAACCTTTAATGTGTCATCTTCGCATAGTCCCCCCACATAGGATATGTTAGTGAATTATCGATCGTTTATATTTCTTTAGATATTTGAATTCTTTCAAAAAAATTGTATGATGCCCGATTCCAAAGGTGATATCGAATTCATAATATCTGGATTAATTATCTGAAACCTATACGGATTTGGTCTTGGAAATCTTTTGAAAACTTTTTAGAACTGAATTGAATAGAATGCCTTAGCAACACTATTTCACTTTTTAGACATATAGAATTATCAACATACCGGGTGCTTCACGAATGATTGTACAGGCTTTCAGGGCAGATGCATGACATTTTGGTGGGTCGGAATCAGTGCTCAAAATATGTCCTAACTATATTCGTTCAAGAGTTACAGAATTTCAATCGGCATAACTCTTGAACGCCTACGTGGATCTTTATGAAAACTTGAGGGAATGAGTATAGGCCAATGCCAAATATTTGCCCATAAGGACTTATCGATAGCATAGGTCCGGACGGAAAAAATTACATTCTTTATCCCACATCTTGTAAAAGACCCTGTACATCCAATTTTCAAAAAGCGAAATTCTCTTCAAAATCTACATTAAATACTCTTTCAAACAAGCCTATTAGGATCGATGGCACACTTCGCATCATCATTAAACCATTGAATATTAGGAATTTTCGATTTATAGTAAACACGGACCTGTGAATCTCCGAGTAATGCATCTATTCATATTGAATCGATTAAAATTCTCAGTAACATGACTTGGGTATTGTGCTACATCTTATTCCATCCCATGCATGAATGTAGGGGCAACATCAAATATTTTTTGCAAAACTAAATTTTACCGAAAACTCGACTTAACATTGAACATTCAATTGGACTATTATATAATGGACTTAATGATGAAAATATAAAATGAATCGTATAAACATGTGTGCAACTGAAAAAAATTCACAATAAACAAGAGAAAAAAATATAACTTGTTTTCGAAAATACAATTCTCTTCTAAATGTTTTCTAGTTCTTGTGATCAAATGAGCTACAGCTTTCTTCAAAATTTTCGGTCGATTTCGTATTGCTTCACATGCGGCTTGAATACGATTAACCAGATGCTTCCTATCTATGATTTCTTCAGAGTAAACTTCATTTATAAGTGACTCCAGAGAAAATAATCCAAGCATGTAAGATCTGAGAATCTTGCAGGCTAGTCATGAGTTCCTCCTCTACCAAACCAATGATCTGAATAAACTTGATTCAATTGCGCTACAATTTCACGGGTAAAATGTGCCGGAGCTTCATCATGTTGGAAGTACATTCCTCTTGGAATATTGCTTCCATCATTCAAGAGCCCTAGCAAATTCTCGATTAAAAATTGTAGAGATGTCACTCCATTCAGCCTGTGTAGAAGAATATATGGTCCAATTAGGCGATTATTGTAAATTCCACACCAAATATTGACTGAAAAACGATGTTGTTAATTGCGTTGCCTAGTCACTTTCGGATTAACTCCGGACCAAATATGTGCATTGCGAACATTCAAAATGCCATCTATTGTGAAGGTCGCTTCATCAGTAAAAAGCGTTCTGAAGATAGCTCGCTGGTTCCGCAAAACCCATCTGCAAAATCGCATTCTCGGTAGTTCATCGCCTGGCTCCAAGGTTTGGACGGATTGTAAATGGAATGGATGCCACTTTTCACGGTGCAGAACTCGCCAGACCTGACAATGTGGCAAACCTAAACTGAACTAAGAGGCCGAGTGTTGGTTGAGGGATTTTCTGGACAGCTTCTATTATCTCTTCATTGTTTACCATCGAACTGGCTCTTTCTCGTTTACTTACTGACGGAAAGTGTCCAGTTTTACGAAGTGGGCGATTAACATGTTCGAATGTTTGATGGTTAGCCTTCGATATTCCTTAGCAATCTACCACTTGCGTATTTTTCTATTTCAATAATTACCCGACAATGGTTTGAAATGTGAAAATTCTTAGCATTTTTTATGTGATCTTTCACATAGCATTGAAAATAAATGATTAGCTTCAGATCGATTCCACCAGCATGTGAGAAGATAAATAGTGGACCAGAAAGAAAGGCTAATGAAAGCTGCAGAACATTCACTACAAGATCTAGCAGGTGTCAAAAAGAAATAGGGAAATTTTCGAGAACAGATCACATACGAAAATTGATGGGAGAAGGGGTATAAAAGAATTTATTTGCGAAAGTGTAAATAAGATGTAAAGTATTTCGTTTTGTATGCTTGTGTCTATGAATCGAAAATTCCAGATATTCAATAGCTCGTAAAATATTGGTGCGAAATGTGGCATTATTTCAAATGAGCTTGTTTGAAAGAGTATTCATTGTAGATTCTGAGGAGAATTTCACTTTTCGAAAATTCGATGTACAGGGTATTTCACAAGATGTGGGATAAAGAATATAATTTTCTCAGTCTGGACCTATGTTATCGACAATTGATTATGTGCAAATATTAGGCATTGGCCTATACTCATTCCCTCAAATCTCCATGAAGATCCATGCAGGCGTTCAAGAGTTATGGCGATTGAAAATTTTTGATAAAATACATAAAACATCCTGTATCCATTAAACTAATATAGTTAGGACATCTTTCGAGCACTGTTTCAGACTCACCAAAATCTCCTGCATCAGCCCTGAAAGTCTGTAAAATCATTCGTGAAACACCCTGTATGTGAGCAGCAGCTTACATCAAGAATCAAAAGAAAATATCAAGTATTGACCAAAATTGTCTGAATCCATCAGCCAAATTTTATCACCTATTAATGTTCCACATAGAATTCAAAAATGTCATTTTCATTTTCCTTTTCAAAAAAAAAGATGACACATCCAGAAAAAGAATCTGAAATTCTAACCTATATTCTGATCAGTTGGACGCTAAATGAAAAAAAATCAATAAAATATATTCAACTACTCCCATTCATCAAATATTCCGTTCGAACCCAAAGTTTCAAAAAACTTTGCAACTTGCAACTTGCACCATGCAAAAATAAGGCAATTTCAGTGGAAAATGTCGAAAAGAAGATAGGATCATAGACTCCATTAATGATAACTGCCACCCACGCACATGTGTAAAAATACAAATTATGGAGAATTCAAACAATATATATTGAAAATTTACTACGAATGTTTTTTTTTAATTTTTATTTTTCAGATGATATCTGGATTAATTCTCCGAAATCTTTACAGATTCAATCTTAAGAATCTCTTTTAAACTTTTTGGAATGAATTGAATAAAATGCCTTAGAAATACTCTTTCACATGATAAACATATTCATTCAATAATCATAACATGTGAACGACAGGTAACCAAATGAAGAATCAATAGAAAATATTAAGTATTTATCAAAATCTCCAAAATCCACCACTGAAGACAAATTCATTTCGATTTTTTATTCAGGAATAACAAATTCCATCGTCAAAAAATATTCCAAGTAAAATTTCAAAATGTCTTTTCTTTTATTTTTTTTTTAATAGATAGCACATCTTTTAAAACGGTAATAAAAAAGACCCTAACTAGTAATAAATAAAATTCAATTTCCATAAACTTCTTATTGTTGAATAACAATCCGCCATAGAAAAAAGACCTATTTGAGTTCTATGTGGAACAGGTTTTGGTGATATAATTTGTTATTGCTGAATATCAAATCGAAACAAATTTGTCTTGGGTGATGGTTTTAGATAATTTTGGTAAATAGTTCATGTTTTCTTTCCATTATTTATTGGTTAGCTGCCGCTCACCTAATCCTATATCTATTAAGTGAAACAGTGTTTCTAAGCATTTTATTCAATTGAATCCTAAAAAGTTTCGACAGATTTTTTATATTCAATCTGTAGAGATTTTGGAAAATTAATACAGCCCTTAACTGTAATATTTCGAATGAAGCCTTCATAGTATATTTTCAAGATACATTGTCACTTTAATAGTCTTACAATTGGTCGAGAAATCAGCGCTGAGTACTATTTTCCATTTTCCCCAGGACCTCTCCATGTTAAAGTCGTCGCTGCCAACCAGAATCATTAATCATGCATTGTATGTATGTGGATGGGTAATTTTTCTTTGTACTTTGATGCTATGACGCCTTGACATACAAACTCTGAGACATTTCTAATAAATCTTAATTTTTTACTGAAAGGGGCTCCGCAGTTCTGCGTTGCCAATTTCAAATAATCTATTACCGACTGACAAAAACGGGCCATAGAGATAAGTCGTGAATGGACCCAAATTTGGTCTCCAACAATGCCTCCAGGGACGGACGGCTGTCCCCAAAGCTGATGTGTATCTTCGAGCTTGGTTGACAAATGTAGGAGATGTCTATGAATCGAACGGAATATTCATATATCGTTTTTCATACGTCGGTAGTTTTTCCCCCGATTTCTTATGCAGATATATGGAATGCCATATCTTTCGTATTAACAGGAACTCATTCTTGTCGAGTTTTTCTCGAAAAAAGGATGTACGATGATGGAATTATCTTCGGTCTAAAAAAGAAAACGGGAAATGTGTTATGTATAGAGAATAACGAACGTCAAACAACATGATGACTAGTAGGCACCTATGATCCTAAATGAAAAGGATTCTAACTGCAGGGTGCAGCTAACGTTTATATTTTAACGAATCAATTCAAAGCATATTTGAAAGGTGAAATTGGTGTAGAGCACTTATGTGGAGTCGAAAACTCATTCAGCAGTCCATTTCCTCTGAAAACTTTAAAATATGTGTATTATTTCTTAAAGAACACACTGAAACCAGAATCGCTTACCCACCACAGCGAAGGCTATGGTAAAAGGATGTTAAACTAAAACCCTCTAGTTTGCGCTAGCGATTGTGTCCGTCCAAACATGAAACATCCTACTTCGTAAAATGAAAAGATAAATTAAACTTCTCTTCCCTGAATGAATCCCAAATTGTCAAACTGATAGTGAACATGCAAACTCTTACTGCCTATCTATTTATTCCAACTTTACAATTAAAATAGTAACTCTTATTTACAATTTCATACAATTTTACAGTTAGTTCGAGGTCCGAGATTTACGTAAGGACTTATCTTTGAGGTTCTCCTGGAATATTGTTTTCCAAGGTGTCAGAATGATAGTGCTTTCTCCATATATTTTTGATTGTCCCGGTCTCTACTTGACGGAAATTCATCTTCATTATAAGAGAAACAAATGTTAACTTCTGCTATTTTATTGATTTACACGACAATTGTTTCGTCATATCATGACTTCATCAGGTGAGTATTTTAAATACTCACCTGATGAAGTCATGGTAGTATTTTAAATACTCACCTGATGAAGTCATGGTATGACGAAACAATTGTCATGTAAATCAATAAAATAGCGAAAGTTAACATTTGTTTTTCTTATATTCTCCATATATAGTTCCTATCCTGCATATAATCAGTAGGTGTTCAGTTTCATATTGTTCCAAATGACTAGTGAAGCGTCCGGAAGATGGTAATGAAATACTCTCAATCCGGCACAAGGAAGAGTTTATTGAGATAATCCAAGCAAAAAGGGGCTCCAGCAAGATTGTTCAGTTATAAGATCTCCGGTACTCAGAATGTAAATTTCAAATCCATAAAATAGTGCGTGGAACACTTGAATCTCACTCCCAGTGACTTTAGATATTATTGAAATTATTTTACAAGGTAATAAACATGAGATGGAATATCCAGAACACAGGAATAAGGGCACATTATTCGATCATCAGCATGAGAAGGGAAATTAAATGCATAATATCATATAAAGAAACATGTTAACCTGTATAACCTGCAGAAAATGAAATAAATCAAAAATAATAATTGGCATTCATAAAAGCAGAAAAAATTGGTCGGGATCTATCTATTACTTATAGCCTTCTGATTAGACGTCTTATAAGAAACAATAAGAATTCAATATTCCACGATTTTCATGAATTAAGTACGTTAATTCGATTAAAATACCTTTATGTGTGTCTTCGTGCAACCTCACAATACGAAAGAAAGAAATCTGTGAAATTCTGCGCTTCTTGGAAACAATGAAACTCTACAGCGCATGCGATAACAGCGTCTACTTTCATCGCGGGAACTCCAAACTTCTTAATGGTCTCAGTTCAATCACATTATTTGAGCATTTTTTAGACAAATAGATTGATTAAATGAATCATCATTCCCTGAATAGTAATCATGTAATGAACGAATCAACAACTGGATTTAAAAAAAATAGAATTAAAGCTTGGGGAAAAAGAAATCCGTTATGTTTTCGCCAGATGTCTGTAGTAAACGTTATCTCCTAAAATATCGATTAAACAATTTCAGATTTATGCTCGTGGTCAAGGTGACATTTCTCGCTAAAAAATCTTTTGCTGTTTTTTGTTAGGTGAATTCAGTTGCGAGTTACAAGGTTTTTAAAAATGAAAGTCGGCAAAGAATAAATTTGGTACATTTAACAGTTTTTATTTGATAAAGGCGAAAATTCAAGCCAGGTGGCTTTAAAATGGCCTTAAAATGACCTTTCAATTGGCAACAAATTATCGAAGAAAACGGTGCTTATTTGACCCAAGTCGTACAATCCGAAACGTGTTTATGAAGTCTTGAAATTCACGCAAAAATAATGAAGTTCTTACTTTCATTCAAAGTCCATAATTTTTTCCCAATCTCTACCGTCATAAAAAAATCTCTAACGTGCATAGGATAAATCACCTTGTATCCCCACAAACATATAAATTCCCCCGAATTTGGTTCCGACTTGAAAAGAATTATTTGTGCGGTTGAATGTCAAATGAAACTCCTTAATCCTGGGACTATCCGATCCTCCTCTTCCATCAGAACAAAAACGTTTTATGTAGATAAACCCACCAAATAAACCGGATTTCGTACGCCAATATAACGGCGCACAACCCAACGACAGACAGATAAAGGCAGGTTTTGGGCTGGGGGAGGCAAAAAGCTGTACGAATTTCACCCCCTATTTATATTAAATTAAAGTACGTGTTCCTCCCTTAAATTGTTTATCATAATCGTGAATAGACGGTTTCTTCCAGCTTCCGAGCCTCCCGAATATCAATTCGAACGTGGATTGTTAATGGGGTAATTGCCAGAGGGAAGAGTTTACATTCTGAGGGCTCTACATGAATTAAAAGACTTACATGAATATAAATTGAAGTGCGAATATGGTGGATAACCTCGGGATATGGGAAAACTTGGCTGTTAATTAGGTTGGATGAAGAGAGCTCGCTCTGAAACGCGAAAAATTGTTTGATAAAATGGTGTATACAGGAGCTGTTTAATTGTGAAATGGGAGGATCATTTTGGAATTCAGCGAGAGCTGCACACGTTGTGATATGTTTTTTTGCCTTTGGAACTTATTGAATGGCGTTTTGAAAACAAAGCTATAGAAATTTACGTGGTTGGATTCAGTATGGTTGGAAAAGATGTGACCGTAGTGAAAATGTCATTAAACAAATGTCATTTCATAAATGAGGAACATATTTGCACCATGAAGAAATAACTTTGAATGCAGACATAATTAGTTTGAACTTGGTGATTTTTCCCGCTACTAACATAGTAAATAGTCTGTTACTCGTACGACATTGATTTAATTGAAGTAATTGCTACTTACTGAGAAAGCTTGGGTTACTATTGACAACGAAAAGTGAGTGAAAACTTACTTTCCTAGGGAAGTATGTGAAAACTTACTTTCTTAGGGAAGTATGTGAAAACTTACTTTCCTAGGGAAGTAAGTAAAACTTGAATCAGAACTTTATAATTTCATTGATAGCTTGGTACAATTTGCAAACTCTCTGAAACAATTATATTCTGTTTGGTTACGTTTCTTCGACTTCCCTTGTAAAATAAATTCACATGCAGCATTTGCTGCTTCTTGTATTTCATCTTCTTTGGAATTCATTTTGAGAAGAAAATGTAGTTTTTCCACTACTGACACACTAAGTAGTCTGTTACGACATTGATTTGATTGAAGTAAGTACTACTTACTGAGATTGGGTAACTATTGACAAAAGATAGTAAGGAAAAACTTACTTCCCTAGGGAATTAAGTATTCCAACATTGTTGTTTTCGATATTGAGGTTGCATTCATTTTTAGGCGCCGCTCTTTGAAACACTTATATGCTGTTTGGTAACGTTTCTTAGACTTATCCGCTAAGAGGAATTCACATGCAGCATTTGGTGCTTTTTGAATTTCATCTTATTTGGTATTCGTTTTAGAGAAGGAAATGTAGTTTTGACAAACACTTTGTTTGACAGATGAAAACGTAAGTAGCCCAAAGCAAACTGATAATTTATTAGGAGTAAATTAATAACAAACTAAATTCATCGAAAAAAAAGTAATTAAAAATAAACTTCTGTATTGGAAAAAAATATAATAACAACTTAGGAGGCAAGTTTCTTGATCAACCTCAGACTTCATTGCTTGCCCTCGGTATTGCAATCTACGTCCTCGTCTGATAAGTGTCACTTGCCTCCCTTATAGTGTAAACAACTATTTCATATACAGGTGAAGCTCTCTAAGGATATGCGGGTGTTGTGAGGGAGCTTCCACCTCTAAATTCGGGAGACGGTGTTTCGTTTCCGAGTCTGCGCATCTTAAACTCATCAGAGAGGCATAATGCACAGCTCTGCCTGTGACGCCGGTGACCATGTGTTCCGCTTGGAACGTTGATCGTCAAACGCTATATGCTTTGCTCTATTTGAACTCGGCGGGGACGGTTAGTCACGAATCTTTAGACTGGTCGGGTCCTCTATTGGTACTCCGGTCAAGCTGCGACAGAGCAAGGCAGGTTTCTGGACGAGGAGCGAAGAAGTTGTTCGCTACACAGGTATGGAAAAGACAGTCGGAAACATAGGAAATTCAGTGTTAATCAAGAATGCAATGGAGCAATATAAGAATCAAAACTTCAGCAGGATGCGATGAATAAATGATGGTTCTCTCTCAAGTGTTGATGCTTCGATTGAAAGGCAGTGAAGTCTGGTTGCGCTCCCCACTACCATTGAAAAAGAACAGTTGTTTGTTCGTCATCACATCGCGCTGAGTTTTTGATTCTTCCACTGCTCCACTGCATTCTTGACTAACACTGAATTTCCTATGTTTCCGACTGTCTTTTCCATACCTGTATATTGTTCGTTATTACGCACTTGTTCTAGAGAACAATAAACTTACTATCTTTTTGCCCAAATAACTTTAATTCTCGAATTTTGGGCCAGAAATGGTCTCAAACGAGAAGTTTCAGTTTCGTTAATGCCAAATATTAAACTAACTTTTTTTGTCAAAACATGAATGAATGTAGTGTTGCCAGACTCGAAATAACTTCTGATTCAAAATGCAAACTCTTGATGGCTCACTTTTACAATAACGGAGAGAAAGTTATTGTCGAATTTCGTGAATATCAGCTATATGGGCAGATGATTGGAGATAAAAATGCTGATTTCAGAACGAGAAGACCTAGAGACTTGCATAGATCAGCATAAGTTTGGAGTCTAACCATTTCAATTGTTTTCAAAAATGGACGGAACCGGCTAGATGCTGTCGGAGTTATTCTCATTTGAAATATTATTCTTAGATATTTTTGAAAGTACAAATCTGATCGAGTTCAAATTTAGTATTAAGATGTAAAATAATGCCATAATAGCTACTTTGTGAAAATAAATTTACGAGAAGTTTTTTCTCATCTGATTTCGGCAAAAGGTATATGAAGTCCTGTTCAATATATTTTTTTCACCCTTTCTTGTCAGTATGTAACAATTCAGATCGAAGAGGAAAACATGGAGTCTTATAACCATTCATTTCACATTTCAATGAAATTTCTCGCTTCTTCATAAACATAAAAAAAAAACAAAAAAGTTGTTTATTTGACTTTCGGTTGACAGAACACAGAATTCTGTGTTTTTATTCATCATATGTTGAAGGTTTCAAAGATTTGAAATTTTTAAGTGAAATGGAATTTGAAGCAAGCATGTGAAAGCTTTTGACTTCATGTCAGCAATTCTCCCGATTTTTTCCTTAAAATTATATGACGTTAGAAGTGACTATTTCTTTCACTGGCAATATATTAATCTTGTATCAGGAATGAAACAATAACATCTGCATTGCAAGAAACTTCATGAACATGTTATCTAAAAAAATTGAAAATATATTTTACGAACTTGTAACTGAGTTCATTTTCGTACGCTTCAACGCGTCGAAGAAATGGAATTGTCGAAGTTTTCCTGTGATACCTGGTTCCAAGTAACTTGAACCTCGTGAAATTACTGTCAGAATCTGTGACGAATGGTTTCTTACCCATCATATTACACACATGTACCATGCAAATCAAATCCGAGAAACGAGATGGCTACAAAAATATTAAAGTATGTGCCTCTTAGAGAAAGTCCATAATTCGAGAATCAATATGGAAACGTGCATTGTCTTGCTGAAAAAGAACATGTGGACCATCATCAAGAATAGTTATTTGTAAAGTATCATCAACATTTCGCGCTGTCATACTGTCTCGAATAAGGAGCAATAATAATTCCTCAAGTTAACTATGCTGAATGTGGAAGTTCGATACATAGCGCTCGTGTTCCATTCAAATATCTAAAATAATCAAAATCACATAGTATTAATGATATTTTTTTTTTTTTTTTGAATATTGAAACAAATTAATTAAATTGAATATTGAAACAAATTAATATATGTTTATCTTCTACAATTTTAATCTAAAAAATTTTTATTCAAAAAAACTTTTAGAATTAAATTAATGTCTAAAACAAGCACCGCTTATATTTAATAGACGTATATAATCTAAACTCAATATACAATGTCAAATGGAATAAATAAACCAAAAGATACACGAAAGTCCCTAAAATTAATAAATAAATATTTAAAGGAGACAAATTTTGTTTCTGGTCTTGCCCTCAAAACGCCATTTGTACCTTGAAAACATGAACACACTTAAAGGACCTCTCAAAGAATATAATTTATTTGAAATATTTAATATATTTAAATATTCGAATAAGTAAATTCAGAAATCTCTCAAAGCATGCACTATATCTTCAAAAAACAAATATAGTTCAAAACAATTCCGTCTTCAGTCCTGAAATATATTCAAAATATCAAAATCGAAAACTAACCTGTACCAAACCACTCAACACGTGTAAATGAATAATGTTTCGAGACATAGATCATCTTTATAATTCAAGATTTATCTATGCTCTAACAGAATCAAAGAACAGTGTGAGCTATTTTTAAGGTTTACCTAACTTCATTGACACTGTATAATGAAATTTATTGAAGCCAAGATATAATTATATATTATATATAAAATAAAATAGAAAGGCCTTTTACTTGATAGAAGAAATATAACAAAATTTGAATATTGAAACAAATTAATATATGTTTATCTTCTACAATTTTAATTTAAAAAATTTTTATTCAAAAAAAACTTTTAGAATTAAATTAATGTCTAAAACAAGCACCGCTTATATTTAATAGACGTATATAATCTAAACTCAATATACAATGTCAAATGGAATAAATAAACCAAAAGATACACGAAAGTCCCTAAAATTAATAAATAAATATTTAAAGGAGACAAATTTTGTTTCTGGTCTTGCCCTCAAAACGCCATTTGTACCTTGAAAACATGAACACACTTAAATCTTGGCTTCAATAAATTTCATTATACAGTGTCAATGAAGTTAGGTAAACCTTAAAAATAGCTCACACTGTTCTTTGATTCTGTTAGAGCATAGATAAATCTTGAATTATAAAGATGATCTATGTCTCGAAACATTATTCATTTACACGTGTTGAGTGGTTTGGTACAGGTTAGTTTTCGATTTTGATATTTTGAATATATTTCAGGACTGAAGACGGAATTGTTTTGAACTATATTTGTTTTTTGAAGATATAGTGCATGCTTTGAGAGATTTCTGAATTTACTTATTCGAATATTTAAATATATTAAATATTTCAAATAAATTATATTCTTTGAGAGGTCCTTTAAGTGTGTTCATGTTTTCAAGGTACAAATGGCGTTTTGAGGGCAAGACCAGAAACAAAATTTGTCTCCTTTAAATATTTATTTATTAATTTTAGGGACTTTCGTGTATCTTTTGGTTTATTTATTCCATTTGACATTGTATATTGAGTTTAGATTATATACGTCTATTAAATATAAGCGGTGCTTGTTTTAGACATTAATTTAATTCTAAAAGTTTTTTTGAATAAAAATTTTTTAAATTAAAATTGTAGAAGATAAACATATATTAATTTGTTTCAATATTCAAATTTTGTTATATTTCTTCTATCAAGTAAAAGGCCTTTCTATTTTATTTTATTAATGATATTTTTATTCATATAGGAAAGGTTAGTGTAAATTTTGGTTTATAGCATTTAAATAAGGGATCTAAAGGCAAATGGAGAAGAATAATTAATATTACCAATCAATAATAACAGTTTTTTGTATTCGAAATTAGATGAAATGGACTTGCAACATATATGTTTCTAATTGTATCATCTGGTACCTGCAGCCTGCTAACTTGTTCTTTTTCCTCAAAGCTTGCAAAGGATATCTATTTCTCCCATTATACAAGTTCCAGCTATTTCATGAAGTGACAAAATTGAATTATAATTCGTCAGGAATAATTGGAAAACAATTTCAACACTCTAGTAATTCGCACGCCGTGTTAGCTAAAAACTCGTAAACCGAGGAGTTGAGCTGGATGTTTATTCTCGTTCTTTTTTAACTCTGTAAAAAGCGGAAGCAGGTAGGAGAAACGGTCACAATAATATCTCAAGGCAAAAAATCGAATCCAAATACGGCCTCTTCGATAACAATCCTGTGAAAGCGAACTGAAAACAATTGCATTGTTGCTGGGTGCTCCCATTTCTCCTCATCAAGAATTCAGGCTAATAAAGAAAATCGTATCCTCCGGTATAACGTGGCAACGATGACTCTGGCGGGATTTCTAATCCTATCAAATACTCATTCTGAATAGTAAATTTTAGTCTACTCAAAAATAGATTCCCCGCAAATCTACTTTTTCGTTCGGTTTGCAGATCCGGACGTCATAAAAATTTCCAGATGAGTCAGATGAATGGTAGCCAGCTCCGAATTGCTGAAGAATGACGGCAAGCTCATTTTATGAGGTGGATGGATGTACTTTTATATCCAACCTACCAGACAGAGGAATAACAGAGAAAGCTTTTTAAATTATGAGGAGAAACTCATGACATAGAGTTCGATATGGCATTGGGTACACAAAAGGCAAGTTTTAAAAGTGCCTCATAATAACAACAATATGCAGGAGCTTCGATGAATTCAGAGACATCAATAATTCGAAATCAACACCACTAGGAACAATTGAGAATAAACAGAAATAAATTTTCTCACTTCCACTTTGAGTTATCTCTTCAACTCTTTCAGTGGAAAATTGAATAACTTGGACCAAAAAAAAGATCTCTGTATTATAGTTTTTCTGAATGAACTTATCTCCAAGTTATGCTGATATATAAACTAAGGAGCGCAAATTCGTCCCACATCCGAATCCTGACGATGAATATACATTCTTATAAGGCACTGATAAATATGAAGCATTTTGATGTTGAATTTTTAAGTTCTCCAAATAGTGCATCAGTGTTCTGTCACCTGTAGAACACCCAAAGTTGTGCAGAGGGCTCTACCCCAGGTTGTTAGACAATACGTAAAATTTAGACATTAGTGCTCTTGAACATTTTTTCACATATATGATGTGGTTAACCCATCGTGAACTCTGGTCAATGACTATACCCAAGTATTTTATTGACGATACTTTTTTTTGGGGGCAAGCACAGACACTCTCATGGCAATCAGCTAAATGAAGGCTCAAAGCAAGTTCAGAAGGGTATCGAGTGATTTTAGAAGCAGAAAGTAGTATATTTCGTCTTCTGGAAGTTCAATGTGAGAATATTATAATTAAATCATAACTAAATTTCTGAGACCGCTGCAGATCTGCTGACAAAACGGCAAATCCACCACGGCAAAATCAAAATATTTACTGACAGGTAGTCAGTACTAAAATCTCTGGAATCCAGCTCATGTACATCGAAAAAAGTCTGGAGTTTCCGCACGGTTTTAAAAAAGCTCGGTATGTATCACAGAATCACTCTTGTTTAGATACTATTTGGATAACGAAGACGCAGATCGGCTGGCGTTTGCTGGAGCTGCGCCGCCTCTGGTAGGTCCGGAACCCTTACTGGCAAAACCACATGATGTAGCTAAACCGACGATACAGGCAGAATTAACTCAATACTAGAGACTTTCTGTCCTGAAACATTCGAAGGTGATAGATCTGGATAGGGCCAAACTAAGAACACTTGTCGGAATAATGACAGGTCACTGCAGGCTGAAAGCGCATTTGCACAAAATCGGTCTGGCTGAAGGCTATGACAGGCTGTGTCTTGAGGACAATGAAACAGCCATGCATATCGTCTCAGAGGTGAGTCGCATTAGATTCGAGGTCTTTGGTCAGGCTTTTATATCCCACAGCGAATTGAAAAAATTACCCCGAACAAGATTATCGGTTTCATCCAAAAACTGAATCTCGTCGGGAAAATATAAATTAGGGGTGAACCACCATAGTCCGTGCAGATGCAGTGGTAGGGTGAACAGATGCCCGCTCACTATAAAATAATAATAATAATAATAAGAAGAACCAAATTTCACTCATCCTAGACTCAGCGACACTCTTCACCTCTTCCAAAAATTGACCTTTGAATACGAGTGCAGTATCATCCGCAT
Organism: Megalocaria dilatata; assembly: GCA_034642435.1. Taxonomy (NCBI): domain Eukaryota; kingdom Metazoa; phylum Arthropoda; class Insecta; order Coleoptera; family Coccinellidae; genus Megalocaria; species Megalocaria dilatata. Next base: position 58,892,673 of record CM067856.1, on the reverse strand, counting down.
AATCAACCATACACCCTCTCCAGTCACAAATTTTAGTTATATCAGTCATGTAGATCAAAAAGCACCGATCCCTGAGGAATACCAAATATCACTTAAGCCACAGAACTCATGTGATCTCTCAATTTAACTCTTTGGACTCTATCTGTTAATCTGATAATTCGCCAACATATTGTGAGCAGAACCCCAAATTCCGCAGTCATTGAGTTTCCGAAGTAAAATTTCATGAGAAAATGTCAGAAGCCTTGCCAAGGTCCAGGAAGATTACCAAGCAATTCGATGACTATTCCAAAGTATCAACGGTGTTTAAAAAAAAACCTCATCATCAGTGCTAGAACCATGCATGAAGCCTTACTGCTCCTCCGATAAGACCCTAGTAATAAAACAGTCCACCAGCCTTTCCTTCACTGCATGTTCGAAGAGTTCAGCCAAATTATTTCTTAAGGAAATGGGACGGTAGTTATTGCGTGCTGTGGGATCTTCTGATTTGAACACTGGGGTCAGAATTGACTCCTTCTTCAGATGTGTTGAATTTTCATTCATGAAGCAATGGCTAATGACATGTTTCCTCAAACTGACGCACAAAAAATTATAGGTCGTGCAAAAATCGCACGAACTTTAAGCACTAGCGATCTCGGACGGTAATTGTAGTCTATCAATGAAATAAGCTTACCATTCTTGATACAAATATAAACTGAAAACTACTTTACAATCAATAAAATATATCTGCATACCAAATATCTTCTTTAGAACCGAAATTAAATTAACATGCTCAACTAACTGAGCAGCATTTATAAAACTAGACTCGCCCACAGAAAAATCTTGAAAAGAAGGAGACTCAGTATCTTGAAAGTGCCTGGTTTTATTAATCCTGCTCAGTGAGCTGAACATATTAAATTGAGTTCGCTTTTAAACAGGTTATTCAGTGAAGTTATGTAGCTCTCAATATAAAAACTAGTGATTATGCTACCTTTGCACAGTCAAAATACTGCGGCCCTTCAATTCCTCAGTGGGCAGGCCCTACTTTAAATTATTATCAAAAAGAGATGTTTCTAATAAACAGGTGAAAAATATATTTGCCGAATTACTTTATTTAATCTAAACATCTAATATAAATTATAATTTATAATAAACAATAGTAATTTCATCATTATTTCAATAATTTAAATATTAAATAATTTATTTCGATAAAAAAAATAAAACTAAATAAAAATAATATTTACAAAATAATAAATTTTTACAAAATTTTAACAATAGAAATTTTTAATCCCATTAATTATTCAAACATAAATTCAGTTACTAATATTTAATTTAAAGCTTATCCCTTAAAATATTTAATAATAAATTAAATTCTTCACAAAATAAATAATTAAAATTTATTAATAATATTGAATTTTTTTCTTGAAAAATTAGATATATTCAAAAACGATTAACATTTTATTACTTACTTAATATTTTAAATATTTTTTATACAATAAATTAGCTCTCTTAAATTCGAAATAAATAAATTATTACTAATTATTCAATAAACCCTGATGCACAAGGTACAATAAAATTTATAATAAATTAGCTCTTTTAAATTCGAAATAAATAAATTATTAATAATTATTTAATGAACCCTGATGCACGAGGTATAACTTGCCAACTGATGAAAATATAGGTAAGAATTTCAGATTTTTTTTCTGGAGAATGTGCTATTTATTTTTTGAAAAAGGAAATGAAAAATTTTTTTCTTGATTCTGTGTATAGCATTTTTTGATAATGGAATTTATTATTTATGAATATCCAATCAGGCTGTCTTGAATGATATTTGCTGGATTAACGCGGTCAATATTTATATGTTCTTTTGATTCTTTATTGGTTAACTGCCGCACATATGTGTTGATAATTCTATGTCTATAAACTAGAACAGTGTTTCTAAACATTTTTTATACTATTGGGTTGTTCGGAAAGTAATTTCGGTGTTTTTTAGGAAAATGAAAGACAATATTCGTATAATGAATAAATATTTTATTAGACTATATATTGGCCATTCGGTCCAACAGCTTTTGCCATCATTCTGGTAGTAGCATGATTTCACGCTCATAAAATGTTTGGTCTTTACTAGCAAAAAACTGATCCATCTGATTTTTGACCTTTTCATTTGAAATAAAGGTTTTACCGTCCAAAAAATTTTGCATTGACCGAAACAAATAATAATCCGAAGGCGCCAGATCTGGAGAATATGGTGGGTATGGCAGTGTATCCCATTCAAGCTGTAAAAGCTTTTGGTTAGTGACCAAATTGTTATCTTGGTGGAACACTACACTTTTCTGTTGATTGATTCTGACCTTTTCTGTTGAAGAGCATCATTATTCATTATCAAGTTGATGACAGTAGACTTCCGAATTTATCATCGTGTTATCCTATAAAAGCTAAAAAAAACACGATTCCTGTAAATCCCACCAATCAGACTTTTTTTGATGGATATTGACTTTCGAGATGCTTTGAGCCGGTTCAATTTTTTTGCTCTATGACCTCTTGCGTTTGACATTGTTATATACAACCCATTTTTCGTCCTAAGTAATGATGCACTTCAAAAATGAATGATTTCCGTGATGTTTGAGAAGGGAATCACAGATGTCAATGCGACGACACAAATTTCTCTCCGTGAGAACATGAAAACCATTTATCGAGCTTCGAGGTTAGAGCCAGGCCTTTCAAGCGATCAAAAACAGTTGAATTCCATAAATTTAACCTCTCACCGATCTCACGTGTTGTTATTTGCCGATTTGCATCAGCCTTTATCAATTCTTTATCAGCTTCAACCGGCGTTCCGAAACGGCATCAAAATTGCCGGATCGAAATTTTGCAAACCAGTTCTGGCACTGGCGTAGTGTCAACATATCTTTTCCATACACATCGGTCAATTTCTTTTTGGATTGAACAGCATTTTTACCTTTCCTATAGTAAGAAAGTAAAATATGACGAAAATTCTGCTTATTGCTCTCCATATTTGAAAATGTACCAATCAAAAACTATTGCGTAGAATTAATTGATCTTTTTCACACACAAGCCTTGATATATCAGCTGTCAAAACATATAATATGTACGGTGGCTAAAGGGTAGAGTTGGTTTGAAAAAACACAATTAAATCGTCTGTCGGGAAAAAACGAAATTACTTTCCGAACAACCTTATACTTCAATACAAAAATGCTAGTGGACGAAGTAATTTCTTCCATTCCATTAAATCATGACCAAATTATGGACCACTCTCCCCAATATTTATTCTCTTGGTATTCTGGGCTAGAACTTAAAAATATAACGGAAGATTATTCCGAGTAGTATTCAAATTGCACTTCTAATCTAATTTTGGAATGCTTGGCTATCAATCATTTCGAACTGTTCCGCAACCGTAACCCTCCCTACCCTAGAACAGATAAGGTCCAACGCTAACCAACTTCTTTGTTACAGTTGCGCCGGTTTGCAGACCCGGACAGCAGAAAATTTTCGGGGTGGCCAGGCACGAAACTGCTAGGATCTTATGCGAGCTCGAAGCCAACCCACCGGACGTCCAATTCGTATGGAAATTCAACAACTCAGCAGGGACCGTAGACATTCCTCAGAATCAGATTCACACGGAAAAGGCTCGAAGTACGGCCGCCTACAAACCCGTTACTGCATTAGATTACGGGACTCTGCTTTGCTGGGGAAGGAACGAGATAGGGGTGCAATCGGAACCCTGTGTGTACTACATCAACCCCGCAGGTGAGCTAATGATACATAAACACGTACCGGTACATTGGGTGGGTTTGTTCGGCTGACATTATGTGCTGCACCGATTCGATCTAATCAGGCTACTTGCATTCCTGTCAAAGTCAATTGGGGCTGCGTTCCATTCGCGGATATATGCAGGCGGATGCTTGGGGTCTCTGTGTACATTCACAAGTGTTTGAAGTAGCACTTGAAGGGAGATGCATCATGTTGACCAAAGAGCACTGTATAGAAATTGTGGCACAATTCGTCATATCAGCAGTTTTGGTTCACATTTGGAGTTCATCAGAGGATGGTTTGAATTTGAAACTCGAAAAACGCTACAAGCTTAACAGAAAGGTTTAATTTTTCAAGGAAAGTAGCTTTTAGTTTGATCTGAGTTGATATACAGGCTTATTCGTTTTGTGTTCCCGAAAGTAAACGTAAATAAACCACTCTTTCATTTAGAATATCGATCAAATTTTCATTTCAGTAAAATGCTTGAATCTCTTCTCTTACAGGACTCCATCCTTGTGAGGTAATTTTCGTTGACTCGCTGGCACATTTCAGGCAATATCTCACTAATAACTTGACGGATATTAGTTTTCAGATCGTTAATAGCCTGAGGATTATCGGCATAAACACGAGCCTTCGCATTAACCTACACAAAAAAAAAAAATCCAAAGACGATAAATCACCATCTTGGTGGTCAATTCATATCGCCGAAACGGGAAATTATGCTTCCTGGGAATTTTTCTTACATTTAAGCTAAAACGGGTCGCGTTGTGTGACTTGTTACACCATCCTGCCGAAACCACATTTCTTGTAATTCCATATAATTTATTTCAGGCCAAAAAAATGGTAATCATTTGGCTATAGTGATAAAAGTTCAAGGTTTGAGTGACACCTTCTTTATTTCCAAAGAAGTACGGGCCAATCACTCCACCAGACCAAATTGCACACCGTAGAGTTCCTTTTTGTGGATGTAATGGTCTCTCATGAGGATTTTCACTCCCCCAGATGCGACCATTTTGTTTGTTTACATAGCCACCGAGTGAAAAATGTGCTTCGTCGCTGAATAAAATTCGATGCGAAAAATCGTCATCCAAACGTTGTTGTTCAAGGCCTTATCGGCATATGTTCTACGCATTCTGCGGTCAGCTGGCTTTAGTTCTTGTGTCAACTGAACCTTATAAGAAGATGCAAATCCAGATGCAAAATACGCTATAGCGTGTCGTAAGAAAGGCCCAACTGTTGTGCGGGCCGATGAATTAATGAATTTGGATCTTTTTCAACACTTTCACTTACAGTAGAAATATTTTCGATAGATGATGTATGGGCCTTAAGACATCAGTAACAGATCCAGCCTCCACGCATTTTGTCACTGTGATACCAATTGTATGCTCAGATGGGCGATTATGTCGACCATAATTTGCACGAAACGTACTTACTACAGAATCAATGTTTTTGTAGTAAGTTTTCACAATTTTCACACGTTCAGCGTACATAAACGATACATATTGTTAAATGGCTAGCCTTCAACTAATCATATGAGGCATCGGATCAGTTCTGTTCGACATGTGTCGTTGAAAATGGGCTGTGAAATCCGGACCACAAAATGGATAACTCGTTATATCTTGTCTTTAACTCTTTAAGGTACTCTATTAACTTATTTGTACCATTTTTTAAGAGCTCTGCAAGTAGTTCCTCTGGTCCTGGTACTTTTTTGTTTTTCATAGATCTCACTGCTTTTTTATTGTATCTTCGTCAATGTTTATATGTTCTCCTTGTATATTGTAACGTGTAGTTGAGTTGGTAAGATATGGCTCTGTCTTTGTTACGTGTAGTTGAGTTGTCTTCTGTCTTCTTTTAGCTCCGTATAACAGTATTATTTGAAAATATCATTGCTTTTTCTTAATGATGCGAATATGAATCAAGATATGCATCAAGTGAAATTCTCCAATACGAAGAATTTATGTTCAGATTCTTTTCTTTGTGGTAGTGAAAAATACGACCCCAAGTTCCTCATTAATTCTGAAGCGATAAAACCTCAAGCAGCAAATTCCAAACAGCCCTTCACAAATACCTGCTTCTTCTTCCGTCATCTGCATAAAAATTCATATTCTTCCAGGCAAGCCGGATACCCTGTCCAACTGCACCATCATGAACCAGACGGCCGATTCGCTATACGTGGAATGCATTGCAGGATTCGATGGGGGCCTACAGCAGGAATTCATAATGGAGGTGTACGACACTCAGACTGGCAAATTGGTGAGCAACGTCACATCCCGAAATCCGATTTTCACCGTCGGAGGCCTGGAATCCGGTTTGGGCTTCAATATCGGACTGTACGCGGCTAACAAGAAGGGCCGCAGCGGAGTGGCACATCTACAAGCTTTCACACTTAAGTCCGCCGAAAAACACACAGGTAATGCTAATTCTATAAGGCTCAGATTCGGGCTGCGTATCGCGTCGACGAACAGGTGATGAATTAGTTAAGGCTTGTCGTGGTGCGTATTTCGGAAACTAATGTAACGTGTTTTCTATTAGGAATAATACAATTTGAAATGGTTATAATGGCAACACTATATATTGGGTTGTTCGAAAACTACTTCCGTTTTTTTTTTTGGGAAAATGAAAGACAATTTTCGTATAATGAAGAAATATTTTATTATATATATTTTTGGTCTTTGCTGGCAAAATATAATCCAGTTGATTTTTGAACTCTTCATTTAAGGTAAAGATTTTTCCGTCCAAAAATGTTTCAATGAACGGAACAAATAATAATCCGAAAGCGCCAAATCTGGAGAATATGGTGGCTGTGGCAGTATATCCCATTCAAGCTGTAAAAGCTTTTGGCCACTGATCAAACTTGTATGAAGTCTCGCAGTACCTTTTCTCTTGAATAATTCTGGTCTTTTCTGTTGAAGAGCATCATTCCGTTTGTCCAGCTGATGACATGCCCCCCAGGCATTAGATCTTGTCGTGATGGGGTGCTTGCCTTGACTAGGACACTAATTTCGTCCCGGCGAAATGGAGGGTTAAGTTTTGGTGTTTAACGTAATGCCACTTCGCGCCAGTGACAGGGAGTCTGTCGGAGCACAGGGCTTCTCCCTGAAAACTGGCGTACTCTACCCATTCACAATTCTTCTCCGGATTTTCTGTGTAATGGCCGAGTGCGTTATGTAGCATACTGCGTTACCTTGGGGGGGTGGTTTGCCCACAGGTGTTACTTGTACCACCTGGCCGCCCCTTTGGTGTTGGACTCGAGGGGGCAGTGGTTGAAAGTCCGTATGCTGGACTAGGGAGGTATTTCATTTATATGTTCGCAGACCCCCATGTTCAGGATATTCTCATAGAATGACTGGGGGTTTAACGGGACTTGACGGTTCTACCGGCTTATCCTGGCCCCGGATCAATTCGTAACGATTTAGGGTTTGTGGATCTCGACGTAATTGCTTTGCCATTAGTGCTTGACGCCAGGATCAATCAAATGACTTCACATGGGTTCAGTGAGTCAGGACGTACAAGCCGTTAGACGGTGCTCGTACAAGGATCAATAGTAGTCATCAATCTTGAGATTATCTCGGGACTAAAAACAGAAAAGGTAGCTAGATATTTAAAGGAGAACCACAATTTTAGAATTTTTTATAAAACGAATAACTCCCTAGGAAAACTAATAAAAATAATAAAGATAAAACGTCTAAGAACAAGAAATCAGGTGTTTATAAGTTAACTTGCGGTACTTGCCATTTTGTATATGTTGGTCAGACAGGAAGATCGTTCCAGACGAGACTTAGGGAACATGAAAAATGTTATTGTAACAAAAAGGGAAATTCAACCTACGAAGTGCACCTTCTAGACACAGGACATAGTTTTAATAGTAACTTTGAAATTTTACATTCAGAAAAAAAAAGTTTTAGATTGAACTTGTTAGAAACTTTAGAAATTAATAGATATCACAAAAGAAGAATGTTATTGAATAACCAAACAGAATTAAGTAGCTCCCCTTTGTTGAATCTTTTTTGAATCATTTTTCAGATTTCCGAAAGAATTGTAAAACTCTCTTCACCCCCTCTATTTTTGTTATATCAATGTACTATAAAATGAATTTTTTGTTCATGGTATACTCAGTATCTTGTAATACTCACCTGAAGAAGTCATGGTATGACGTAACGATCGTAGTGTTAATAAAATATTAGCGGAAATTAGAATATTGTTTTTATTCATATTTTCAAGATGAATTTCCATCAAGTAAAGACCGAAACAATCATAGATTTAATCTGTTAGTCCTCTACAATTTTAATTTCAAAAAAACTTATTCACCCCAAATAATGCCCCATGATGACAAAAAAAAAGGAATTTCAAGAATAATGAATAATTAAGGAATGTATTGTGGACATAAAGATTCTATATGAATTTATTTCATAATTTAAAAATGAATTTGAATGTGAGTCAATAAATACTTGATAGAAGTCAAATTTAAATGACTTTAAATTCAGAAGTATATATTCTAACTTCTACAATATATCTTGAAGCTATATACAAACTATCAAATTGATATCCTTATATATAATCAATATAAAATATTTTTCAATGCCTCGGAAAATATTCCTTAATTATTCATTACTAGCTGACCCGGCGAACTTCGTACCGCCTTGGCGTAGCTTTGATGCACTACTTTATTTTGTATAGCTGACCTATCTTATGTATGAGTACCTATTCAATTTGAACTGGAATCTATAATATCCTCCATATAAAAATGAATCCTTATTTCCCTGGTCTCGCCATACCTGAGGACTTTACTAATTTTTATTAAATAAAAAACAACATATATATTTTCATAATAGTGTTTATTCCATAGGGTTCAATTTTACTCATATTTTTACAAATCGCTATTGAACAACTTTTCATTTTGAAGTAAACACTGAGCTCAACACCACGCGCGCTCTAGAAAGCAACTAATAGCCTCTATACCCTTCACTGCTTCTCTCTATTCTAATGCTTTTTGATAAACTATATTTTTAGTTTTATGTTCTGGCGCGTAAATAAATAATGTTGATGGTTTTCCGACACGGGAACAGGCGACATATAATTGGCCATGTGAAAAACATGGATTTTCTAAGTTGATGCCACATACACTTAGCGACTGCCCTTGCAATTTATTTATTGACATTGCAAATGCAAGCCGCACTGGAAACTGTAAACGTTTAAAGCTGAATGGCATGTCGTTCGGTATCATAGGGATGCGTGGGATTAAAACATCTTCGCCTTTGTACTTCCCTTTCAAAATTGTGGCTTCGATGACGTTGTTATACTCGTGGGTAACCTGGAACTGGCTGTCCTCGTTTTCGTCGTTCAAATTTTTTTGATGATTGATCCAGGTATAATATTTTGGCATTTCGGAGTAAAGTAACGTTCTGGCAAAATCATCATTCTGGCACATTTCAAAGAAGCTGGTTAATGTTGTCGATGGTGGCCTGTCAACTCGTTGTAATACGTTTGCATCTGTAAAATATACCCGTTGACCATTTTCCAAATGTACGGCCAAGTGAACAACAGTAGGGTGTCGTTCATGTATAGGAAACGAAAATATACGCCACATGCCTTCGTTACTACTAACATAGCGACCCATTTGATATTGAGTAACTTCATCATTTGAATTTTCGGCAGCAACTCCGAAGACAGCCATGTCACTACCTTTGTTCACATACTTGCAAATGTATTTAATAGATTTTACTGAATGGCAAAATTCGACGTTTATGTGTGCTTTATATGCCTTGCAGAGTAATGGCGAAAACGGAACAACCCAACGATTATCGACTTCAATGTCCTGTCGATTTACTTTGACTATTGTTGACTTTCCATTGTCATCAATGGATCGGCGGCGATAAAGTGGATATCCATCATTTCCAGTAATAGTTTCTGCTACTAATTGTTTTGGGTAGCGTTTTGAACATTTGCCTTCAACCATACACGGAGAAATGGGATTTAATATTCCACATGGACCATGTATCATATTTTTTGTAATAACCTCATGTAACAGTGGGTCTTCATTATTATCGGGAATTTCTGCTGATATCACATTATCAATTTCATTTGGTCTTATCCTCTCAACCAACCAAATGAGGATATGTGCATGTGGCAATCCGCGTTTTTGCCACTCAACTGAGTGGCGCAACAGCGCGTCTCGCCGAACACGCGATGCTTAACAATGAAATCCATGAGTGATTTTAATTTCATTTTGAACACCCTTGCAGTGATATCGTGGCGATCAATAGGTGATTGTCTAGTAAATAATTCTTGTTGAATTTCTGTCCACTTTGGATTGCATGTGAACGTGATAAACAAATCTGGTGTGCCATAATGTCGTACATAGGACATCGCATCTTGCGCATATTCATGCATATGGCGCGGACTTCCGACGTATGTTGCTGGGAGAATAGTTGTTCTGCCAACACTCTGTGCATTTCCATCAGCATTAATGGCATCCCGAAGATGAATGTATTCCTCGGAACGGAGTTTTGCCTGGTTCAACCTGATAAATGTCAATCATTCAGTTTCAACTTTCACATACATATCCACAGCATATTGGTGAAATAGACGCCGACACTTTAAGATGTGATTGTCCTCATTTTGCCGAACCATCAGTCTGTATGAATAATAATTCATTGAACTAACTTTTTTGTTCGTTTCAGCACCTGTAAACAATTTTTTGTGTTAATAATATAAATTTTAAGTTAGTAAACATATATTTATGTCGTGACAACGGAAAACGGGTTTCATTTATATATATATAGATTTACCTGTAACTGGATTTATCATCTTAATTGAAAAATGATAGCCGTCTTCACCTTGCCAAAATAGGATAGGATATTGTAAGGCATCATAAGATCGATGTGTTTCAGACACACGCTGAAGTTGATCGTTCCGCCGATGTAAAACAATATCTCGGTTTTTCAAATTTTCTCCTACGACGACAATAGCCACTTCATCAATTGTTGGCGTATTAAAACGTCCAGCATGTTGTCCTGCAGGCGCCTTATCGGCTCTGATGACAATTTTATGATTATCTGATGGCATGCGGTCTAATGCAGTTGTGAATAATGCAACTAATTCATTCTGTTGATGGAAAAATGTTTGAAGTTGTTCCACAATGGATCTTTTGACTGAGTTGTTGTGTGCGCAACGCTGATCGACTTCTCTTGCTGAATTGCCCATAAAATATATTTGCAAAAATTTATAGTCTTCATCAGGCACTGGCAATAAGGAACCTGTTCTATGATATATTTGACCCTGAATATGCAAGAATATAAATATGTATTTAGGTAATTGTATAGCAAATTGTTTGTACCACCATGTGGCTCGCAAAATACTGCCACAATACTTTAGATCATTTCAAATTAAAACTACTTTAAACCTTGACATTGAACAGCAGCCTTCCATGGCAGCTATAGGTAGTAGGCTTAACCAAGTATTGGGACACCTTGCTCATGCCATTATGAAATACAACATGTTATAAAATGTTGCTGATTAAGTCATTGGGTTATAGACTATTATTATGTATTTGTTTACAAAATAAACACGTCTACACAACACTGGCTCAGCATATTTTGCACCAACTACATGGTTGTATAACTAAATAAAATTGTTTGCCATTATACTTACTTACCTTGAAAGTAGGTATAAAATTGTCTCGAATAACTTTTGTTGCGCCAAATGACGTCATTTGAAAACAATTATTGTATTGCTGGACATGAGTCAAAAAATTATTAGAATCTGGCCCATTTCCGGAAACCAATGAATGTAGTGGCTCTGGTGGTGGTACCAATGGCGTCAATTTGACTTGGCCGCTGGCGCAACACAATCCAGGGGCTTCATTTTTGAATTTCAATGCATTGCAATGTGGACGCACAATATTCATTAGTCCAATAGCAACAATTTTCTCTGAACTGTAATCAACACATTGCAACATTATAACTGAATGCAGCTCTGTGGGGATTAACACAACATTTCTATGTTGATTTCGATTCCGTTGAAGTTCATTTCGCGCTTCGCATTGCTCATCAGTTTGATTTGCTCTTATATTTCTTTGACTTGCCGTATTTCGAGTTCTGCGGCCTAAGTTTGTACGTCTGGTTGGTGGCATTGTTAAAAACGAAAATCCAACTGAAAATATATTTTCTGTATAACCATGTGAAATTGTAATATTGTGTAGTCACCAAAAATCGATATGAAGTGAAGTGAACTTACCGTGATTAACAAACACTTATTAGCAAACAAAAAACTTCTTAGTCATTGAAACCGAACGAACTTTATCAAAAAATTAATAAAATTATTGTTAGCGCGGTTATGGATGTGTTGTCACAGATTACCACAGATTTTTTTGTTTTAAATTGAATGACGTTGACATTTGTCAGCGCGGTTATCGATGTGGTGTCACACATTACCACAGATTTTTTATTTTAAATTGAATGACGTTGACATTCGTTACGCGCGTTTTTTAAAATATGCAAAATTAAATGTATATTTTTCAATCTTTCTGAGAGATTTTCTCTATATTTTTCCGTAAGAACCTTGTACAGAGTATTAGAAAACTACAAAAAAAAATCAGCCAAATCGGTCAAGCCGTTTTCATGTTATGTCGTGACAACGGAAAACGGGTTTCATTTTTATATATATAGATTTTTCAAATTCTGGTTATTTTTCTCATCATGGGACACTATTTGGGGTGAATAAGTTTTGTTATGTTTTTCTGTTTTCCGAGTACAAGTAGTGGATACTTTAAAGCTTACTTTAAAGATATTCGTTCCAGGTTTTATCTTATTTGGTGAGTTAAATTTTGGTCTTGTTATATCTTTGAATCTGAATTCAATACATTTGTGAAGAGGTCAGAGAAACCGAAACAGCTATCAAATGTTGGAATTCTTGTTCAATTATTTATTTGATTCCATATTTTGAGAATTTTAGATGATTTTGGAAAAGTGTAGTAGATTTTCTTGTATTTATGTGTTAATATAAATACTTATAGAGTTTTTGTTAATACATTTCATGTCGGGATGTCAAAATGTTTTTTCCGAGACATTGAAAAATATTTTGTATTGATTATATATAAGGATATCAATTTGATAGTTTTTGTATATAGTTTCAATATATATTGTAGAAGTTAGAATATATAATTCTGAATTTAAAGTCATTTAAATTTTACTTCTATCAAGTATTGACATTGAAATCGACAATGTACGGAAAAATTCGGTTGATCTGATTAGGTACTGTAGCCAGTCGTGATGGTCAATTGAATGATATTGTTCTCCACTCAGGATTCAACTATTCTAATTGAATCATAAATTTGAAATTATATTTTTCTATATTTTTATTTATAGCCGATCAAAAATGCAAATTTTAAATGCCCCAGCCGTTAGCTCAAAGTTCATTTCCGGCAATTCTTCCCATGCATTTTTTTAAAAGAAACCGATGGGAAGATTGGCGCGTCGCTTCATCCTCACCTGCTTTGACAGGTCCCGATACCACTTAGATGAGAAATGATTAATAAAGCAAAATCGAGAATAACGATCGTGTCGAATAACATCGCCACCGTTCCGAATTACATCAACCGTTAGTTAAGTTCTAATCGCCCTAATTGCGTTTCTTCCGCACCATAAACAACCTTGCCGCTGTAGTTCGTAGGAATTCCAACGAGAAATCACAAAACATAAATTTCATTTCGGAGATGCCAACGACGCCAACGTCTTGGTTTCGACGGCAGGAATAGAGAGAGACCTGAATTTCGAGAATACTTCATGGAACAACTAGTTGAAGTTATTTTTGAAAGTTTCCAATTCTAAGAATATTACAATTTTTCTATAACCGTGAATTCCGTAAAACAATTAGGTAACTTGCAATACTATCAGTTGAGTACAGAAAATAATTATTATCTTACAAGCAGAAAAATCAATTTATTTTTGCCTTTATCTTAAATATCACATAGATTGATACTGGTAACCTAACTACAAATTTTAAAATTATTTAAATATTTTAATACTAGCCTTCTACATATTTAATTTCAAAAAATTATATTTAATAATTATAACTTCAGGAATTAAATTAAATTAATGTCATATAACTACCACCTATATCAAACGACATATAAAATGAACATTCATTATAAAACATCCAAATGATATAACAAAATCCAATAAATAAAAATTGTTAACCAAAATCCTATAAATTGAATATTTTGAGTAGACAAAATTTTGTTTCTACTCATCAATCTCATGAAAACAGATATCTTTCAAAAATGTTTAACATAATCTTAAGAATTTCATCATAAAACTATCCTACTTAAAATATTCAATATTAATGGATATCTAACCAAGTTACTTTTTATAAAATCTCAAGATATTTAAAAATATTACTAAAAAACAAGTTTTAAGAGAGACTTTGCTTCGTTAGTACTCAATTATATTCATATTCAATAAAATATTATATAACATCAACCAACCAAAATATTTTCTCACCTTTCATCAATTCAGAGAGCTTCTGGTGTATGAACACTGAAAATTTAAATGGAGTGCAATCTTAACTCAAATAAATAATTCTGTGGTTTACCATTGATTTAAAAGATTGAAAGACAATTTAACGGCCTCAGTTATCGATGTGGTAATTCCAAATGGCCTTTTCGAAGATGTGCTGCATATTTTTGCAGTTAGAACTTTTTAAAGAAAGTTATATTCGAAGAAATTCCTGAGGTCACATTGTGTATTTTTGCATAGGAAATTGGGTTTTCATTAGATATCGTAACGAAACAATCGCTTGTATCCTTCAACAATTTATTCAATAATTTTTTATTTAAAATTCTATATTTTCTTTGAGTCCTTTTATTCCTTCTGGTGCAGTGTAATGAGTGTTAATTCTATATGTCTACTAAATTGCAATTGTGTTTTCTAAAACATTCATTTCATTCAATTTTAAATAGTTTTTGAGAAAATGGAAACATTTTATTCAAGAACGAATCTCGATTAGGTTTACATCCAGATTCTAGAAGAGTATGCGTTTTAAGGGCTTCGGTTACCATAGAACGAATTCAACACAAACAAAATTTGCACAGCTGTTGTGCTTCCGTGCAGAAATTTTATTCGCCAGATATTTGGCCCATGCATGATAATATCCCTGCACACACAGCAAGAATCACAAGAATCTTCCTGAAAAAAATTATGGTTTGCTTTTAGACTAGCTCTTTTAAAAGCTGGATCCCGAAATACGTAAGATGTGCTTCAAACACGTTTTTCCTAGTATCCATTTTCATGGGATGATATTCCTCAAAAACGGCTGGTTGTCTCATTGTTTGCATCTACTGATGCAACATTAATTCTAGTAATAACCATATTCCATATTGATTTTTGTTTTTTTTAAATTTAGGATAAAAAACTTTTTGTTACCTGAAACATATAATATAATTTGATGTATTAAGGCTTTTTTTATCAATACTCGCAGTTCTTGTTCTGATTCAAGGTTGTGCTTAGTTAGACACGAGATTATATCAAAGAGTTTTTTGTTTTTCTGTGGTTTAAATATAGCTGCATTATTTTCAATATACCTACATTTTGATCACGTTTGTAGATCAAGAACATGTTTCATATGATTTCGTATTAAAGCTGCACCTATGTTGTACACTTGTTGAAAAAAATCAATTGCTCATGTTGATTTGAACTTGTCTAAAAATCGATTATTATATTTTACTAGATGGACAGACCGACAAGCGACCTAGTGCTTCTTTAAAAGCTCATGATAACGAAAAGAATCCCATGAAGTTTTTATTTTATCGTTATATTTTCATTTTATTATAATAATTACACACTTTTGTGCACTGAACACGTCTTATTTCTCTTACTTTGAACTTTTAGCAGCTGCTGAATTGAAAAAACCAAATGCTCCCGAAAATTGCACTGTCACGTTACACACTCGTTACGCTGTCAGGGTGAGATGTCAGGAATTGGACAGCCGTACAAAGAGAGATTATTTTACGTATGTGCTGCAGGTGTATGACGCATACACACGTCATATTATTGGCACCACAACCTCCCAGGATTCAGACGATATCAGCTTTAAAACCCTGCCAAAGGACCATGACGATTTGTTATTGTTCGTACGAACTATGGATGCCAGATCTATAACGAGTGATGCCTTTATCATATATGCTTCTTCTGCAGTTAAGACTGGTTTTGCGGGTAAGAATTCAGAGTGTTGGGAAGGTGGTGGTGTAATGTGGTTGTGGTTTGTTTACTAACAGTTTGCAGAATGGATTCTAACAGATTTTCTTCAAAATGTTGAAAGATACTCGTAGAACAACATTTGTTTTATCATTATGCTTGTTTTTTGTAGTTAATCTAGACATGTTTTATTTGATATCTTAGTGACATATATTTTAGAATAAGTTTTGACGAACATGGTCCTAATATGTTCAAGTATCAAATTTATTCCCATTAAATGGTACGTACATTCGACGAAACGGTTTTGTGTTGCTTGAGCTAAAAAAGCACGGCTATGTTGCAGTATGCCTCTCTTTTGGCATTTGGTTGCGTTGTGTTCATCGCTTACGTCTTTTTCTAACTTGACTTGTAATGGCCATCGTGAACTGTAGATCCTGTATAATTGATTATAGAGATCAAATCACGGCCTTTGGTTCATACAAAAGTATCACCATATTATTCCATTGATTCTCTGAAGATTTTTCGGAGCAAACGGCCTCAAATCTTGATCTTACGAATTTGCCTTTGAAATATCGTATGTCATTCAGGAGATGTACCCATAATGCCTTTTGTTTCATTTTGCCTCTTCTTGCAAAAAGGAACGAGAGGGGTTTTAAAGCGTTTGTATGACCAATTTATTGTAAAACGTTGGAAAAGCGCTCAAGTCTAATTTTAACGAATCAACCTGTTTCTTTTTTAATCTCGTGTGGATGAGGTCTGAAGGTCGATTATCTAAAGCTTAACGCTTAAAATCCAACACTTAGGCATGACCAAACGTTGCATTTTGAAAACGCTGACGTATGAATAAATACTCGAAGTACCATATGTTTCATGCCAATGCTTTGATAACGTGGGAATTAGACCTTTATCTCCAACTTTTTTGTGATGAAAAAACATGTAAAATGTTTTAGAATAAAGAAGCTGGTGTTTCTAAAAAATGTTGCCTAAAATACACAATATTTTGAAATTTTTACGAAATTATTAGGATGCCTTAGCGTTACAATTTCTCCCATTAATATATTTGGAATTATAAATGCAAACGTACAAGCATCAGCATTCAGAAATAAATTAAAAATGAAGGTATCAAAAGAGCTAAAATAGGAATATACCATACGTTTCATTTTTCCAAAAGTTCATAGCGACTTTTTTATTTTTACTATAGTTTACTATTTCAATACATGCTCACCGAATATAATACTCGCCCATAGGTTCTTAATCAATATATTTACTTCTATGTGATGAGAAAAAATAGATAAATTACCTAAGCAGATAAAATCTAAATACAAATACAATGTATGGTAATCCAATGTTATACGTTGTTTAAAAAATCATCAGCAACCTAAGTAATTCATGAAATATTGTACAATAAGGTGGGTCGATGTTACTGAAGGATATTTTGAATGGTCCATTTGGTCGAGTTATCATTTTAATTGAATTTTGAACGCTTAAAACGACAGATCTTTTATCAACATCCGCTTCAAAGTAACTGTGGACAAGTAAATTTCCGTGCTTTACGTCGAATAGAGGTGTTTCAGACTCTGGGTTACCGGCTGAGCCTTCGGCACTAACACGTAATGGCTTCTTCACATGTTCTACAGACCCAGTATTGGAATATCTTCATAATTTTTTCAAGTTGCACTCCCGATTGATAGATTATGCTGGACAAAAGAAACGAAGAGCGAAGTAGATTTTTCCTGAACGCTTTTTTCACCACAGGCTTCACGATATATAATGATCAACTTTTCCACGATTCAACTTGTGAATTACTGAAAATACCAAAACTATACATGAAAAACAATTGACCTTTAAGCTCCCTTCGTAACAACACCTGTCCAAACTATTGCAACACCCTATACTATGAATAGTTTAACACACATTTACCAGCTCATTATTAAAATTCCAAAGATATATTAAGATTTTCGAGTTTATTGAATATTCAACTAAGAGACGAGGTAAATTCGACTACAAATGTGAACTATTAAGGGTTAAACTAAAATCGTGTAGTTTTTATAACAGATGTCGCTTCTAGTTTATTATTCTACTATTTATCTGGCAACACCTTAATTTTGAATTGTCATCATTAGGCGTTTTTTCAGTATCTGTCATTTGGCTGAAGTTTAAACAACATAGTTTCTGTGTGCTCTGAAAATATCAACTTTTGTACCGAATGTTCTTGCGAGAAATTTCACTTCATTACCTCAATATGAATAAAATGGCTGCAGAAAGCATAATATTTAACAAAATTTGAATATCAAAACAGATTTAATCTGTTAGTCTTCTACAATTTCAATTTCAAAAAAATTTTTTTTCAAAAATCTTTTAGAATTAAATTAATGTCTACAAAAAGCACCGCTTATATTTGATAGACCTATATAATTAAAACTCAATATATAATGTCAAATGGAATAAATCAACCAACAGATATAAAAAAGTCATTAACATTAATAAATAATATATTTAAGGGAGACAAAATTTTGTTTCTGATCTTACCAACAAGAACACCAATTGCCTTTCAAAAACATGAACACAACTTAAGGACTTCTAAAAAAATATAATTTATTTGAAATATTTGATATATTTAAATATTCAAATAAGTTAATTCAAAAATCTCTCAAAACATGCACTGTATCTTCCAAAAACAATTATAATTCTGGTAATCTCTTCATCAGCCCTTAATAATATTCCAAATATCAAAATCAAATAACTATCACTATATCTCACCTCCACGTGTTTAACAGGATAAATTGCTTTAAACAGATTAACTTTAAAATTCAAGATAGTCTATGTTATTTACAAAATCACATAAAAGTGTAAGGTGTTATAAGGTTATCTTTAAACCATGGGCATTCCATAATGAGATTTATTAAAGCCTAAATATAAATATATATAAAATGGAAAAAGGCTTTTTACTTGATAGAAGAAATATAACAATATTTGAATATCAAAACAGATTTAATCTGTTAGTCTTCTACAATTTCAATTTCAAAAAAATTTTTATTCTTTTTATTCAAAAATCTTTTAGAATTAAATTAATGTCTACAAAAAGCACCGCTTATATATGATAGACGTATAATATATAAATAAAACTCAATATATAATGTCAAATGGAATAAATAAACCAACAGATATAAAAAAGTCATTAACATTAATGAATAAATATTTAAGGGAGAGAAAATTTTGTTTCTGATCTTACCAATAAGAACACCAATTGCCTTTCAAAAACATGAACACACCTTAAGGACTCCTCAAAAAATATAATTTATTTGAAATATTCAATATATTTAAATATTCAAATAATTATATCTTCCAAAAACAATTATAATTCTGGTAATCTCTTCGTCGGCCCTTAATAATATTACAAATATCAAAATCAAATAACTATCACTATATTTCACCTCCACGTGTTTAACAGGATAAATTGCTTCAAACAGACCAACTTTAAAATTCAAAATAGTCTATGTTGTATTTTTGAAATTAAAATTGTAGAAGACTAACAGATTAAACCTGTTTTGATATCTAAATTTTGTTATATTTCTTCTATCAAGTAAAAAGCCTTTTCCTATTTTATTTTATATATAATATATGATTATATTTAGGCTTTAATAAACCTCATTATGGAATGTCAATGGTTTAAAGATAACCTTATAACACCTTACACTTTTCTGTGATTTTGTTAAGAACATAGAATATCATGAATTTTAAAGTTAGCCTGTTCAAAGCAATTCATCCTGTGTTTACGTGGAGGTGAGATATAGTGATAGTTATTTGATTTTGATATTTGGAATATTATTTAGGGCCGATGAAGAGATTACCAGAATTATAATTGTTTCTTGAAGATATAGTGTGTTTTGAGTTTTGTTTAAATATATTGAATATTTCAAATAAATTATATTTTTTGAGAAGTCCTTAAGTTGTGTTCATGTTTTTGAAAGGCAATTGGTATTCTTAATGGTAAGATCAGAAACAAAATTTTGTCTCCTTTAAATATTATATATTTATTAATTTTAATGAGCGCCACCAAAGTTTAAAGATGAAGAATTATAGACAAGGTTCGATGAAGATCCATCACACACGCAAGAGCAACTTGCAAAAAAATATTTTGAACTTTGGATGTACAACCAATTTTTCACAATGAAGCTTCAATTTCCGAAAAAACCGAAGGAACTCATTTATACTCCCAATATAAAGTATGTAAATGTTAATTAATTCTTCTCTGTAAAATTCAAGTATCTCTAACTCTTTCCATTCGATAGTTGAAGTGTTTCCAAACAGAGCGGCTGTCAGAATTACCTTTGACCTCGGTATCTTTATCAGCGGATCTAATCTAGTGGTTTGGGCCTATTCCCGTTTCAAAATTCCAAAAATTACAGACAAATGGCAAAAATGGTAGAACGCTGTTCTCTTGAACAAGCGCGCAAAAAGTTCGAGCTCCAAAATAGACGATTAGTTTTCATAGAAAGTCCTATGGAGAAAAAAACTCCACTGAGAAAGAGTCTTTGAATTCGGCTCCCAAATTAATATTAGTTCCCAATTTATAATTTCATGATATTCCTCTTCACTACGTTGATGAACCTAACCTGTATTTGACAGTAAAATTATTCAGAGTATCTGCAATCCATCACCAATAGGAGGAACGAACTCTACACAAATTTCCACACCGACATGGAAAGCCTGATCCCGACAGTTGGATCTGTTACCAGCGGCGCCTGATATCTGCGATACCTTCAGGCAGCGAGGATAATGTGGGTTCATATAACGCGATTCATTTTACGCCTATGTTATTACACGTGAACTGCAAATTATCCGGAAGAAAAAAAACTGTTATTTAGAAACCAATTGATGCTCCCTGTTGAATGGGTGTAATCAGCATCCTGTTATTATCTGTATAGAATTGCCAGGTATATTGCGTAATTCTGATTCAGTTTGACAATTTCTTTCTTCCAAAAGAGATGTTCAACTTGGGCAAACTTCGATGTTTTGGTGCCGTAGCTATAGAGGCTCACTGTATTTTAACACTGCTGATAAATTCATAATATAAAAATGATAAATCGATCGCCTGCAGTAATTGCCAAAAATCATGCTCCCTGTTGAATGGGTGTAAACAGCATCCTGTCATTATGGGTTCCAAATAGGATTACCAGGTAAATTGTGTAATCCTTATTCAGTTTGAGAGACAAAATGAACTTTCCGATAAAAAATTGGTGAACCTTTGAAGAGTTTCCTCAATAACAAAATTAATTCCACATATTCGAACTCTTTATTAGAAACGAGACATACTTTCAACCATATTTTTGAAATTTTACGTATAGAAAGTTAAAGTTATGCCTTAAACCTGTTAGAGTCTTCTTCTTTTATCTCTATTATAGGCACAACTGTACCTGTTTATTCTTTATAACTTGCCTGGTCTTAATGACGGTGAGATTATCACTCCATTTTTTCGTTGTCTTCCTATACTTCTTCTCCCAAGAGGTGATTCATCACGTACAACTCCTACCATTCATTCAAGCATCCAGCCAACCTCAGTGCTTCGTTTGTTTTTTGTCCCACTTCCTACTCAACATCACCATATTCAGAGAGCTCTATGCCCAGGTATTTAAACTTAATCTGCTGCTGTATTATTTGATCATCGACAACAAGTTTGCACCTGAATGGTATTTTAAATGGTGTCAAGCTTTTTGTTGTGGATGCAGAAATGACCATGTTCAGCGACTTGGCTACACAGTAAAGATACAACAATCTCTTGAGATTGTCGTCATTTTCCGCTACAAGCACAGCATCATCGGCGTAACATAGAATTGTAATATTACTGTTGCCCATTTTATATCCCTTCAAGGAGCATACAAGCTTTATAATTTCATCCATAATCATATCACAAAGGAATGAAATCAGTGAGTCGCCTTGTCGTATCCCATTGTCTACGGGAATTTATCAGTCATTTCTCCGTCAATTCTGTCTTGCATTTTGTTGTTTTCAATGACCTTGATTAAGTTGCAAGGCCCTATCTACTGTAGAGTAAATGGACAACATCCTGTAGTTTAACCGGTCAAATGCTTCTTGTAGATCTATGAAGCACATGTAGGCAGCTCTATTATACTCAATAGATTTTTCGACAATTTGCCTTAAAACAAGGACATCCGGGGAATCTCAGTGACATAGTGAGCATAGATGCTGGCAATGGTGCCAGGGATTGCGGGTTCGAGTCCCGCTGCGCCCAGGGGTCTATTTGTGTACTCAGGTGGTGGGGTATGGCTAATGACCACAGCAGTCGATTCCATAAATGACAAGGAAAAAAATCATGGACATATGTCAAGATCTGCCCATTCTAAGGCCCTGTGGTTCGTCTGAGAGGTAGATTATGCTATTTATCTTATTGTTAATTATTTTAGTTATCAACTTCAGTGTCGAGTTCAGTAAGTTGATGCCCCTGTAATCTTTCTGTAATTGTTTATCACCCTCTTTGAACAAGGGAATCTTAATGCTTGTCCGCCATTCATCCGTTATCCTGTGGTAATCAAAGATATTTTTTGCCAGTTTAGTCAGGTGTTGTACAAAACATTGTCCGCCGTATTTGAGCAGTTCGTTTTGAATACCGTCCAAACCAAGGCACTTTCTGTTTTTCAACTGTTTAAGTGCAAGTTCTATATCTTTACTTCCTATTTGCATATTGTCATCAATATCTACTCCTGGTGTATCATTCGGCTCAACGACTTTCTCCTCCATTTTATACAGGTTTTTTAGGTATTCAAGCCAGCATTGCTTCGATATGTGTCTGGGCTCCATTAACTCTTTTATTTCCTTTCGTTGGGTTCTGATTAGACAACAGATTTGTTTTTGAAGACCATAGAAGTCACTTTCCATATGTTTAGAGGAAATTTCCCAGTGCCTGGCTGTAGTTAATCTTACGAGAGGCCCTTCCTTGTTGCGGATCATTTTGTATTGTGCGTATGATTATGGGGTCATAAGTGTTCTTTTCATCACATTTTCTTTTTATTTCATAGGTAAACTATGGTGTCCCATTTTGTTTTCTGTACGGTCCGGGCTTGGTACAGATGCCAAGTGCTTTGCTCGAAGCCTCTTTAATGTTATTCTTCAGTTTTTCCCTACTGATGTTGACATCGTCACTATTGGGTTCATTCCCAAGGCTCTGTTTAGTCCATTTTGGTATAAAGTTCTCGTTGAGTGGTCCCATAGAGACTCTATATTGAGTTTTTCTTCTTTCTTCTTTGGCCCGCTGTGTGTTTTTCGTAGTAGTTTATGGTCGCTACCGACATTGGCTGAGTTCAGTGTTCTGATTTCCTGTATCTGGGCTGAATGTTTATGTCTATCACTCAATATATAATCGATAATTGACTTATGTCCTCTGGTATTCTCAAATTTATATTTATGTTGGGCCCGATGATGAAAGAAAGTATTATTGACTCTTAATTCATTAAGTGTGCAAAGGTTGATCATGAGTTCCCCATTATCATTCAATACGTCCTCGTCAAATCGCTGTTTTACTACTGGTATGATATCACTACCAATTCTTGCATTGAAGTCTCCGAGAACTACCATCATGTCGTTCAGTGCAAGAGATTCAATAGTCACAAAAAATTCTAAAAATGCCTGCTACTTGCTATAATGCAGGGGGCAAGGCCAATATCGTTTTAGGATAGAATCCACAGTTTTCCGCAACTACCCCGTCGTTGCCTTAGCACATTGCAGCAGATATGAACTATTTCGATAAGCTGGTCACGAGAATGAATTTGGGTAGTATACACCATATCTTTGAATACACCCCAAACGAAGAAGTCTAGAGGTGTAAGGTCGGGACTTCAAGCAAGCCATCTGATCGGTCCGAATCTTTCTATCCATTTTCCTTCAAAATGAACATCCATCAATTATGTAGCTATTCTACTGTTTTGTGCTGGACATCCATTTGAAATTAAATTTGGAGCCGTTGGATCAGAGTCTTCCAATAAATAAAAAATTTCATTTTCCAAAATATTTCTGGAAGTAGCAGAACTCAAACGCTCTGGAATTACTATCGGCCCTTTCATTTTATATCTTGTCATGGCTAGCCATGCATTAACCCTGAACTGGTGTTGGAAACAGGTCGTAACAGTTGCGTATAAATTATTATGGGCCGAAACATGAGAATTGTAAAAATTAAATATTCCAGGACGTGTAAAGATCGCCTCATCGTTCCAGAATATTTGGTTGATTTACTTACTATCTATAAAATTGAGCTCCGCATTCATAATCTTGTTCTAACAAATTTTTAACTGAGGTAAGGTGGAAAGGCTGAAGAGGATTCCTTTTCAGAATTTTTTTAATGGTTTTGTCACTTATACCCAACTGTCTAGCTGCTCGTCTGGACTGGTTCTTGGATTTGACTAAAATGTTACAGAACAGCTGCTGTCCGCATCTCATTGAGATGACGATTTTCACGTTTTGTAAAGAATCGCGATAAATGAATGTAAAGGTAGGCGTTTACACAGACACAATGGTCACGTTATTTTCAACAAAAACAAGGAATAACAAATTAGGTCAGACAGAGTTAGTAAAAAACTTTCGACAAAACATAACTAACATAAATTTGCGAATATTTTTTTACTATAGCCATTAAACCTAACTTTTAATTGGAGAAAAATATTTTTTCTTGTTTTCTAGCAACATTTTGCCCATTTCTCAATGAAAATCATTTTTTTTTCTCCAATGTATTATACAGGTTTTGCACATTATTTCCATGGGGGTTCACGGGGCAGAATTCACACTAAACTTTGACCAGAGATTATGGCTGAAGAAAGTTTTATAATAATTGTTTCCTTAACCACCCTATAATAAGTAAATATTCCATAAAAACCTCTAGTAAACCATTCTAGTCTAAGAATAATTTTATGCTATTTCTAATATGATGACTGAATTTTGATCAAGATGATAGTTTTCAAGTTATGCTTATGTTTTCAATGAAAAAGTTGTGACACCCAACAAAATAGTAGTATCTTGTATAACTTTACGACGAAAGATAATTGGATCATACTCTATTATGTGGTAATTTTATAATACGTTCATGTAACTAAAGACTTCAATCCATAAAGATATATTCATGCTTTAAACGCGATTGTAATTGCCTATATTATGTCAAATATCAGTTCAGTGTAAACCAACAATCTTGTGTTAAACAACTGTTTTGACACTCGTTCATTTATTCAAAGACGTCGCATATTTAATCAAGTATTAAATATTTGGAGAATACAAGCAAAATTCAGCAAAGAGATCCAATGGGAAATCCTCGATATCCGCTAGTGTTTAGTGAGAGTAGAGATGCATACTTTAAACAACGTTTGGCAAGTATTCGAACTTCATTTTTTCAATCTTAATATATATAAATCTCGTGTCACAATGTTTGTCCTCAATGAACTCCTAAACCACTTAACCGATTATCATAAAATTCGCACACCATGTGCAGTTCGATCCAACTTGAGAGATAGGATAGTTTAAATCTCAAATTATAGTCGCAATTTTAATTTATTGCTAATTATTTGTCTGTCATTATTTGACAGTCACAATTATCTGTTAACTCCAAATGATTCTAACAGATGTCGATACCTTTCGACTGGGTTGAGTAAGTAATCAATAGATGGCGCTGCTATGGTAAATCTACGAACGTGTCATATAAGCTACATTTTAACAGCATAATTACTACGTGTTGTTGACGCTATAAAATTAATTAAATTTATTTTGTAGTGAACGAAATACCGTATAATTCAATTATTTCCACTTTTTAAATTTTTGGTGTTAGCATAGCCGGTCACGTGTTACTTAGACTGAAGTGTAAATTGAATTCATATTATAATGAAGATAATACAGTGAAATTAATCCTGTTTTTTACTTATTAAACAAAATGAGGAGATCACCATATATTTTTACAAATATCATCCGTGTGAAAAAGCATTGTGGACTCCGTGACTGATGTTCTCTTATTGTTCCTCTTAGATTGTTTACTATAATGTAATATAACAAAAACTTTAGCCACAGCAACGCGTGGCCGGGTCAGCTAGTTTTCTTATAAGTTTCTCAGGGATTATTCTTTTTTATAGGAATCATCAGAATAAAACATTTCAGATTAAATCACTTGATAAGAGTTACAAGCGTTATTCAAGTTATTCCTTATTCAATGTGATAAGATAATAAAATTTTGGGTATTCGAATTTGTCATTAATTTTAAAATAGAAATAGGTTTTTTACTTGATAGAAGGATTATTCAAAACATTTTTGAATATCATACAGATTTATTCTGTTAACCTTCCCCAAATTATAATTTCAAAAAATTTTTCTTCAAAAACTTTTAGAATTAACAACGCTATATATCTACTTAATTGACACAGTGTGCTCTCAGACATTTATTTCATTTAATACTGAAAGTTTTTGAATGAAAATTTTTGTGTAAATTAATATTTCTAAGAGGTTAACAAAATAAATTTGTATGATATTCAATTTTTTTTTAAATAATACCTCTATCAAGTGAAAACTTCTTTTTATTATCTTATTGTATATATAGTAAATATATAATTTGGTTTACACTTATAACATATTATCATTTGGTTTTAAGGATCAATAAAATACCTTGCGAATTTTGTATAGTTTCTGTGGCGAACATAGAATACGTAAAATTTTTAAAAGTTCACTTCATTCTAGTGTTTCTTCAGATAGCTGCATTCAGTTTGGTAAGATATATTTTGTTAAATATTTTTAATTTTTAAATGTGAAAGATGAAAGATGAGTTTCCGTTGTAATAATTTTTTTAAATTTTTTTAATGGAAGTTATTTTGAGCAAGTCGTTTTAGAAGAAGTTCTTGAGGTTATGTTTTGCATTTTTGTAAAGGAATTTGGATTTAATAAAACAAGGAACGAAACAAAATTCTGTATCCTTCAAGTATTTACTTAGATTTAATAGATAATTCATATTTCTCTGAATTGTTTTATTCCCTTTGGTACTGTGTGATAAGTGTTTAATTTTATATGTCTACTACATTGACACAGTGTGTTCTTAAATATTCATTCAATTCGATTCTAAAAGTTGTTGAATAACAATTTATGGAAATTAAACTTTGTAGGGGGTCAACGGAATAAATCTGTATGATATTTAAATATTTTTTTCAATAAAGTGAGAAAAGCGCATTCAAGACCATCTGACGATTTCGATACATTGATATAGTACTCTGTCAAGAAAGTATCGGGAATTATCAATTAAAACAACATTTTTACATTTAATCGTCAAAATTTATTGGGTCGCCTTCAAAATAGGCTCCATTTGCTCCAATACATCTATGCCAACGGCACTTCCAATTGTCGAAACATTTTTTATAGGCGCTTTTCGAGATGGACTTCAGCTCTCGCGCCGAATTTTGTTTTATGGCTTCAATCGACTCAAAACGGGTGCCACGAAGGGGCAATTTTAGTTTTGGGAAGAGCAAAAAGTCGCAGGGAGCCAAATCCGGCGAATACGGTGGTTGCTGAAGAACCTTTGTTGAGTTTTTGGCGAGAAAGTCAGTCACAATCGTAGCTCGGTGAGAAGGCGCGTTATCGTCATGCAAAATCCATGAGTTTTTCGCCCACAAATTTGGCCGCTTCTTACGGATACGCTCACGCAAACGTTTCATAACGCCTAGGTAATACTCCTTGTTTACCGTCTGACCCTCTGGAACGAATTCGTAGTGCACCACGCCACGGATATCGAAGAAAACAATGAGCATCACCTTCATTTTCGAGCGGCTTTGGCGTGGTTTTTTTGGTTTCGGCTCATTTTTTGCCACCCATTCCGATGATTGCTGGCTTGTTTGCATATCGTACTCGTAGACCCAGGTCTCATCACCAGTTATAATGCGTTCCATGAATGTAGAATCGGAATTACAGCGATCCAGCATGTCTGAAGCAACCTGTTCACGATGACGTTTTTGAAGAAAATTCAGGTCTTTCGGTACGAGTCGTGCGGTTACCTTTCTCATGCCCAAAATATCAATCAAAATCGTACGTGCGGACTCGTGGGATATCTTAAGATCATGTGCTATCTCTCTCAAGCTGGTACGACGGTTTTCCAGCACCCTTTCCTTAATTTTATCGACGTTATCTTCGATCGAAGCCGTCGATGGGCGACCACTTCACGACCGTCCTTGAAGGCTCTGTACCACTTATATGTACGAGTTTTCGATAGAGCATTATCACCAAAGGCCTTTTGCAACATTTTCAATGCATCGGCACACGAAAATTCATCTGCAACACAAAACTTTAAACAAATTCTTTGCTCAACGTAATCACCCATAGTAAAAATCGGCACGCACTCTGACATCGACTGACTTAATCAGCTGTTGCAATTTTTTTGAAATTTTACCTGCCTCATTGCCCTGCCAGATTTAAATCGATAATTCCCGGTACTTTCTTGACAGAATGTATATTATTTCCCCGTATTTATGTTGAGAAATTGTTTATTTAAAATATCTTCGTATAATCTCTCTAGGAGTTTCTGTTTTTTTTTTGTGTTTTGTTACGTTTATGTCTATGGTGAACTTTTTAGTGGTCCAAGATGGATGAGACGGTTCTTTATGTGTGATGGTAATAGAGACAGATGAGCTTAATAAGTTAAAGTTAAATCTATCACTCCTGATTTCACGTGGACTCTCATATAGGATCGTAATTTCTCTCTATATATAAATAAATATGCGGCAACTTTCGAGAAATTAACGCAAGTAAAACAGTCTCAAGTACATTGAATTTTTACATTGAAATTTCAATCTGGATTCAGTGTTTGAATTGACACATCGGGGCCGCTAGCTCACCAGCGTCAGCAGAATTAAAAGAACCGGACTTGAATTCTTAGAATTTAATTTTACCAAATGAGCTTTCAGCTCTGTCCTCTTGAAGATTTTTATCATGCGAACTAATATAAATAAATCATAGACCACGTCACTACGTTTTCTTTCTTCAAATGTCAGTACATACATTCCCGAGTTTAAATATTTATTTTGAGTTTGGATCTATTTGGGTTATAATTTATGGACAACGTGGTTCGTCAATGGGAAATATGTAAAATAATCAGAATTTCCATACTGATTTTATCCTATTACAGGTAATAAACACTTATTATATGCCCATGGTGTTATGAATTTGAAGAATATTGAATTTCTTACAAAGTTGCCAGCGCATAACTATCAGATTTGTTTATTCTTATCACACTCGTAAGTTCTGCTATTATATACTCGGCTTTGTCCAAACAATTTGCATGTTAACCTTTCTATAATCGTTATAAGTTTATGTACCAAAAAAAAACGTTATAATGTGCATTTCTGACATACATGCACAAAAAATTATTAAACTCGATTAAAACTTACCACACTTTAAACCAGAGAACCTTTCTATAATAATTGTAAGTTTATATATTTGAAAATAATATCAATAGGATACGGAAAATTTGCATCTTCAGAAAACATCATTATTTTTTTGTGGATCAGTTTATTTTCACCATATTGAATGGTGAAAGTTCTCCCCCGACATCGTATTAATTGAAAATCAACCACCTTGTGAAAATTTTCAGAATATTCTGATTCTCAATTCATTTATTTTTTTATTGAGCTTCTTTTTGAGAATAATAAAAAAGATAGCTTTCAAAAAACCATATCTAACAATTAAATCAGAAGATCAGTTTTCAAAAGATAGGATTGTTTTAGGATCTGCCGAAAAGTACTTGAATAATCAAATCAAAAAGTCATTTCCATCCACGCTGTCTCCGTCCCATGAAGTTTCAAACAAAGTTACAGTTAATTTTCGCGTGAAAGCCTTGCACACTCCATACAGTGAAAATGCAATAGCCCTGAGAACCATGCTCTTCTTGCTGAAATGAATACCCATTTCTACTTTCCAGGAAAATTCTTTCATTCAAGGCAGCTTTATTTCCCGGTTAGTTGAAATATAAAGCATACAATTGTGCCACCCGCCTTTACTATTTATGAAAGTGAACAAGCAATTTGTTGCAAGTGCCGGAAGCAAAGTGAAACTTCATTCTCCGGAAATGGTCACGTTTGGTGCTGGTTGCATTTCACAAATTATTGAAGTATCGCCCTATTCAACGGAAGTTATGAGAAGCCGTATGATGGCATAATTGATATTCCTGTAAAGAATTGTGTATGTAGAGATACCTCTATGAATTATTCCTAGTAATTGACTAATGTCAATCAATTAGTATACAAATTCCAGGATAAGCAAGTGTGATAAGAGAGAGGAATGTATAATTAGCTTTAATGCCTAAATACATATATTGCAAATTACAAGTTTGTATTGTTTACCAAATTGAAGGAGTCGTTTCGGTATAGTTTTAATTGCGGTGAAAACACTATCTTTTTCGTTGAAGCTTTTTCACCGAATTCACTTCTATTGGTATCACTGTTGGGTTCACTTTTCACAAATTACTATCTAATTAAAAATAATGTAGATAATACATTCACTTCCAGGCCTTTAGTGCATTACAGTGTTATTGAGAGAGGTTGTTCCTTGGAAGGTGAAATGCGAATATAAATTAATTCAAGCGTAGAGAGAGATGTGTGATTATAACTTGAGAGACAAAGAGAAATGTGATTAGAACTTGCTTCTAGAGAATGTGTGTGGAATCAGAACTTAATGTTTGATGAGTAGAGATGATTGTGTGACAGTTTGGTCGAAGCACGAAGGGAGTGCCAACGAGCGACTTTTAGGGATTTCTTCAACTGAACCTTGCTACTTCTCATTAGAGACGGCCCTGACGTTCGAAATTATTTTGTCATCTATACTTAGGCCTTTCATGTTTATATTTCGATCTAGTAGTTGTAAGAATTGTCATTGAAACTGTTTACACTTCAGATTATTTGTTTTCTAATGATTATATATGGCCTTAGAAAACATGGAAAGTCATTTAGAGATTTTGATATATTTATTATTATTATCCTGATACTCCTAGATCTTCTGTGAAGATCCCTCAGAAGCTTTTTCAGCTTGTGCGAGTTAGGAGTTCAGTTGTGTTCTGTATAGGCTTTGTTACTGCGATCTTGCGCCACTTTAGGTCACAACACTGTTAATTTTTGACCCAACAGTGAAATGGTGGCAGACACCCGTCCAACTAGAAAATTTCTTTTCTACCTGAACAGGATTCGAACCCGAACTTCCCGGTCACGAGCCCGATGCTCTCCCGCTGAGCTATCCACACTCATATTATGACTGTTAATTTCTCATGACACAGCATTCGGAATTATAAACTGACTCTATCCTTCTTTACTTGCATTAATTTCATAATTTTCCTGTAACCAATAAGAAGGTTTCTTTCGTTCATTCAAATGGACCTTCCAATCAATTACGTTTATTTCCCTCTTTTGCATTGAGCACCTCTGACGTTCAGTCTTTGAAAAGACTGTAAAATTATTATTCTAGTAATAGTCAAACTTGTCGCATGTAGCCTTCGCTACATTATGCACGATTATTCGGGTAGTCAAATTTGTTGTACGTAGCTTGTGACATTTCGGTCGAAGCTTTCGCGGTTATCATTGTTAATATATAATCCAGACGATTGCTAAAGTATTGGCAAATTCATTACATTCGTTTTTAGTGTAATAATCATACTTTTTGACTTGGTTTATATACAGTAAACCAGTTATTATAGTTTGTTGTTATCATAGTGTACTATGAGTGTTTTACTTTAATTCCCTACAATCTTCGTTGGTTTATCTTATTAGATAAAGAAATCTAGTTCATCATCGAGATAACTACATACAAGTGCTTTTGAAGTAAAACTCTTCGCTATCTATGCCAAAAATACAGTCCACTAAATAAGTCGAAATTAATCATCAAGATTGATTGAATTTCAATTGCCTGTTATTTCAAAATATTGAAATAATAAGCAAAATACTACGTTACAAACCTTTTTGACTGACTGGTAGAATGAAAGACTCTCTTAGGGCTAGAAATGTGGTCAGATTATTTCCGAAAACGACATACGACTGGTGTCGTCCGTTCTAATAGGTTTCTAAGAAAACTGTGAAGGGCAAAGGTTCCTAGAAAAAAATGAGACATATTTGGAAGGCCTGAATTCCTGACTCGGGAATCCTAACTGTTATGTACCTGCATCGTGAATTAAAAATTCCTTGTTCGGTGTAAAATCCGAACATAAGTTCCCCGGGTTGGACTGTTCGTCCAAAAACTCAAAAAGATTCCTTGGAGCGATTTGGAATTTTATGAGGAGGAAGTGTGAATAAAAAAACAACTAGTGGTGAGATCCTCGATTTAAGAATCCTGGGGTACGGAGAAAAGTTTATTGATGAGACGTGTACGATTTCCATCGAGAATATCATAAACATGTGTTTGCGTCAGGAGGGCATCAGAGGTGTATGGAAGTTTCATTCCACGTGTGAGCACAAAATCCTTATGAGACTCGAGAGCTTTAGAAAGGGGCGAATTTTGTTTCATATGTCGTTGTGGGTGGTTCTATACATCGTGCAGGGTCAGAGGAGGTGTTACACCGAAGAATGTCCTGTAAAATCGTCTGCTGTCTGAATCGGCACGGAATATTGAACAGATCGTGTCATTAGACAAAGAACAAAGGGAGGTACTTTTGGCTGTGTTAACTCCATTAACTAATCTTGACGGCTCTTGCGGAGAGCATGAAGGTGGATCAGTTTGCACGTTTTTACCATCTGGGGCCTTTACGTTCGTTTTGAAGTACATTGTATAACAATGCTGAACTCAAACAAGCCCGATTAGGTTTTGTTGATTTCTGGGACATAAGTAACATATTTCGAAAGTTGTTGGTAGATCCTTTAAGAAAAGAATTTATGAACACGGTTATACGTTGGACATCTCACACTTAGCATATGGTATTTAAAAGAATTTGGACATAATTTCAACATCAAATACGAGATTATCGAAAATGAAATTAAAAGTACCAGACTCACACTGCTGGAATTTTTATTTATTTGAGTATTTACTATAATTGATTCGAATATATACTACAGTTTTTTTATATCCCTTTTTGCATTATTTTACTTATCTGTATTTCCGAAACTTGACAGTTATTTGTAGTTCTTGTCTAAACCATACCTAGCTACATATCAGGTGAAGGTATAATTTCTAGAGTTTATTCAAAATGTAAGCCTGAAAAAGATACACTGTTAGTAAAACAATTGTTGTATATAAATGAATTATAGAAATATTCTTTTTTATTTTACTTAATTCCAGTATATCATTTAAAAATTGACTGACATATCACTGATATATCCTTCGACAATAATAAATGAAGGAAGTTTCCTCAATTATTCACGAGAATTGAGGATCCAAAATAATTCGCTTTAGATACATTCATTCCGCCAACATACATAGTATAAGATAATGAAGATCGACAAAACAAACACATCTACAAAAGCGAGACCGTCTTTGGATGTATATTACCCATTGAAACTTTAAAGTGAATTCTTCCCTTAAGTTGATCTACAACGCAAGATAAACCATAATCTAATCGACATTTCCCGGGAAGACTGTGTTGCTCTTGAACCCGACGAAAACACTCCCCTTCTGGATTCGGGAACGAATCGGCACTGCAACTTCCATAATATTTCGCGGTGGCAAACAACCCTTAGTATTCCACTTTGAACCGGCGTCGCATATATGTGATCTTAATCGGATAGAGTTCGCAAACTTCCGAAACTTTCAACATTTTACACGATCCGAAACGTTTCCAAACCTACTTTTGATGGTGACTGCATTTCGAGGGGAAAAATCCCGGAGACAAGTGTAAACAATTGTCATAACTTTCTGGTTTTCTACTCTTGTGTGGGATGTGAAAGCAGTTAAACTGAATATGCGTTCTTTGAATATATTCTACGGTCTAGTAAACCCGTGTAAAAAGGATTTCAGGGTAAAAGTTCTGTCCTCTCCAATATGAAAACTGACAAAAGACGGTGATGGCTCGTGAATTCTGAAAGAGAGTGGCTACAAACGAAACACGTTTCAAGCTACAATTTATTGTGAAGTCAAAAATTAACACTACTGGGAGAAGTTATTAGTCTTAACTTGTACAGAACAGTTCTTGTCCATGATCCGATTAAAAATGTTTTGATTCAAGAATTAAATTGAGCATTGTAAATTCTAGGAAGCTACAGAAGACGAATAAATAATGAACTCAATGGAGATATTCAGGCTGTGTTTAAGATAAAGGTCAACGTTGATACGCTCATTTTTTTTAAATTTTTAGTCATACCATTTTCACGAAATTTCACTCGAATATGCGCGTTAATCCAGATCTATTGAATCTGTAGTTACGAAGATATTGGAAAAAATATGAAAATTTTTGAACGTGAATAACTGCGAATTCATTCTATTCTTCTCAATAACAAACTTGGCCGAGATATTTAGACCCCAAACCGCCCACGGAAGTTTCAAAGCTCTAGCTTTTTCCGTTCGAATGTTAGCGTGTGTACGGACGACCGGCCGGATAGAATTACTTTTGAACTCTGCTAGAAATTCATTTTCAGACATTTGGGCCAAACAATGGCACGGTGTTTCCTAAAACAAGCGCGCAAAAATATATCGTTGAAATGACAATCAAAACTTTTTGCCATGATTTTTTCAAACGTGATTATTCTAATTTCCATATATTCATTATGAATGTAACAATTGTTTCGCGATTAGGGAAGCATTAATGGTGATAATATTGACGGATGTTAATTATTTATGAATAAAGGAAGCTTATTTGATTGTCCGTATAAAACCTATTGATATTTTAAATATATATATATGGATATATAAAACTTGTTGACGATATTATATATTGTTTTATAGGACTATATAGTCCCTCTGAACCTATAAAGTAACATATAATATTCACAACATATTGACAATATTATTATTTTATAGGTTCAAATAGACTATATAGGCCTATAAAACAACCTATAATTTCGTCAACAGGTTTCATAAGGACAATGGGAGAAGTTTCTTGTATTCATCACTAATTTATATTAGTGAATATTCACAAAGAAACTTCGAAATCTGACAATAGCATTGATTCTCTTGATAATACCATCAGCGAATCTAACAATTCACATCTATTTTGAATTTCTCGCAAACCCTCATAAAGATAACACCCAATTATGAACTTTCAACAACATAATTCACAGACAACACATGAAATCTTCAACATATCTATAGATTTGTTGACAATATTATTGTTTTATATTAGGAGCATAATAAAATTGAAGACTTATTGTGAAAAATCTGTTGTACATTCAATGTTCAAAGTATTGTCTGTCGCTAGCAACTAATCTTTCCCATCTTGCTGGCAATTAACGGATCCCATCGCGAAGAAGGCTCCTTGGCCGCTATCTATGCCTCGATCCATTTTTTGACTTCATTGTAGTTAGAGAAGTACTGGTCAGCCAAGCCATGATGCATCGATCGAAAGAGATGGTAATCAGAAGGAGCAATGTCTGGGCTGTGCGGTGGATGGAGTTGGACTTCCCATTTGAACGTATCTAAGTACGTTTTAACGGGCGACGCAATATGTGGCCGTGCATTGACATACATTCTCGATAATTTTCTCGTCTCTGTTGACGTATTGCGGAAGTTTCTCTCATAATTCTCGGCCCAAACGCATTAATTGTCATTGATAAACCTCTCCTATGATTCTTTCGTTCGATTGTAGCAGCTCATAATATACCACAACTAGCCGGTCCCACCAAATACACAGCATGATCTTCTCGCCATGAATATTAGGTTTGACAGTTGATGATGAGGCATCCATACGTCCCCCGACGTTTTGGATTGTAGTAATGGGCCCACTCTCTATCACCAGTCACAATTCGATGAAAACCCCCTTTCTTTTTGCCTTTGGAGTAATTGTTCACACTTTAAAAAACAGCATTCGACGTTTCTTGGCTTCAGTTTATACGGCACCCAATTTCCAACCTTTTGGATCATTCCCATTGTTTTAAAACGATGGCAAATGGATGGTTGAGTGACTGCAAGAGTTTTTGCGAGTTCCTCTTTTGAATCCGGCAAACCACTTCTAACAGGTTCCTTCAGCTAAAGCATGGTTACTATAAACATCCACTAAAATATGATTACTTTTGGCAGCTTCTTTTTTTACAGGGTGACAAGAAAAACCTCGGACAAACTTTTTTCATTTGACTTTATTAAATAAAAGAAATTAAACAAAACAACAGCGAGTAATAATAACATAGACATTTGGTAATAATATATTTAAGCGGTTCCGAAGTTACTTCCTTTGGCGGCGATACATAGCTTCGGATGCTTCTTGAAATTTTCGGCAATAGGTCGCAGCTCTTCGGGCGTTAATCGGTTCCATTCCCGGCGCATGAATTGCTTTTGTAGTGTTTAGCACACGCCCTGAGCTTCAAAATCGACACACGCTGTAGTCCCTTGGCTTGAGATCCGGCGAGTAGGGCGGCCATTTTGCAGATGTGATGGAACCTGGAAAATGGGTCACCATTCTTGCGCATTTTCGCTTTTCGGACGGAGCGGAATCCTGCTGAAAGGTCCAATGCGTGTCACCGAAGTGCTGTTGGGCCCACGGAAGTACTACGGCCTCGAGAATGTCGCAGCGGTAGATTTCTTGATTGATTTTGACCCCTTGATCGACGAAAACCAAGGGCGTTTTGTCGCTGGCGCAAATTCTACCCCAGACCATGACGAATTGCGGATTTTAACAATGTTCAACGATGGCCGAGGTAGTGAGAGCGTCTGCGGACCAGACTCTGTCGTTTTGGTGGTTGTGGGATTGTTCTACGGTGAAAAGCTTCTCGTCTGTTAAGAGAAGGCACTCCCATTGCTGGTCGGCGGAGAGACGAAGGAGTTGACGGCACCTTTGGAGTCGTCATACGCGCTTTTTTTCATTCGTGAGGAGTTTAACTTTTTGAAGCTTGTACGGCTTGAGGTTGAGCTCCTTTTTGGACATTTGACGAACAAGTTCACGGTTTATACCGGTCTCACGGGCTATTTTCCTCATGGAAGCCCTCGGATTTCGATTGACTCGCTTCTTGACGATATTGCGATTGCTAGGCGTATTGACAATGCGTTTTCTCCCACGACCATCACAGCCAAACTCCTTGAAACCGCAAATTGTATCGGACACGGTTTGTCGAGGCACATTGAGTAAACGAACAATTTCGCATTGACGCTTATCTTGACGAAACAGCTCCAAAATTGCATTACGTTTGTTTGACATTCTAACACTCTGCAAAATGAAGTAATATCAAACTGAAAATTCACATATTAGCACAAGAAAGTGTAGAGAATCTAACAGAATAAAAATTATTTGGCTGCGCTAGAATACTTTTATTACAGAACACAGTAAAATTTGTCCGAAGTTTTTCTTGTCACCCTTTATATTTGAATAATGAAGTAAAACTTGCCGCAAGAACACATTATTCGGTACATAAGTTGACATTGTCAGTGCACATATTTTCAGCGAAATAACAGCTACTGAAAAGAAAGCCTAGTGATGATACTGAAGGTATTGCCAGATAAAACAATGGAATAATAAAGTAGAAGTGACATCTGTTAACAAAGCCGCACAAACTCATTTCTTACTCCTAATAGATTCAGATAAACTATAAATACCTATGAAATAACATCTAATATCTTCAGCAGATCAACTCCAGAGAGTCTAAGAAATAAAGACTGGAATTGTGATGAAGTTTATTACTAACCGAAGAATGCGCGCAAAAATAATCACATAGTCTATGTAAAACAAAAATATACGTTTATTTCTGTTACAGCTTCAACCCCCGTCCTGCTACAAATCACTCCCCTGCTAGGCGCGCTAATAGGGGTGGTGGCCGCATTGACTCTTGTTGCAGTTATTATTGTCATCGTGATACGGATCAGGGGTGGCGGTGATAGGGACGACAAGGATTATGACGACGGGGGACTCTCGATGGCCGGAAGGAGGTCAGTATCGCGACATGGAGACAAAGCGAGCACGGAACCCCTTAACAAAGATCTTAACGACAGCGTGGACAGTTTGGAGGAGAAGAACCCGGACATAATACCTCAAAGCAACGGCGAAGACGACTATCAGGACGAGGAAAGGGCGTTCGAAAGGCTGAATAACGCACCTTCCAGGATTGTGAGCAGGATACAGAGCCCAAATAGCCAGTCTAAGAATGGATCATACGATAAATATAACAAAAAGGTCAGTTTTGTTTAATTATAAGTGGATAACTTATTTTTGTAAAAAAAGTTCCAAATACTTCATTCCATATATTGTGTTAGTTTTAAAAAATAAAATACAAAGATTTAATCTCTTTACATTTTCTTGATTTTTTATTGTTGATTGAATCACAAAAACATCAACGTCAAACAATTCACGATTTTCCTCAGACCCCCAAATAAATTTCGGTGTTGCTTATTGTATTTTGTATGTTTATTGAATAAAATAGAAAAAGGCTTTTTACTTGATAGAAGAAATATAACGAAATTTGAATATCAAAACAAATTAAATATAATATGTTGTCTTCTACAATTTTAATTTCAAAAAATTTTATTCAAAAAACTTTTAGAATTAAATTAATGTCTATGTCATATTTATTTCATTAGATAAACAAAGCTTGTTAGTTCATCATCAAGATAACTACATACAAGTGCCCTTCGCTATACTAAATCAAAATACAGTCCAACAAACTTTTCATAATTAATCATCGAGATTAATTAATTTGGAATTGTCTGCAATTTCAAAATACTGAAATAATAGGCAAAATACTCCGGTAAACTAACTGTGGTACGAAACAGATCTATTAGGATAAAATAATAAAAAACGGGGGGAAATTTTTTACTTGATATGATTTTTCAATCCCTTAAATGTCAAAGAGAGTAATTATGTTTCATACTAGCATTATGAAAAACAAATTCTACTCCAAAAGTGCCCTACGTAAATTTGATAAATTCTTCGGAAGAACCTCTCTTTAAGAGGTTCTTTCAAAAATCTTTTCAAAAAAAGGTAGCATATCTTCACAAAGGCAATTTGACATTCTTACGGATAATGTTCACTCCACTTTCATGTCAGCAAAATAAAAAATATCTATCATACACACGACCATCTGTTCTTTCAAACTAAGATGGAACACAAATGGTATCTTAATTCCTATTCTATGTTCGTCCACAGAAAATAAACAGAGGTTGTATGAAGTATTTTTCAAGACTCAGTTATGTAAAAAAAATACTGTGATGAGTGAAAGAAACAAATTTTGATAATTATATATAGAATACAATAATAAAAAGGAGAATTTTCACTTGATGTAAAGTTTGAGTATGTTAGATATTTGTTATTGGTTGTCTTTGTTTTGTTGGCATGAAAGTGGACTGAAGATTATCGGTGAGAATCTTAAATCGCCTTTTTGAACATATGCTATATATTATATACATAGCATATATTAATATATAGATTTTTTCGAGAAAACTTCAAGAAGAAGGTTGTTTCGAAGAATTGCTCTGATTTTTGTTTTGTATTTTTAGAGTGGAATCTGTTCATAATGCTGGTATGAAATACTATATCCCCATTAAACGTTTGTTGAGTGAGTTCGATCAATATTCTATATTTTCTTTTGATTATTGTTGTTTAATGAGTGTTAATTCTACTAAAAACACAGTGTTTATAAGGCTTTTATTCAATTTGATTTTCAAAAATTTTTGGGAAATTTTATAAAATTCAAATTTGTAGCGAGGTATAACAAAAAGATTCTGTTTGATATTCAAGATATTAACTAATAGGAGTTATTGAATGAAGGATAAATTCGTAATAGAACAAAAAGATAATGAAGAATAGTTCAAAAATTGCAAAAAATTACGTATTTGACTTTCGAACGACAGAACACAGAATCCAGTGTTTTTATTCATCATATGGGGTTTCTCTCAGAAATAATTCTCAAGTTCCAAATGTTCAGGGTGAATGGACTATTGAACAAGCGCGCAAAAGCTGCTGACTTCTCGTCAGTGCTTTTCTCCAATTTCTTGCTCAAAAATTCATTACTTTTATTATTATTCATTACTTTCATTTATTTATCCATCAAATGGAAATTTTAATTGAATCGATCGTTACTTGACGGAAATTCATTTTAATTAAATAAAATAGATCATTTCCACCATTAATTATTAACGACTGTTTCGCCAACACTGTGGCTTCGTCAAGCTCACATTTTGAACTAACTCTAAACATCAGATACATAGCACTTGTTATACATATAGCTAAAAACTTGAAAAAAGTGGCCGTACAACTAACAATTTTCTGAAATAAAAATAAGAAAAACAATACAAATAACCATCAATTCACAAAAATACCGATAAAGAAAAATATGTGAAAAAAAGGATATAAATGACCATGAAATATTTTGAGGTCAATTATCGGAACTACCCCAACAAGTAAAAATATTCAACAATGGGGATTTTACAACATCTGTTTGGTCGTCAAGGAGAAGTTTAAGGTTCTTGTACCTACTAATTTCTACTGCTTCCAAAAGCCTGAGTCTGGTATTTTTATTTTCATAATAGATAGTTCCGTAGTTATTGCTGATGTTCATTTGAAAAAATTTAGACATAGGGTCAACAATAACTATGAAATTATCTATTATGAAAATAATGATAGGGATCTTGCTACATCTATTTGGTCGAGAAGAATTTAAAGGTTTTTGTACCTACTAATTATTAATTACCTTCTCGTCGATGACCTGGGTAGTCTCGGTGTTCAAGCATTTGCTGATGGCCTGGCAATCATAGTGAAAGTTAAATCGGAAGTGACGTTTTCAGCCGTCCTTTAAGAGATACTGTCTCTTAACCCACAAAAGGTAGAACAGTATCAAGAAACCGAAACTAGATGGATTAGAACTGCTGACAATCCGTGCTGAAATAATACAATTCTCTGATGAGGAAAAATAGCTGGGAATAGTCCTGGACAAAACTCTCAGTTGGAATGCATACCTAGACCAAGTGTGTCATAAAGCCATAATAGGATTCTGGACCTGCAGGCGAATCTGCAGTAAAACCTGGGGTTTAAAGCCCAGGCAGATGTATTAGCTATACCCAATGGTAATTAGACCACAGATAACGTATGGCGCTGTAGCGTGGAAGAATGACCAACAAACGACTGGCCAACATAAGCTCACACGACTACAGAGACAGGCTTAGCTCCCAATTACAGGTGCGTTTCGCGCCACACCCACGGAAGCCATAGAGGTCCTACTAAATCTACTATCCCTGCACCTGTTCATACAGAGGGAGGTGAAACGGACCACATACAAACTACATCAACTATCGATCGACAGGCCAGAGGAAATAGTGATGGGAGGCTCAGGAATTCTGGACGAGCTTTAAACGAACAGTACCCTATCGATGCCCTCGGATCTAATGACAAAAGTCACGAGCCAAGAACGGCATTTCAATGTAATCGTCTCGAATGGAACGGGAGTCTATGGGAGCAAACCGAGAATCGGCATCTCTAAGTCTCGGTCAATACGCATATTCCAGGCAGAACTATTTGCCATTGAGACCGAAGTTGATCTGCTGATAAAACGGCAAATCCACCACGGAAATATCGAAATATTTATCGACAGTCAGTCAGTACTAAAAGCTCCAAAATCCAGCTGTACATCGAAACCAGTCTGGAGTTGCCGCAAGGATCTAAATAGGCTCGGTATGCATAACAGAATCACCCTTGTTTGAATACCGAGCCACTCAAACTATTTGGGTAACGAAGAGGCAGATCGGCTGGCGTTTGCTGGAGCCACGCTGTGTCTGGTAGGCCCAGAACCATTCCTGGGAATACCACATGACGTAGCTCAGAGGAAAATAACAGGCAGGATGAACTTTAGACTAGAGTCTTTCTAGCTGAGCCATCCTGGCCTGAAGCACTCGAAGGCGTTCCTTGGAACAGCTTCGAACCAAAAGATAGCAGACTTAGTGCTAGGTCTAGACAAAACTAAACTTAGAAAACTTATCAGGATTATGACAGGTCACTGCAGGCTGAAAGCGCATTTGCACAAAATAGGTCTGGCAGAAGATAATGAATGCAGGCTGTATCTTGAGCACAGTGAAACAGCCATGCACATCATCTCAGAGTGCCCAGCGGCGAGTCGCATCAGATTCGAGGTCTTTGGTCAGGCTATCATAGCCCACTACGATCTGAAAAAATTACCCCCGAACAAGATTATCGGTTTTACCCAAAAACTGAATCTTGTCGGGAATATAAATCAGGGGACGTGGACGCAATGGTGGACAGACGCACGCTCATTATAAATAATAATAATAAATACTTATTGAGGTAGTATTGACCCCAATATATTTTATGGTTATTTATATATATTTTGTCACATATTTTTCTTTATCGGTATTTCTCCGAATTTATGATTACTTGTATCCCCTCTTTGCAATGGTTTTCTAATCTTTATTTCGAGGTAGTTCCGATAATTGACCCCAATATATATATTATGGTTATTTATATCCTTTTTTCCGCATATTTTTCGTTATCGTTGATTATTTGTATCTCCTTTTTACAATGTTTTTCTTATATTTCTTCCCGATAATTGTTAGTTAGTTATAATGCCACTTTTTTCAAGTTTTCAGCTTATAAAAAGAGTTGTGTAATGTTTCGAGTAAGTTCAAGATGTAAACTTGACAAAGCCACAGTGTGTCGTTTATAATAAATTGTGGAAATAATCTATTTGATTTTATTTTATTTCACCAAATAAACTCTCGAAGTACTTTTTGTATTACCTAGAGACCTATTTCAGAACGTACAATGATTATTGGGGCGAAAATGGGTTTCCGCCCCAGTTCAATGTGATTGAAGCAGAAACGAATCGGAGTTCGCTGTTTGAGAGATAGCAAATAAAAATAATTCCGAAGATCGATACAGCTTAGAGCTTCCACAAACCCGTATAAATTCGTTTCAATTATTGTTTGAAACCGTTCACTCATTAATAGTACCGAATCAATGCCCAGAAATTATTCAGCGAGACAGGCAAAACTGGCTGGGCTAGCGGAATAGCACGGTTACATTTTGTTGTAGCATTTAGCGGCAGAGCTGAACACAATGGTCCCATTGATTTTTCCAATCCATTCAGAAGAGGTTTAATTCAATTAGCGTTTTTTGGACTTCAGGATGGAGGTATTTACGGATCCATGACGCATTTCTTTTGTCCCCGGTTCGCTTTGTACTATCCGTTTTTGCAGGATTCAGAGGCAGATTCGGATAAACGAAATGCGAATGAATTCATTCTGAAAATGGATTGTTTGGAAATCGATCTATAATTTTAAATTGATAACTGTCAATGTATCAATATATATTCGTATTGAAAATGAAGCGATTTCATTGAAATTTCTGAATTAGATGGTCATGAAGATAATATAGTGATGATAATTATCCATTTTTACTCACTTGTTCAATGGCTTTTGTATAATATTTTGCACGATTTCTATATTTTGCGAATTTTAAACCAAAACTGTGAATTATAGCAGTATACTTGATGATGGAAAATTTAATTCCATTAGAGAATCAATCCGTTTGTACCAGGAGCAGAATCATAAAACCGGAATTTCCCAACTGTAAAGAATTGTCTGGTATGTAGAGAAACCTTTTTGAATTCTTCCTAGTAATTGATTCAGCGTTTACCAATTAGTGTACAAATTCTTGATTAAGCATACTTCAAATGGGGTTGAGAGAAAATGTGTTATTGGCTTTAATGATTTATTTTCAGCCTAAATACATATGTTACAAATTCACAAGTTTGATTTATTTATCCAAAATAAGGGAGTTGTGGCGGAGTAGTTTAAATATAATTGCGATGAAAACACTATCTTGTTCGTTGAATAGTTGCCTTTGCCTTTGAGCTTTTTGACCGTTGTTCACTTGCACTGAGTTCACTTATTCTGGGTTCACTTTGGGGTTCACCTTTCACAAATTATTACATAATCTAATTACAAATAAATAACGTAGATAATACATT
This sequence comes from Megalocaria dilatata, assembly GCA_034642435.1. Classification (NCBI taxonomy): domain Eukaryota; kingdom Metazoa; phylum Arthropoda; class Insecta; order Coleoptera; family Coccinellidae; genus Megalocaria; species Megalocaria dilatata. The sequence continues at coordinate 58,848,692 of CM067856.1, read as the reverse complement.
CACTTCCAAGCCTTTTAGTGCGTTGAATGTATTCCTTGGAAGGTTAAAGTGAAATTTGAATATAAAATAATTGAAGAGTAGAGAGTTATATGTATTATTACTTGAGATACAAAGAGAAATGTAATTCGAACATACTTCTAGAGAATGTGTGTGGGTTTAGAACTTAATGTTCGAAGAGTAGAGAATATTGCGAGACCGCTTGGTCGAAGTCGAAGAGAGGGCCAACGAGCGACTTCGAGTGATGTCTTCAACTGAACCTTTTTGCTAACTGGCAGGATGAGAGACTCTGTTAGGGCTCGAAATGTAATCAGGTAAATTCCGAAATAACATTCGACTGTTTTCGTCTAGAAACGGCGTTGGTTTTTAATGGATTTCTAAGAAATCTGTGAAGAACAAATATTTTCGGTCCTTAGCAAGCCAAAAAATTTCTAGGAAAAAATGGGACATATTTGAAAGGCCTAGATTCCTGACTGAGGAATCATAATTGTTATGTACCAGCATAGTAAATTAAAAACTCCTTGTTTGATGTAAATTCGAACACCTACATACTTGTTTATCTATTCATTCATTTACTGGAAGTACAAATAAATTCGGTCAAATGCTCAAAAATTCATTTATTTAAAAAGAAAATAAATTAACGAATTAATCAAAATATTGTCCATCACTGCTTAGTACTTTTCCTTACCTCTCCGACAATTTCTGAATTCCATCTGGAAAAGATTTCTTGTCTTTTGAGGTGATCCAATTTTAAAGCCAATTTTCGTTTTCTTTGAAAGAAGTGAAGCAGTGATCTGCAAAATCGTATTACATTCGCCGAAATAGCCACTAATCAAAAGGAGCAATGTCCAGAGAATACGGCCGGTGCGGTAAGACATCCCATTTGATCGTTTCTTAATATTCTTTGACAGTTTTTAGCAGCTCATAGTACACAATGCGACTTGGTCCCACCAGATACACAGCATAACTTTCGAACCAGGAGTGTTCAGTTTTAGTATTCATGTTTAGGTCGATAGCAACGATTGGCCAGGAAAATCGTACTATTTTTTTGGGGGGTTGGAGTAAAGATCCACTTTTCATCACCGGTCACTACCCGGTAAAAAAAACATTTCTTTCCAGCCTTTTAAGCAACTGCTCTCAAGAAAATAATTTCCTGCCTCAAGCATACGAAGAGCCCCAGCTTTACTTTTTTCCAATTAAAACAAAAAATTAGAACTTCCCGCAAACTCTGTTTAGTCATTAAAAAAATCTGACATTTCAACAGCGTAACAAAAAACGTTTTGTGTGAAACTCAAAACAATTCAAATTGGATATCATCGGCAAATGCCAAATCAGTTGGAAACCGCGACAATCAGCTGTTACTATTTGAAAATTAATGTTTTCAGAGCCCTCTTTTGAAAACAAAACGAATTAATTTGTATACCCATATAAACGGATCGAACGCAATTCTATAAAAAGTAACAACATCAGAAGTAAGAGAGTAAAATATTTTTATACAAATAAAAGCAAAAAACTGGAATGATCCCAATTGTGAAAAAAATAACATCAGAAGTTCAAAAAACAATTTTCATACAAATGAGAGCAAAAAGAAAACCAACAATTATATCAAATTACAATTGACATAATGTATAGTAGCAGATTAACTGAAATTCTAGAAATCAATGCCTGTTGCACTGACTCCCTGGTATAGTTGCGCTTGTAACTATAGTCCGTGTAGAAAGTATCCGGAATTTATTATTTTCCCTAATTTTAATATATAAAAAAGAAATTGTGCATATATACAGCAAGCGGTAATGTCATGGATGTAAATTTCAAGAAACGGAGGACCCAAGTGACTACCGTGGGGCACACCTGAGCCAAAAACCACGACATACCATAGGAAGAATCAATTATGAACTTTGACTGATTAAGCCTTAGTGAAAATGGGATAAACCAAATCTTCAATCTGACAGTAATGCCAAAATTTTACGATTTCTCGTGCAAAATTCAATAATCAGCCTTGTCAAATGCCTTCGAAAACTCTGTGTAAACAATATCAACCTACTTCCTACTCTCAATAATCAACCCCTAATCGGGCTTGTTTGAGTTTAGAATTTTTATAAAGAGTACTCGTATGTTACACTGTCTCGATTTTTAGAACTTTGTATAGCTCATACTCCTTTATGAATGATAAACCTAATCGGGCTTGTTTGAGTTTAGAATTGTTTCACAGATGTATGTTGCATTGTCTTGATTTGTATGAGCTATTACTATAGCTCTTAAAATACACAAAAGGTACAGAAGTTTTTCTTTTGTGTTGATTGAAAGATTGGAGCAATAATCTTCTCTTGAACTTTTCATAATTTTGGGTGATATCAACTTGTCCGCTATCTCTTAGCTGATTAATATTACTACCGCTCCTCTCAGTTCGAAAGATCTGTATATTGGTTTTTTCCTCAACTCTTATTTGGATTAGCGGATCTTAGGACACACTAGTTCAGAGAGTAAACAACTACCCTTCTACTCTTGATCTTGTGCAGCCCTCTTTATTAACGATACCTGATCTGTAGATATTTCAGGGTAGGGAACAATTACTACGCGAATACAGTTCAACCTTTTGAAGACAACTGAATATAACTACTAAACTACAGACGTGTTGAATATTGAAGCCTTGAGGTCAGGACTAACAGATGTGAACTGGCAGGAACTATTGGGAAACCCTTAGAAGCCTAATACAGTTTGGTACCCTTAATTTTTATAGGAATCAGATGAAGAACAAGAAAACAATTGTTCAGAATAAGTTTAAGCCTTGGTTGAATATAGTGGAATACTAACCATAAGAAAACATAAAAAAAACTATGGTGTAAGTATGAACGCTCTGAAGATGTCAATGATCTCCATACTCAAAGAGAACTTTCGAAAATGTTGAAAAAGGTTATTTATGAATAATTCCCAATAGAATTATGAAGAGTCCATTAGCACCTCCAACAACTTCATAGAGTTTCACGCACAACATGAAATGAAAAACCCTATATAATATAAAGCTAATGATGAAAAAATTTTATCAAAATACGTACATGTAATTGATACAATGTATTCAAAAATAGGCAAAATGTGATGAATGATTTACCTCGCTCTGGCTGATTAACAACGTCTTCGGTTGAACTCAACATCGCTGAAATAAAGGAAATGGCGTTTGATAACCATCGCTAAAATCTGAAAGAGATAGTCGGTGGAATTTCTGTGTATCATGACTCAATTAGTACCTTTTTGAACCTTGCTTGGACATAAACATGTTGCAACTGGACTGGTGCCGAAAGACTGGAGTTATAAGGCTATCATTCCAACGAACTCCTGATCAAAAACTCCACAAATCTCAGCCATCGTATTCCTCTAATATGACTTCAGCCGAGTATTTCCTTTTTCCATAATTGAAATGATCATTTTGAGGAAGACGTAAAGGTGGAGTCGCTGCCAGTACTGAAGTCGATTCCTAAAAATGTGTTTAAAGAATGTTTTGATGATAGACGTATGCGTAATACGTCGTAAAGCGCTTACTTTGAAGGCGAAACGATAGATTTGAATAAATAATACATATTTTGTTTCAATGACTGATTGAATATTAAAACTATGACAAGCTCCGAATGCCTTCAAAACTTCGTAACATATACTTTCTTTCTCGTTTCACGCCATCTCGAAATCATCCTGAAATCGATAAAATCCCGATTATGCTATGAATAATAAATAACTGAACTCATATCCGAACGCTACATTGCGTACCCCAAGGCCCAATCAATCTTTACATCTCATTAGCAATATCTAGTTGGCTGTGGGCGAAATCACTATTATAAAAGTCCGCTGAAATGTTATAAACTTTGAACATAGAGGACGCTATCTCTATCTCCATTATCCTCACTCACTTCATCCTCACGTAGAATTCTCCAGATATTTCACCGGGTCACGATGGAAAAGTTTCGGTTTCATAACTGTTACTCAGCGCCTTCTTGATTCTTCTTTCCGTTTCAGTTTGTTTAAAGAAGTTTCTTTCTCAGCGAAACGGTCACGAAATCGATGATAAACGTATAGCTAGGATATTTGAACCGGGCTTTTTCTTCGGTATGGCCCTGGCATTCTGCTGTTATGGACGGGGAGATACGCAAAGTTTTAGTTGAGACTTTTTCTGTTCTACCGCTAAATCACTGTTTCCGTTAACTCGATTCGGTTTCATGAAACAAACAAAAAATGAACTTCCTTTAATGTTATTCTATTTAAGGAAGTGTAATAATCTCTTTACGTCAGTTGCACATTTTCAAATTCTACTCTGCAGATTCGGAATAAATTCCCTCAAATATTTATTTCTTGAATACATGGAAGGTTTCTCTGCTCACCCATATTTTATACTTTTATTGTGAAAGGTTTATAGAAGGTGTCCCAAAAGTCGACGTCAAACCAAGTCATAAGAAGTGTAAGAAAAAATATTTTTTTAAAAATTCAAGTTACTTATTGATCACAATGGTAGTACAAAACTAGATAGGTGTAATTAAAATAACTTCAAATTAAAAATTTTATCTTGAAACTTCTACAATGAAATTATATACTAAAATTTCACAATATATAACTGATCATTATAAAATGTTCTCATAAATATAGGTTAATACTTGATAGAAGGTATATAAAATTAATTAAATATTTTGATATTAGCCTTTTACATATTTAATTTCAAAAAATTATATTTATTAATTATAACTTCAGCAATTAAATTAAAATAATGTCATATAAGTACCACTTATATGAAACGACATAAAATAAACATTCATTATAAGACATCCAAATGATATAACAAAATCCAATTAATAAAAAATGTTAACCAAAATTCTATAAATTAACTATTTTGATTAGACAAAATTTTGTTTCTGCTTATCAATTTTATGAAAACAGATATCTTTCAAAAATGTTTAACATAATCTTAAGAATTTCATCATAAAACTATCTTACTTAGAGTGTTCAATATAATTGGATATCTAACCAAGTTACTTTCTATAAAATCTCAAGATATGTAAAAGCATTACTAAAAAACAAGTTTTAAGAGAAACTTTGCTTCGTCAGTATTCAAATAATTCATATTCAATAAAATATAACATCAATCAACAACAAATATCACCCTTCAACAATTTAGAAAACTTCTGGTGAATGAATACTGAAAAATTTAAATGAAGTGTAAGGTTAAGTTACAAATAAATAATTCTGTGGTTTACCCTTGATCTAAATGATTAAAAGACAATTCAACGGCCTCTGTTATAGCACAAGGACTATCTGTATAAAGAATGTTAGGGAAACCAAATAATTATATATTATGAATAAAAACAAAATGTTTTCAATCTGGGAAAAATTTTTTTTTGCTTTACGACATAAAACGTATTAATAGAAATTTATCAACACAACATATATAAGTATGTACATAAACACACGTATAGAAAAAAATCTACTATTCCAAAATTGCATTAAATTCTCAAAATAGAGAATAGAATAAAAATCAGTAGAAGCCGAACTTCCACATATGACAAATATATATATATATATATATATATATATATATAACTTCTATTTCAACTATCTCTCATTTTCTTTTTTATTTTGAGAATTTTATATAATTTCAGAATAGTAGATTTGTATATACATATGTATATATATATATATATATATATATATATACATATGTATTTATATATATATATATATATATATGTGTTTATGTACATATCTATATATGTTGTTTTAATACATTTGTGTTAATATGTTTATGTCTGAAAGCGGAAAAAGGTTTTTTTCCAGACATGAAAAATTATTTTTTATTGATTATATATTGTGAAATTATTTTGATATTTTAGTATATAATTTTCAATATATATTGTAGAAGTTTCAAGATCGTTTTTGAGAATTTATCGAGCGTGTATTACTCTTAAATATTTTTTTGTACTGTAATGAATCTTACAATTCAAAAATTTATGTGAAATTTGCTTAATTATTAGAAAATGTTATACCATTTTGAAATCCTTATCAATTGCGCCAACTTTCATAAGTACTCACCAAGCTAGTAATTTTTTTCTATACGAATAGTTAAAATTTGGCAAAGTATTAATTCTGAATACTTAGTTGGGTAAAAAGTGACATTTTCCCTCAATTGGTTTGCAGTTGGCTTAAAATATTCGGCAACAATTTACAGAGGCAATATTCAGGATATCATAATTGAAAATAAAATAAAGATTTGTTGAAACACCATCATTGGGTGAAGATCTTCTCGATTTTGTTGAAATGCCTATAATTTTAAAAATACATAACTTGGTTTTTTAATGTTTTGCTTCTATGAATTGGCCTATCACCACTTCCGACTTTACGTCGACTCCCGACACATCCTGTATATAAATTGAATAACATTCAAAATTTCATTCATTGGTCAAACCTAACATTACAACTGCTGAAAGTTGACATTCATTCTAGTTGGGCGGGTTTCGGCCACCATTTTACTGTCGGGTCGAAAATTAACAGTGCTGTGATCTAAAGTGGCGTAGGATCACAGTAACAAACCCTCCCCACTACACAATTGAACTCCTTACTCACATAAGCTGAAAAAGTTTTTGAGGGGTCTTTACAGAAGATCTAGGACAATCAGGATAATATAATAATAGGTAGGAAATGATTACAAAAATTTACACCGAAAACGCCATAGACACCCCAGCCGATCCGGTTTCAAGCCCAGCATAAAGCATGGTCGAGACTCCTAAACCTCCGGGTTGGTTATCCAGGCGCAAGAACTATGACCCTGCACGGTAGGGTACTCTTATAGCCTAGCATGGAGGCTTCCAACTACTGCCCCCACGAGTCCCACACCAATTAGGGTGGCCAGAAAAGTACCAGTACCACTGCGGGCCAAACCACCAATCCGTTGTAGCCTTGTTTCCAAAAGGAGCCATTGAAGGCTAAGGATACCGATAATACATTGAACACCCCTCGTAGCAGAAAAATTTGGATTATCTTGAACGCTTTGTCCTGCAGTTTCAAGATGGACTGCATTTTTCATGTTTTTAACTTTGTTTTCCTCATTATGACAGGGTAAATTGGTTTCTAATTTCTTCACAACATTACGAAATAATTGTGCACTTGTTCGATCATGGGGACCATAACCTAAACGCTAGTTTAGCCAAGTTGCTTCTATAGGGCTTTGGTTTTGATGGTAAATTTTAATAAGCATTGCAACATTGTAGTGGTGTAAAATGTTTTATGTTGTTTTGTAATAACCTGACCTAAGGGGTGAGCCATCTAGAATTTGCATTTTGCGTTTATTTAAATGATGATATTGAACAAAACTGGAAATTATCAAAAACTTATTTCCAAGGTGCTGATTCTTCGATTCAAACTGTTAGAAATTCACGTGGAATATTCAATAGAAATCAAATGCCCCCGCGGCAATTTGTAGATCATTTCGTTCGTAAAAACTGGATATTTATTTGATGAAACCAACCGTTCAGTTTCTCGTCCAGTGAGCACAACTGAGAATGTGGCTGAACATCCATCAACATCAACTCTTCATCGTGCTCAATAACTGAACAATTTTCGCACTTCTCTGAGGAGAATTTTGCATAAAAACCTCGGTATGAAGGCTTACCAAGTTTAACTAGTGCAAGAAGTGAAGCTTCGCGACCATCTGATGCATTTGCACTTGGCTCAATGAACTAATGATGAGGAAAGTTCTTTGTGGGGATCAGTTAAAGATAAGTGTTACGCTTGCCATCCAAAAACGATTGATGTCTTGAAACACGAAAATGTCATTCATGAGATTGAGCCTCAAACAATCGACGATGTACTGAAAAATTGGGTTGATCGGATGGGATATTGTACGGCCAGTCATGGCGATCATTTGGATGACATTGTTTTACATTCGTGAACGTTAAGGTTCAGCCTTTCTAATAAATGTATAACTTTGAAAAAATATCCATTATTTTTTTATTTATAGCCGATCAGAGATGCAAATTTTAAATGGCCCACCCCTTACAAATCTGTCGAATTATTTGTCATATGCAACAGGGTTGCCTATATGTTACTTCAAAATCCTAAAGCACTAATTCAACCCTCCTTTAATTTCTAAAAACTTGCTTCAACTCAATTTCCCTTTTTTACTGCAAATTTTTTTATCGATAGCTCAATATTTAGAGTATTGGGCTGGGAACCGAAAGGTCCCAGGTTCAAATCCTGTTCAAGTAGGAAATAAATTTTGTAGTTGGACGGCTTTCGGCCACCATGTTATTGATGTGTTGAAAATTAACAGTGCTGTGACCTGAAATGGCGTAAGATCGCAGTTACAAAGCTAACCCAGAACACAACTGAACTCCGTACCCGTAATAGCTGAGAAAAGATTCTGAGGGATATTAACAGAAGATCTAGGAGTATCATGATAATACAGCGTATCCAAAAAGAGTATCGGGTATTTGTTCTGGCGTTTCATTTGAAGCTGAGTGACGGAGGAGAGTGGGGAGGGGATCGTGGTGTCCGCCATTTTGTGGAGTTCTAGTCACGATGAAGCAGTACCAGGGAACGCATCGCGCTTTTTGCATATTATCGCAACAGTGATTCAATAGTGGCTTCTCAGCGTGTGTATCTTACAGAATATCGTACACGCCATGCACCAAGTGACGACAGCATTAGAAAATGGATCCGGATGTTCGAGAATACAGGTGCGACGGTAAAAATTCAACACTCTGGCCGCCCTCGTTCAATTCACGACGAAGAAACGATTCGAGAAGTAGAGGCGTCAATTCGTCAAAATCCATCTTCATCCATCCGAAAGCGAGGCCAATCATTAAACATCAAAAAATCGTCCTTGCATTCGATTTTGAAGAAATATTTGCAATTAAAAGCCTATAAAATACAATTGGTTCATGAATTGAAGCATACAGACCATGCTAATCGATTGAATTTTGCCAACGAAATGTTACAACATTCAACAATTTTGATATCATACTCTTCAGTGATGAAGCAAACTTTCACCTGAATGGTCATGTCAGTAAATAGAATGGTCGGTAGTGGGCAGAGGAAAATCCGAGACGAAAGTATGAACGATCTGTGCACAGCCCAAACGTCGTTGTTTGGGCTGCTATGTCTGTTAGAGTCATAATCGGTCCTTATTTTCATGAAGATCGACGAGGCCGACCACTCAATGTAAATAGTGACCGTTATCGCGATATACTGCGAAACTTTTTAGGTCCAGAGTTATAGGAATTTCAAGGTTTCAACTCAAGAACGTGGTTTCAACAAGTCGAGGCCACCTGCCATACATCAAATCAAGCAATGGAAGCTGTTAACGAATTATTCCCTAATAAGGTCCTTTCGTGTACGGGGGACATCAACTGGCCTCCCAGAAGCCCCTACCTTAGTCCACTCGACTATTTTGCATGGAGATATGTGAAAGTAAGGTCTATGAGAATAATTCAACTTACCTGACGCAATTGAAGCAAAACATCAGGTCAGAAATGGCAGCAATATCGAGAGCTATGTATCAGCGTGTGATCGCCAATCTTCATTCCCGATTAGAAGAGTGCCAGCAGCGTAACGGTCACCATTTAGATAACATCAACTTTTCCAAATAATTTTCCACTTTATATTGTGATAATCAACGAAATTTTTTTTTTATTTTAAGTAGTTTTTGTTTTGTCGAAGTAACAAATACCCGATACTCTTTTTGGACACCTTGTATATCACAGTGACGGCTCGTGCCACTTAAAACAGGTGAAGCCCGAAGAAGGAATAAATTTCTACGCCACCTTGGTGCTTAGACACCTGAGGTATTATTCCTTGACGCGTTGAGCTTTTATATGGAGGTCATCGCCAATAGGCCTACTAAAACCATAAAAAAACCTTCAAACTCTATAACTTATTAACAAGAACTAATAATTAAAAAACAAAACATTATGTATATATAAAATTATCAAATATAACGTTTTCTGCTTCTTTAGAGTAGAATGAAAAGTTTAAAACACAAAATAATTTCCTTGTTATTATATAAATACATATTATGTACATATGTACAAAAAATAATAAGTAACAAATAAGGAGTCCATTGCTGCTTATTTGTTATTTACTTGAATAGAATACAAACCGATTTGAAAACATGTTTCATCATTTTTTACTTTTTGTACATCAAGTCTATTTGACGGCTTTTTGAAATTGCAAATTTATGTATAATATCTTCATGAAATTAGGGATCCTCACTAACACTTTGTACTATTCCTTTTTCTATAGCGAAGATTGACAAAACTTTTAGGCGCTCTGGTGTCATCGTATTTCTTAAAGACGATTTTATGCCCTTAAGACACGAAAAATTTCTTTCGACCGAAACACCTGTTGCAGGAATAGTTAACACTAGGCAAAACAGTTTGTATGTTTAATTTTAAGTTCCTTGTATATAATCTCTTATATTTGCTGAACGTCTAGATTATAAAACTGTTCGTCCCTGTATAAAACACTAAGTTTTTCAGCCGATTTATTTTGAAGACATTATGATACACTTTTAACAAAGATTTAAATGATTTATCGGGAAATTTTTTTGTATATTTAGTAAATTTGGAAGAATTTACTAACGAAAGAAAATTTAAATCGTGTCAAATAGTGTTGCAATCTCAGAAATGTGCGCGCAGTAAGCCCAATTTAATGGGCCTCAATCCGTTCGAAATTTCCTGTATTAAGCACGCCAAGTGCTACTAAAACGTTGGGGGTGCGTGGACGTTCTACTACCGATTTGTGACGTATGGGAAGCTCAAATTTCTGGGGTTACTATAATGTTATTATGCGGCCGGGCAACGATTTCAGCGTTTTGAATTAAAGTTGGATAGTGGGAAGGGTTGCGCGCTTAATTTTAAAGGTAATATTTTCAACTTTGATGGTAATTCGATGTTTTGATAACTTATTTCGATGACTGGAAATCAGTTAAAATCGTTTTATATTTAAATGAATAATGTGACAAAAATTTCACATTTTATTAATTTTTACATGTGAGGCCCGGCCTCAGTTGCTTCGTCATACGACGAGCCACCACTGGTTTATCACAATCACAATTTGAAGAAATTGAGTTTTTTTCGAAATTTTTCGGTCGAACGTGCAAAAATAAATCAGTTAAACCACAAATTATTCATTTGTGTATTCAATGTAATCGTTCAAGACCTTTTCTGCTCAAATTGGAAAAATGCAGACACTGTAACGAAATGATAGACGCTCTGGAGCGCGCAAAACTCTTCCTCTTCATCGACTCTCCAGAGTATAACAATATTTTCATGAGTAACTCTCTCTTCGACGTATCTATTCTGTTCCTTCCCAATTCAAGACGTGAAATCTCCACCGCAAACCCGGATCATATATCCGAACCCCACGTAATAATCCTTTCTGGCGTTCTTTACGCACATCGTAAAAGGAACAGTCGAAGAAAACTACATCCATCGATTCCTAATTTGCAATAAACCAGGACCGTTCCCACGTCGCCCGCCCGAAAATATGACCTTTATAAATTCGAATCCTCTTTGCTGACCGGAAAGATAACCTTGTCTTTGACCCGTGTTCCCCATTATTAACAACGGACATCGCTAACCTGATGTCTGTGATCCGGAGACAAGAGTACTCGGTTTGTGCCCCATTGAGCCTGTCGAATCAATCCTCCAGGCGACATTTTCAGTTTGCGGTCCTTCTATTCCTCCGTTTAATGTTACCTACTGACCCGGGGCGAGTGGCGATTTGGGAGAGGAGAATATCGTAGGCATAAACATTGAGTACACTCTTGCAACCACCAACTTGAATCGGTGGTGCATAATATATTTCGGACGAGATAGTGTTATGTTTATTGCAATGGTATTTTGCTCGCAGATCCTTTCACGTTCAGTAGGCTGTATAGCACTGACCGCTCCTCTAAAAATCCTGCTAAAACAAATATTCAAACAATTTAAAATGTACCAATTCAAAATATTTTTGATAGCTTTTCTAGTTTTTGGCTTATTCTTACTTATTTTCTATCCGCGTAATTTGCAATCATAGAATATTTACTGTAATCTCCTATGATACAGAAAGATTAAACCGATGCTCGCACATCAAAATGACCTGTAAAAAACAATAATGATATATGCTGTAACTTTTTTGAAACCCCAAATGTTATCTAGCAAATTTCTGTTGATTTTTCTACTGTTTTTTCGTCATTCTATGGTAATCGTTTGCAAGTGATATAATTAAGATTTTTTTCTATTGCTGTTGAAAATATGTGTCACGTACAGTTCCAGAGTTTTCAGTATCACCGGCTAACTAGTTACAAATAGGCCTCACCTCAAGGTAATATACCAAACTCAAGATGTGGGAGATTTCTAATTTTTAAGAAGGAAATATAACCATTTGAATGATTTATTAAATTGTTCCAACTGTATGGTCATTAAAAGAGAAAGAGAGAATGATTGTTTGCTTTTACGAGTAGGTTCACTGTGGCAGGCTAGGCTATAATATTTGATAATATTTTATTATTTCAAATCAGATGATCTATTAAAAATTATAAATTATAATGATAAATTATATACAGTAAGCACATGATAAAAAAAATTATTTAAATATTTTAATATTAGCCTTCTACATATTTAATTTCAAAAAATTATATTTAATAATTATAACTTCAGGAATTAAATTAAATTAATGTCATATAAATACCACTTATATCAAACGACATATAAAGTAAACATTCATTATAAGACATCCAAATGATAGAACAAAATCCAATAAATAAAAATGTTTAACCAAAATCCAATAAATTAAATATTTTGAGTAGACAAAATTTTGTTTCCGCTCATAAATCTTATGACAACAGATATCTTTCAAAACTGTTTAACATAATCTTAAGAATTTCATCATAAAACTATCTTACTTAGAATATTCAATATTATTGGATATCTAACTAAGTTACTTTTTATCAAATCTCAAGTTATGTAAAAAAATTACTAAAAAACAAGTTTTAAGAGAGACTTTACTTCGTCAGTACTCAATTATATTGAAAATTTAAATGGAGTGTAATGTTAACTCAAATTAATAATTCTGTGGTTTACCATTGATCTAAAAGATTGAAAGGCAATTTAACGGCCTCTGTTATAGCCAAAGGACTATCTTTATAATTCTATTTTATTTACAATTCCCCTATAATTTTTCATTATAGTGTGTAGACGTTTTCTCATTGAATTTTCGATACACTAATATCGAAATGCCAATTATTATATTTATGGTATATCGCTTTCTTCACAAGAATTTGCAATATGCATTTATTGGAAATGGCTATCCAATCCTTCATACACGGTTTACCGGCGCCTGCGCCATTTTGTAACGTTTGATTACCTTTATATTTATATTGCATTTTATTTTCAGGTTATGTTGTGCGATCTCGTTATGAACTCGCTATTGTATATCTTAGATATGATTATCTTATCAAATTGAATTGCTGGTTTGTAGTCCAAATATGTCTCCATCTCATAGGATAACCCATAATCATTTGCATTAACTCGCAATACCCATGCATTTCTATTACCTTCGAATGTTCGGTAGTATCGGGTGTTTTTTTAGAGTAATAGAACTTTAAATTGAAATAAAACACAATTAAAGTAAGATTGAAGCCAAATTTTTTTTATTTGAAAGATAATTTTATGACATTTATGTTTGAAAAATAATTTCCGGCATATGTCCACCACGACTAGCTCTGAGGAACCGCATTCGACCAGACCAATTCTGAACCACTTTTTCGAGTAATTCAGGCCTTATTTCATCAATAACACAAGTTATGTTGGCTTCCAAAGCGTCTATTGTTCCTGGTTTATGAGCATAAACCAGTGACTTGACATAACTCCAAAGAAAAAATCCAGTGGAGTTATGTCGCATGATCTTGGAGGGTAATTAATTGGACCATTTCTCGAAATCATGTTATCGCCAAATCTTTCTTTCAATAAATCAATTGTTACGGTAGCAGCATGACGTGTAGCACCATCTTGTTGGAACCAAAACACTTCTGGGTCGATACTATTCAAATTTTGAAACAGATATCATTGATCATCGATTTGTAACGAGCACCATTCACTAAAACATTAACTCCAGCATCGTTTTTAAAGAAATATGGAGCGATGATGCCTCCAGCGTATAAAGCACAACATACAGTGAGTGCATTTTCAGGAACAATGGAACCTGCAGAACTTCTTGAGGATTGTTTTCATTTCATATATGGCAATTTTACTTGTTTACATAGCCGTTCAACCAGAAATGAGCTTCATCAATAAACACAACGATACGATAAGAAAGTGGATCAACTTCAAGCTGTTCTAGGGCCCAATAAACAAACAAACGACGCTTATTATGGTCAAGTGGCTTTAGTTCTTGAACCAGTTGGATCTTGTATGGGTGTAGACTAAGATCTTTACGAAAAATTTTCCATGTGGGATTCACAGAGTCCAACTTGTTGTGAACGTCGACGAATAGACAAATCTGGATCATCATTAACACTTTCACTCGCAGCAGCGATAATTTCTTCTGTACGTACAGTTCTTTGTCTTGTTGTTGTTGTTGCATCGATTAGACAAAATGTTGTCCGAAATCTATCGATAGTTCGACGAATAAGTTGCTCTGATGGACTATTATGTAAACCATAAATTTCACGAAGTGCTCTATAAGTTTGGCGAATAGATTTTGAAAATAAACTTCAACAATTTGTGAACGTTGGTGCGGTGTAAGTCTTTCCATGATAATTTTTCAATGCTCACTGAACAGAAATGTCAATACAATATGGCTTCTACCTTCTGTCATATCACAGTCATCCCTATTGAAAATTCTATCACAAAAAACACCCTATACTTATGTAGTTGATTGATCGGCGGTTATCTTCATCATTTTTTATCCTTGTACAGATTCTACAATATATTTTAAGTCAAATAATACGGTTACTGATTTCATAATTTAATGAAATGATTCTACATTCTGGTTCAAACTCCCAATACACATGTCGATACCTAGATAAAAAATAATCGATATATAACGAGTTGAAATTTCCAAAAAAAATATCAGGACATTTCAAAGTTGGAAATTAAAGCACTCTTGATCTTTGTCAGTCCATTTTTTTATTATATTATGCATTTATGAGCAATCAGAATATGAATTCTCTAAGTTAATATACTGGCTTTAGAGCTTTGAAGCTCCCAAATGTGATCATGTCTTCTCCAACGAAAAGTCATCTTCAAATCTCCCTCATATCTGCCATCTACGTCGTAACCTTCTATTTATTTGTGATTCTGTCAGTGGTTGAAGTAGGGTATTTGTGCGAACCTCGAGTTCTCTGTGACGATTGCCTCTTTTTTCTTTTATCTCATCCTTAACGTATAGTATCTTCAGATTGCCATGCAGCGTTTGATTTAATACATACCAAGCTGCATTGGTAATCATACGGACTATCTTGGATTGGCTTCCCTGCATTATTGCAATGTTGGATTTGCTGGTGCATCTCCAAAGTTCAATTTCATAGGTTTGAATGGGTTTAAAACGGTCTCGTGTACATGTTGTGGGATAATACTAGAAAATTAGCGATGGTTTCTTCATTCGCCTCTACTCTAATCTGTCTTGCACGTATGTGGGATCTTATGAGTTTGAAGTATGTTAACATAATGCAACATAATGACAATATTCAAAGCATATTGTAACAATTTCAACAATTTATCTTCGATATTTTTTAGCGAAAGCAAAATTTCAGTTTTTTGTGAATAAACCGATTTATTACAGCTGATTTATTAGTATAGATATTTTTAGTTATATTTAGTTTGAAAACGACGAAGCTATCAATCACTGTAATAACGACATTGGCAGAGTAGAATTGTTGTATATTCAGATGTTGTTTTGTCCTAACAAAAATGGCCACCGTGTTAATTGTGCTGCTATGGTGGTAAAGCTTTTATATAATATATGGACAGAAAAATGTATAGAAACACGGAGAAAACTAGTTGGTTAAGTATCATGGAGCCTCAAAATGGCTGCGTGGTATGTAGATATATATTTTTTAATTCTTCGGTGTAATTGATTAATGTCAATCAATTAGTATACAAATTTTGGGATAAATATACTTTATGGGTATAGTAGATGTATATTAGAATTCAATTGCCTAACAGCCTAAATACATATATTACAATTTTGAGTTGTTTTACCCAAAAGTTTATGGAAATATAACGGTGTAAATTTTAACTTGAATTGCAGTGAGAACACTATTTTGCTCGTACAGAAGTAGATCTATGAGCTTTTTAACCATTGTTCACTTTCACTGGGTTCACTTTTACTGGATTCACTTCACACATGTACTGCCTAATTATAATAAGTAAATAATACAGATAATATATTCACCTCCCGGCCTTTCAATAGGTTAATATGTTATCACGAGAGAGTGTTCCTTGAGAAGTTAAAAGTCAGTGCGAATATAGACTTGTTCAAGAACTTCCTTATTCAAGAGCAGAGAGAGAGTGTCTGTGAATAGAACTTAATTGTTCGAGGAGGAGAGAATGTTGCATGACCGTTTGGTCGAAAGCACAAAGAGGGAGTGTGAGTCGATGTGTCTAGGCCAAGTGCCAAAGAGATACTATTAGATGCTTAGCGAGGAGGGGCAAAAACTGATTGTGTTAGGAGTCAAATGTGTGTTAGGTAGAAACATCTACCCCAAATCTCGAAATGGCATTGGTCTCAATGCGTTTTTGAGTCTAGTTTTAAGGGTTCTACACAAACTATGAAGGATAAATATTTTCGATCCTTAGCTGGTGTGCTGGCTTAAAATACATTTGTAATACGATACTTTGTTCAATTTCTCAGAAATTGAACAATGGGTATTTTAGACAATTAGCTATATGATGCAGTTTTGCTGCTAAATTAAACAATTTGTTAAATTGTTGACCAGGGACATAGAGAATAAGATAGACCTGTTACTATGTGTGCACTATATCGTCACATGTGAGACTGTGGTCCATGATTATTGCTTCATTTTAACGCAAACTAATATCTTCAACAAGTGCATGGGCAGCATTAATGAGCAGAATCATCAATTGAATTATAATTTTGTCTAAATATGCAATATTTTCGAAGTATTGTAGGACGCCTCCAAGGAGAGCGACGTGATATTCAATGTACTGTTGAGGGTCTGTTACACAGGACTGTTGGAGTAATCGGTTGGGGATTATCGAATATAATAGCACACCACCATTTTCACTTATTCTAGGTAGTTTAACAGCAGCAGATAATGTAGATGATACCCTTAAAACCACTCTACTCACTTATCTAGATGATCGTCCGCATGTCCTTTTTCACCAAGACATGTCCCCATATTGCCTGTTGAACTATGGACTTTCTACAAGAAACAGACGTTAATTTTTGCCCCGTCCAATCCTTTCACCGGATTTAAATTTTATCGAATCATCCTCCACAGACTCTTACACAGTTAGTCCACAAAGCGCAAGTTTCTTAGAAGAAAGTACAAGCAGACATTTACCAGCTCATTTTGTCGATGCCTTGACCTGTAAAAATTGATACTCAGCTACGGTGTCGCAAAACCCCGTCTTTTTAAATGAAATGTTTATAAAATATCATAAATTTATTGTTTCATTTTTGAAGTAAGACTACCACAATGCCAAAAAGCAAGTAAAAGAAATTTTCCTTCTGATTGTACTATCGGGTGTTTTTTTTAGAGTTATAGAACTTTCGATAGGGATAACTGTGATTTGACAGAAGGTAGAAGCCATGTTGTTTTGGCATTTCTGTTCAGTAAGCATTGACAAATTATCATGGAAAGACTCACGCCGCAACAACGTTTACAAATTGTTGAAATTTATTTTCAAAATCAGTGTTCTATTCCCAAACTCATAGAGCACTCCGTGAAATTTATGGTTTACATAATCGTCCATCAGAGCAGCTTATTCGTGGAACTATCGATAGATTTCGGACGACATTTTCTCTACTCGATGCAACAACAACAAGACAAAGAACTGTACGTACAGAAGAAATTATCGCTGCTGTAAGTCATAGTGTTAATGATGATCCAGATTTATCTATTTTTCGATGTTCACAACAAGTTGGACTCTATAAATCCACCACATGGAAAATTTTGCGGAAGATCTTGGTCTACACACATACAAGAAAATTTGAATATCAAAACAGATTTAATCTGTTAGTCTTCTACAATTTTAATTTCAAAAAAATTTTTATTCAAAAAAATTTTAGAATCAAATTAATGTCTTCAATAAGCACCGCTTATTATCATCTTATAAGCGATGCTTATTGTAGACATTAATTTGATTCTAAAAGTTTTTTGAATAAAAATTTTTTTGAAATTAAAATTGTAGAAGACTAACAGATTAAGTCTGTTTTGATATTAAAATTTTGTCATATTTCTTTTATCAAGTAAAAAGCCTTTTTCTATTTTACACATACAAGATCCGACTGGTTCAAGAACTAAAGCCACTTGACTATAATAAGCATTGTTTATTTGCTGATTGGGCCCTAGAACAGCTTGAACTTGATCCCCTTTTTATCGTAAAATTTTGTTTAGTGATGAAGCTCATTTCTGGTTGAACGGCTATGTAAACAAGCCAAATTGCCGTATATGAAGTGAAAACAATCCTCAAGAAGTTCTGCAGGTTCCATTGCATCCTGAAAAATGGTGTATGGTGTGTTTTACACGCTGGGGGCATCATCGGTCCATATTTCTTTAAAAACGAAGCTGGAGCTAATGTTATAGTGAATAGTGTTTGTTACAGGTCGATGATCAATGATTATTTGTTTCAAAATTTGAATGGTATCGACCCAGAAGTGTTTTGGTTCCAACAAGATGGTAGTACACCTCATGCTACTACCGTAACAATTGATTTATTGAAAGAAAGATTTGGCGATATTATTATTTCGAGAAATGGTCCAATTAATTGGCCTCCAAGATCATGCGACATAACACCACTGGATTATTTTCTTTGGGGTTTTGTCGAGTCATTGGTTTATGCTGATGAACCAGAAACAATAGACGCTTTGGAAGCCAACATAACTCGTGTTATTGATGAAATAAGGCTTGAATCACTCGAAAAGGTGGTCCAAAATTGATCTGGTCGAATGCGGTTCGTCAGAGCTAGTCGTGGTGGACATATGCCGAAAATTATTTTTAAAACATAAATGTCATAAAATTATCTTTCAAATAAAAAAAATTTGGCTTCAATCTTAAATTAAATGTGTTTTATTTCAATTTAAATTACATATGATGTCACTGATTTATGTCAGACCGAATATTGATTTCTAATTAAAGTGAAATTCAATTCCGTATAGAATATTCGGAAGATAGGTATATAAGTGGAAAGTAAAGAGACAATTAGTCTCACCCAAAGCAGCCCACGATGACTGTTTGTCCTTTCCTAGGAAAACAACGGTAATCCATTATCACTATACGACTTATTCGCCCCCTTTCGGAGCTCATTCTCTCCCCTACACATAATATGTCCAAAGGGAACGCGAATTAAACGAAAAAACCATAATTAGAATGGTTATATTTATTAAATAATCACTCTTCTGCTCGTCCCAAGTTAGTAACCGCTCATAATCCTTATAGAAACCATTGGAAATTTCAAACATATAAGTTTTTGTTTCCTATTATTATTTCTCCGGAACTTTCTTCAGAATTAAGGAATATTGCATTAAAAACATTAGATTGGAAATTACAAGAATGAATTGTAATGTTCTTAATCTATCGGGTGTTTTTTTAAAGTTATAGAACTTCAAATTAAAATAAAACACATTTAAATGAAGAGTGTAGCCAATTTTTTTTCCGGCATATGTCCACCATGACTAGCTCTGAGGAACCGCATTCGACCAAACCAATTTTGGACCACTTTTTCGAGTAATTCAGGCCTTATTTCATCAATAACACGAGTTATGTTGGCTTCTGAAACGTCTATTGTTTCTGGTTTATCAGCATAATGTTTATGTTTTCAGTGTGGATAGCTTAGCGGGAGAGCATCGGACTCGTGACCGGGTTCGAATCCTGTTAGGTGGAAAAGAAATTTTCTAGTTGGACAGGTGTCTACCACCATTTCACTGTTGGGTCGAAAATTAACAGTGCTGTGACCTAAAGTGGCACAAGATCGCAGTAACGAAGCCTACACAGAACACAACTCCTAACTCGCACAAGCTGAAAAAGCTTCTGAGGGATCTTCACAGAAGATCTAGGGGTATCAGGATAATAATAATAATAATGACTTGACATAACCACAAGGAAAATAATCCAGTGGAGTTATGTCGCATGATCTTGGAGGCCAATTAATTGGGCCATTTCTCGAAATAATGTTATCGACAAATCTTTCTTTCAATAAATCAATTGTTACGGTAGCAGCATGAGGTATAGCATCATCTTGTTGAAACCAAAACACTTCTGGGTCGATACTATTCAAATTTTGAAACAAATAATCATAGATCATCCATCTGTAACGAGCACCATTCACTGTAACAATAGCTCCAGCATCGTTTGTAAAGAAATTTGGACCGATGATGCCTCCAGCGTGTAAAGCACACCATACAGTGCATTTTTTAGGATGCAATAGAACCTGCAGAACTTCTTGAGGATTGTTTTCTCTCCATATACGGCGATTTAGCTTGTTTACATAGCCGTTCAACCAGAAATAAGCTTCATCACTACACACAATTTTACGATAAAAAAGTGTATCAAGTTCAAGCGGTTCTAGGACCCAATCAGTAAACAAACGACGCTTATTATGGTCAAGTGGCTTTAGTTCTTGAACTAGTTGGATCTTGTATGGATGTAGACCAAGATCTTTACGCAAGATGCACAGAGTCCAACTTGTTGTGAACGTCGACGAATAGACAAATCTGAATCATCATTAACACTATGACTTACAGCAGCGATATTTCTTCTGTACGTACAGTTCTTTGTCTTGTTATTGTTGTTGCATCGATTACAGAAAATGTTGTCCGAAATCAATCGATAATTCGACGAATAAGCTGCTCTGTTGGACAATTATGTGAACCATAAATTTCACGAAGTGCTCTATAAGTTTGGCGAATAAAACACTGATTTTGAAAATAAATTTCAACAATTTGTAATTGTTGTTGCGGTGTGAGTCTTTCCATGATAATTTGCCATTGCTTACTGAACAGAAATGTCAAAACAACATGGCTTCTTCCTTCTGTTAAATCACAGTTATCCCTATCGAAAGTTCTATCACTCTAAAAAAACAACCGATACTGCAGAAGCAAACAAAATTTGAAAATCAAAATATTTTATTCTTTAACATACTCCTAGATGTACTCAGGTACATTCATTATGTACCTGAGCTGAAACTCTCCTAGACCTAATAAGAAAAAATTATTATCTTGTCGTTCGAACCAGGCCTTCATAGCTTTTGTCACTTTTTCGTTGGAGAAAAACTTACGACCGCTTAAACTTTTTACGCGCTTGTTCTTAGGAACAGTATGCTATTGTTTGGACCAAATTTCTTTTATCTTCGAATGAGCCGAAAATGATCTCAAATGGGTGAGCCTCACTAATGAAGAACTCGAGGTCGCAGATAATTTCGCTCAGAAAATAATTTTTCTAATTATATGATCTTCATTAAATCTTGTATTAGCTTCCTTATCGTTATTTTATATGTAAATACTAAATTAGAGATTGACCGTGGGTCTGCTGTTATGCTTTAATGCTCGCATTGATTCACTCAGAAAAACTTTATCTTTCTTATAATTCTTCAAATTATACGATCCTCATGAAATTTTGAAAGAACATGTCCATTACCATTATTTTTCCTTAATCCTAAATTTCATATCAAGTAGATTCGTAGTTTGAAAAATATTGAAAACTTAAAAGAAATTTCAAATGTGAATAACTAGAAAGCCATTAGACTGATTCGCCCAATAACGAACCCGAGATATTTAGGCCCCAAATCTATTCCGAAAATTCAAAATATTTATCTCTTTCCGTTCGAAAGTTATGGTGTTTAAGGAGATCTCAACGCTGATCCGCTAACAACGTATTTTTTTAAACTTTTAATCATATGATTTTCGCGAAATTTCGGACGAACATGATTCTTTTTCTAAATGCTGAATATCTCCTCGATGAAATTTGTTGTTTCGAAAATATTGGAAAAAATAAGAAAAAATTTTAAACCTGAATAACTACGTCACTTTTGGACAGATTTTGGCCCATTAACAAACTAAGCTGCTATATCTAGACCCCAAACCTTCCTTGAATTATTTAAATATTTTAATATTAGCCTTCTACATATTTAAATTCAAAAAATTATATTTAATAATTATAACTTCAGGAATTAAATTAAATTAATGTCATATAAGTACCACTTATATCAAACGACATATAAAATAAACATTTATTATAAGACATCCACATGATATAAAAAAATCCAATAAATAAAAATTCTTAACCAAAATCCTATAAATTAAATATTTTGAGTAGACAAAATTTTGTTTTTGCTGATCAATCTTATGAAATCAGATATCTTTCAAAAATGTTTAACAAAATCTTAAGAATTTCATCATAAAACTATCTTACTTAGAATATTCAATATTATTGGATATCTAACTAAGTTACTTTCTATAAAATCTCAAGATATTTGAAAACATTACTGTAAAACAAGTTTCAAGAGATCCTTTTCTTCGTCAATACTGAATTAATTCATATTCAATAAAATATAACATCAATCAACAACAAATATTTACTCACCTTTTAACAATTCAGAAAGCTTCTGGTAAATGAATAGTGAAAAATCCAAATGGAGTGTAATGTAAACTCAAATAAATAATTCTGTGGTTTACCATTGATCTAAAAGATTGAAAGGCAATTTAACGGCCTCTGTTATAGCACAAGGACTTTCTGTAAAAATAATGTTAACGAAACCAAATAATTATATATTAAAATAAAATCAAATGAATAAAGGTTAATATTTAAATAAACATTCATTATAAGACATCCAAATGACATAAAAAATTCAATAAATAACAATTGTTAACCAGAATCGTATAAATTAAATATTGTGAGTAGACAAAATTTTGTTTCTGCTGATCAATCTTATGAAAACAGATATCTTTCAAAAATATTCAACATAATCTTAAGAATTTCATCATAAAATTATCTTACTCAGAATATTCAATATTATTGGATATCTAACTAAATTACTTTCCTGAAATTAAATATGTACAAGGCTAATATTAAAATATTTAAATAATTTTATATAGGGTAGAGCGGAGCACAAAGGTCCAATTTCATTATTAACAATTATACTGTGGAAACCAAACCTTCTACATCAAAACAAACAACACATATGAAACAAACAATTATCGAACTATGTCTGGCTCAATTCTCGGTTGATTCATCATTATAGAAATATATTTTTTTACTGTTTTTCTAGACCTTGTCATCTGTTTCTTTTTGCCCCATAGTAGGGGTAAAAAGAGACAGCGAGAGGGCATCATTCTTAATTTTAAAGGGTTTCACGAAATAATAGCTACAAATGAATCAATGGAAATCAAAAGTATATTTTTTTTTCAAAAACGAAAAATAACAAGTAGGGTTATTATTATTATAACAGAAAATATATTCTCTCCATTCAAGTATGATTGAATTCAATCAGTCTTAATCCAATAACAACATATTTTTTGGAAAAATATAAAGTTTCATTAATAATTTCTAACTCTCTAAACTTTTTATTTAATAATCAGTTTCTGTTGAACAATAAAATTAACAAATCAACACTGTTCTTAGGCATTCTGCCATAACCTGACAGAACTTTAAAATTTGATAGAATACCAATGATAAATATTTAAACTCTTATAAAACAAAACTAAATGTTAAAAATCAAACAAAAAAAAATTCTCCTAACTCTTACTATTATAAGAAATATTACTTTGGTAGGTATTTCTGTTTTATCTTAATCAGACTCATCATTTCCTGAATCACAATTCGTATATACAAAGTAAACACAACCTCTGTTTGAAATACATTTTTCATGGGCCCAGTTTTTGCAAAGATTACATTTTATCCAACCTTCACCTGGAACGCTGTCACTGTAGTTCTCGCAGCAAATCAAACAGAAGTATTCATCATCGGAGCTTGAATCACTATTAACCTCTTGTAAAATTGCTTTTTTAACTTGCTCTGCATTTTTATTTACTTTTGTCTTCTTGTTTACAGCTTTGGTCTTTTTGTTATTCGCAATTTCTTGTTCTTTTCGAAGATTTTCTTTTTCAGGTGTATCCGTTAAAATAGCAGTTTTGCGGCGTTTTCTGTTGATAGTTGATTTTCGTGGGCCAGCTTTTGGTAGCGGTCATACGACTTCGGCCGAAAAACCCCCCTGAGGATGGATTACCAGTGTCAATCTCTGCGTCATACGATAGTGGTTGCTGCGGATTCGATGACGTCGAAGTCTGTGTATTAAACAATAGTAGTCGAAGCTAACGGTGTCGATGGCTGGGCTCATTTGTGTCATTTTTCCAAGGGTTACATAACTTGGTGCAAAATCAGCGTTGTTGAATTTATTTTGGTTGTAGTCTAATATGCCAGTCTTTTCAAAACCTCTCATTATATTATTCAGTGTAAAAGCTAAAGGTAAAGCAGTGCGAACGATTCCAGGGATATCATATATCGTCACTGTCTTTCCGCATTCCTCATCCATGCATCTTGAGCTGAAGACATGTATCTTTTAAAAGGTCCGCAGACTGCCACGTCGAGCGGTTGCTCTGCATTTTTATTTACTTTTGTCTTCTTGTTTACAGCTTTGGTCTTTTTGTTATTCGCAATTTCTTGTTCTTTTCGAAGATTTTCTTTTTCAGGTGTATCCGTTAAAATAGCAGTTTTGCGGCGTTTTCTGTTGATAGTTGATTTTCGTGGGCCAGCTTTTGGTAGCGGTCATACGACTTCGGCCGAAAAACCCCCCTGAGGATGTATTACCAGTGTCAATCTCTGCGTCATACGATAGTGGTTGCTGCGGATTCGATGACGTCGAAGTCTGTGTATTAAACAATAGTAGTCGAAGCTAACGGTGTCGATGGCTGGGCTCATTTGTGTCATTTTTCCAAGGGTTACATAACTTGGTGCAAAATCAGCGTTGTTGAATTTATTTTGGTTGTAGTCTAATATGCCAGTCTTTTCAAATCCTCTCATTATATTATTCAGTGTAAAAGCTAAAGATAAAGCAGTGCGAACGATTCCAGGGATATCATATATCGTCACTGTCTTTCCAGCACTCCTCATCCATGCATCTTGAGCTGAAGACATGTATCTTTTAAAAGGTCCGCAGACTGCCACGTCGAGCGGTTGTAATTTGTGTGAACAATGTGGAAGAAAAGAAAATATCACAACACCATTTTCTTTAGCTAGATCTAGGGTACAAATAAGTGTGAAGAGTGGTTGTCTAAATAAAGATTTTATAACCAATATGTAAATGATGTGGGGTAAAAAGGTCCAGTTGGTCCTTTTTATCCCAACCACGTGTGAGTATTTATAGAGGTTATACAAAAAAAAACCATTCTATCTAACTTAAAAATAACAATAAACTTTAACAAACAATCAAATGATGTATACTTGAAAATTATCTTCAGGGATCGTTAACTCAAAAACGGTCATTGAAACCAAAAAGATCAACAACGAAAAAAAATACTTACGTTAAAATTTTGACACGTGACCGTGTATCTTCTATAAGCGACGTGCCCGACTGTCGGCGATGGTGCGTTACTCCCCCCGCGACGGCTTCTTTATACCCGTATCGTTTAAAAGAACGATGCGTCACTAGTTTTTGAGATATTTGTGGTGGACCTTTTTACCCGCGGACCTTTAAGCCCCGCCCTACCCTACCTTCTATGTAGTGTTAACCTCTATTTATTTTACTTCCTTGAATGTTTTAAGGCTTTAGCTTTTTCTGTTCGGAAGTTAGCGTGTTTGCGGTTGGTCATTTATGAATTAAGCCGTACTGTTCAGACCTCAAACATTCCCCTAAATTTTCTAAGATCTAGCTTTTTCCGTTCGAAAGTTAGCGTCCGCCGTTTCAACCATAATCAATCTACCCTAACGGTTACAACACCATGATAATCAAAATATCTTTATATTTTTTCATACCCGCACTTTTGTATGCTATTCGTGGGACATCCTATATAGTTGCTACTTATTCACGTAAAGACAGCATATCACAAATAAAGAGAAAACCGAATACTTTGAAAAATTCATAGCGAATAAAGTTTTCGTAACAAATCCAGAAATATTTATTCACTGTCACCTCAACATCCAGAGGTAAATCCCGACTCTTTTCACCGAGGACCGCGTCGATGTATATCTCCTGAATTTGTGGCCGATAACACCACCCAACTTAATTGCTTTGTCTATTTCCGGTGAAATATAACCAATCTAATCTTTCGACTTTCAGAACGAAGAGATAACTTACGCCGAACTGTCGCTGACTAACCAGCAGATGCCCCACGTTATTTACACGCAGCAGGCCATCCCGATGTCCGTGCTTCGAAGACAAGAGCCCACTGTGTATGCCCAATTGGATATGTCCAACAGGGTTCCCGTGTCCACGTTGCAGCCCCTCAGCCCGCCGCATCCCTCGACGTTCCAGACGCTGCACCACCCCGTGACGCACCTGCCACCCTACATGTCGAGGAGCTTCAGAGAAGATCAATTGCAAGACGGGAATATCAGTGCGGAGACTCCACTGATAAATCCGAGGGATAGCAGTGTGAGTATTTTGAGGGACCGCGTTTTCAAAAAGTGTGGTGTGTATAAAACGGCATTGATCTACAGGGCGATAACTTACTCGGTCATTAAGAAAAAATTTATAAGGTTGTACGCAAAGTAATTTCGTTTTTTCTCGACAGAAGATTTAATTGTATTTTTTCTAACCCAATTGCACAATTAAGCCGCATAATCATTATATGTCTTGGGAACTGATAAAGCAAGGCTTGTGTGTGAAGGATTTCAATTAAATCTACGCAGTGGTTTTTGGTTGTTTATTTAAATATTTTAATATTAGCCTCCTACATATTTAATTTCAAAAAATTATATTTAATAATTGTAACTTCAGGAATTAAATTAAAATAATGTCATATAAGTACCACTTATATGAAACGACATAAAATAAACATTCATTATAAGACATCCAAATGATATAACAAAATCCGATAAATAAAAACTGTCAACCAAAATCCTATAAATTAAATATTTTCATTTGACAAAATTTTGTTTCTGCTGATCAATCTTATGAAAACAAATATCTTTCAAAAATGTTAAACAAAATTTTAAGAATTTCATCATAAAATTATCTTACTTAGATTATTCAATATTATTGGATATCTAACTAAGTTACTTTCTATAAAATCTCAAGATATGTAAAGACATTACTGTAAAATATATTTTAAGAGAGACTTTGCTTCGTCAGTACTCAATTAATTCATATTCAATAAAATATAACATCAATCAACAACAAATATTTACTCACCTTTTAACAATTCAGAAAGCTTCTGGTAAATGAATACTGAAAAATTTTAATGGAGTTTAAATGGAGGTTAACTACAAACAAATAATTCTGTGGTTTACCCTTGATCTAAAAGATTGAAAGACAATTTAACGGCCTCCGTTATAGCACAAGGACTATCTGTATGTAATGGAAACCAAATAATCATATATTATGAATAAAATAACATTAATAAAGGTTAATACTTGATAGAAGGTATATAAAATTATTTAAATATTTAAATATTAGCCTTCCACATATTTAATTTATTTTATAATAATTTTTTGAAATTAAATATTTAGGGCTAATATTAAAATATTCAAATAATTTTATATATCTTCTATCAAATATTAACCTCTATTTATGTTATTTTATTCATAATATATAATTATTTGGTTTTCATAACATTCTTTATACAGATAGTCCTTGTGCTATAACAGAGGCAGTTAAATTGCCTTTCAATCTTTTAGATCAATGGTAAACCACAGAATTATTCATTTGAGTTAACATTACACTCCATTTAAATTTTCAGTATTCATTTACCAGAAGCTTTCTGAATTGTTGAAAGGTGAGTAAATATTTGTTGTTGATTGATGTTATATTTTATTGAATATGAATTATTTAAATACTGACGGAGCAAAGTCTCTCTTAAAACTTGTTTGTCAGTAATGTTTTTACATATCTTGAGATATTATAAAAAGTAACTTAGTTAGAGATCCAATAATATTGAATATTCTAAGTAGGATAGTTTTATGATGAAATTCTTAAGATTATGTTGAACATTTTTGAAAGATATTTGTTTTCATAAGAATGATTAGCAGAAACAAAACTTCGTCTCTTAAAAATATTTAATTTATAGGATTTTGGTTAACAATTTTCATTTATTGGATTTTGTTATATCATTTGGATGTCTTATAGTGAATGTTTATTTTATATGTCGTGTGATATAAGGGGTACTCATATGATATTGTTTTAATTTAATTCCTGAAGTTATAATTATTGAATATAATTTTTTGAAATTAAATATGTAGAAGGCTAATATTAAAATATTCAAATAATTTTACAAACCTTTTATCAAAATTTGAATATTAAAACAAATTGAAATATGTTTATCTTCTACAATTTTAATTTCAAAAAAATTTTTATTCAAAAAAGTAAAGTTTTACTTTCGTATATCTGTTGGGTTATTTATTCCATTTGGCATTATATATTGAGTTTTGATTATATACGTCTATTAAATGTAAGCGGTGCTTGTTAGACATAAATTTATTTCTAAAAGTTTTTTGAATAAAAATTTTTTTGAAATTAAAATTGTAGAAGATAAACATATTTCAATTTGTTTTAATATTCAAATTTTGTTATATTTCTTCTATCAAGTAAAAGGCCTTTCTATTTTAAACCTTCTATCAAGTATTAACCTCTATTTATGTTTTTGGTTGGTGTCCTTTTATATATGGAAAGCAATAAACATCATTTTCGTCATGTTTTATTTTTTACTATAGAAAAGATAAATATGCTGTTCAAGCCAGAAAGAAATTAACCAATGTGTATGGAGAAGATGTGTTGACAGTACGCCAGTGCCACGTTTCGGAAGGCCGGTTGAAGCTGATAAGGATACGATTAAGTCATTAATTGATGCAAATCGGCGAATAACAACACGTAAGATCGGTGATAGGTTGAATTAATCGAATTCAATTGCTTATGACCACTTGAAAGGGTTCAATCTCGAAGCTCTATATACATTCTGTCAAGAAAGTACCGGGAATTATCGATTTAAATCTGGCGGGGCAATGAGGCAGGTAAAAAATTTTTTTCCTAGGTTGGTACCACCGTCCTTAATTACTATGCCAAGCTTGAGCGGGATCTGTCAACTAGTGTGTTTGCAACAGCTGATTAAGTCAGTCGATGTCAGAGTGCGTGCCGATTTTTACTATGGGTGATTACGTTGAGCAAAGAATTTGCTTAAAGTTTTGTGTTGCAAATGAATTTTCGTGTGCCGTTGCATTGAAAATGTTGCAAAAGGTCTTTGGTGATAATGCTCTATCGAAAACTCGTGCATATCAGTGGTACAGAGCCTTCAAGGACGGTCGTGAAGTGGTCGCCCATCGACGGCTTCGATCGAAGATAACGTCGATAAAATTAAGGAAAGGGTGCTGGAACACCGTCGTTCCAGCTTGAGAGAGATAGCACATGATCTTAAGATATCCCACGAGTCCGCACGTACGATTTTGATTGATATTTTGGGCATGAGAAAGGTGGCCGCACGACACGTACCGAAAGACCTGAATTTTCTTCAAAAACGTCATCGCGAACAGGTTGCTTCAGACATGCTGGATCGCTGTAATTCCGATTCTACATTCATGGAACGCATTATAACTGGTGATGAGACCTGGGTCTACGAGTACGATATGCAAACAAGCCAGCAATCATCGGAATGGGTGGCAAAAAATGAGCCGAAACCGAAAAAACCACGCCAAAGCCGCTCGAAAATGAAGGTGATGCTCATTGTTTTCTTCGATATCCATGGCGTGGTGCACTACGAATTCGTTCCAGAGGGTCAGACGGTAAACAAGGAGTATTACCTAGGCGTTATGAAACGTTTGCGTGAGCGTATCCGTAAGAAGCGGCCAAATTTTTGGGCGAACAACTCATGGATTTTGCATGACGATAACGCGCCTTCTCACCGAGCTACGATTGTGACTGACTTTCTCGCCAAAAACTCAACAAACGTGCTTCAGCAACCACCGTATTCGCCGGATTTGGCTCCCTGCGACTTTTTCCTCTTCCCAAAACTAAAATTGCCCCTTCGTGGCACCCGTTTTGAGTCGATTGAAGCCATAAAACAAAATTCGGCGCGAGAGCTAAAGTCCATCCCGGAAAGCGCCTATAAAAAATGTTTCGATAATTGGAAGTGCCGTTGGCATAGATGTATTGGAGCAAATGGAGCATATTTTGAAGGCGACCCAATAAATTTTGACGATTAAATGTAAAAATGTTGTTTTAATTAAAAATTCCCGGTACTTTCTTGACAGAGTAGTATGAGAGAAAGTTGTGTCCTTGAGTTGACGTCAGTGATTCACTTCTCAAACGTCACGCAAATGATCCATTTTTGAAGCGCATCATTATCGCCTCAAAGCATTTCAAAAGCCAATATCCATCAAAAGGTGATGCTGTTTGTTTGGTGGGATTTTGAAGAAATCGTTTTTTTTTTTAGCTTTAACCGAATAACACGACAATTTATTCGGAGGTGTTCTGTCATCAGCTGGACAAGCTGAATGATGATGCACTTCAACAGAAAAGGCCAGAATTAATCAACATTAAAGGTGTAGTGTTCCACCAACATAATACGTGGACCTCATACAAGTTTAGTCACTCGTCAAATGCTTTTAAAAAATGTTCTAAATATAATTTAAAAAGTTTTTCTTGTATTTCCCTCTTTAAAAAATAGCACATACTTTAGAAAAAGAATCTGAAATACGTAGCCATATTCTCCTTAGTTGGAAGCTATTTAGATGGTGAATAAAAACATCAGTAAAATAAAATTTGAATATCAAAACAGATTTAATCTGTCAGTCTTCTACAATTTGAATTTCAAAAAAAATTTTATTCAAAATACTTTTAGAATTAATCTCTAAATGAGCACCGTTCATATTCAATAGAAATATATAATCAAAATTCAATTTACAATGTCGAATGGAATAAATAAACCAACGAATATAAAAAAGGTCATTTAAAATTAATAAATGAATATTTGAAGGAGACAAAATTTTGTTTCTGATCTTACCATAATGAACACCAATTCCTTTTCAAAAAAATAAAACTTAAGGACTTCTCAAGAAATATAATTTATTTGAAATATTTAATATATTTAAATATTCAGATAAGTTAATTCAAAAATCTCTCCAAACATGCACTATATCTTCAAAAAACAATTAGAATTCCGATAATCTCTTCGTCGGCCCTAGATAATATTTAAAATATCAAAATCAACTAACAATCAGTATATCTTACCTTAAAGTGTAATCTGTTTTGGTATTCATATTGGTATTATATTTTTTCTATCAAATAAAATGCCTTTTTCTATTTTATTTTCATCAGTAAAATATATCTGCAAACCTTCCATCAACAAATATTGTATTCGGAAGCCAACTTTTGACAAATGCAGACGAGTTGAACATCATTCGAAAAAATTAGGCTTTTTCACAGAAAAATGTCGAAAAGAATATAAGATTTGACCATAATAAGCGTCGTTTGTTTGCTGATTGGGCCCTAGAACAGCTTGAACTTGATCCACTTTTTTATCGTAAAATTGTGTTTAGTGACGAAGCTCATTTCTGGTTGAACGGCTATGTAAACCAGCAAAATTGCCGTATATGGAGTGAAAACAATCCTCAAGAAGTTCTGTAGGTTTCATTGCATCCTGAAAAATACACTGTAAGGTGTGCTCTACACGCTGGAGGCATCATCGGTCCATATTTCTTTAAAAACGATGCTGGAGCTAATGTTACAGTGAATGGTGCTCGTTATAGGTCGATGATCAATGATTATTTGTTTTAAAATTTGAATAGTATCGACCCAGAAGTGTTTTAGTTCCAACAAGATGGTGCTTCACCTCATGCTGCTACCGTAACAATTGATTTATTGAATGAAAGATTTGGCGATAATATTATTTCGAGAAATGGACCAATTAATTGGCCTCCAAGATCAAGCGACATAACTCCACTGGATTATTTTCTTTGGGGTTATGTCAAGTCATTGATTTATACTGATAAACCAGAATAAACGCTTTGAAAGCCAACATAATTCGTGTTATTGTTGAAATAAGGCCTGAATTACTCGAAAAAGTGATCCAAAATTGGTCTGGTCGAATGCGGTTCCTCAGAGCTAGTCGTGGTGGACATATGGCTGGAAATTATTTTTAAAACATAAATGTAATAAAATTATCTTTCTAATAAAAAAAATTTGGCTGCAATCTTAATTTAAATGTGTTTTATTTCAATTTAAAATTCTATCACTCTAAAAAAAACAGCCGATAGATGAATTCTTGTTCGGAAATAATTCCAGCCTCTAAGTCTCACGATATCATGTTAATAAATTTTTTTTTCTCAAAAACCTCGAGATTTAGCAAGAAATTACAAGAGATCTTATTTGTTAAGAATGGATCAAGCTATCCAAAATTAATTTTTTTAATTGTAAAATAGGAATATGGATAAAAGTTTCTTGCGAAAGAAGGTTTGGAGGTGGGTTTTTCTACCCCTTGCAATCATAGAGGAACACCACCAAAAATTTTTTTGAGTACCTTCTCGCCTGCATAGAAAGTGCTTGATTTTATTTCTGTTTTTGGGTTTTTAGGAAAAAAATCAAAAACTGTTTTTCAGGCGCTATCTTCAAGGGGCTGTTACTAAGCAGGGGGAGATCAAAAGAATAAAGTTTATATGAAAGACCCACCCAATTTTTTGACAAGGAATCACCCCCAAAATTTTTTTTGCTTCTATTCTTATATACCCTGTATAGGCATGAAAGTCTTTCGAATTAGGTACAGCATAGAATTTGCACGTTTGCACGCCGGATCACGTGAGGTTCGACTTAATGGTGACACCTATGTCAACGTAGGAACACACTACTCTTACCCCATCAGCGTGTACTGGAGGTATGGGTTATTTATACCGACGTGCAACACGATACACTTTTTCAAGTTTAGTGGGATAAACCACTCAACGCACTACCTGGACAAACCACGTAGATTAGTAATATTTAAAGTATAACAAGCATTATAAACCAAGACAAAATTCTGGGGAAAATTAAAATGAAGCTAATAACTAATATTATTTGACATATTTGATATTTGAATTCTCATTGAAGAATTTTTTACAGGCCCTCCAACCCCTACTAGAAGCTAACAATTCCAAGTCATCTACATTGACTTCCTGTCAGCCACGAATTGTTACGGCAACCCGCTTTTGACCGAATTAACTAGAGGAGGATTTAGTGTATTTATAAACTTTATGTTAATCATGAACTTTAATGTGGGTGTCACATACTCGCATACAATGTTTTTTATAAAAACGAAAGTTGTCCAATTACATAAATTAAATGAACTTGATAGGTAACTTTATAAGTTTGTGGGATATATTATTTACTTCAGTATTTTCATGGACGAATTTAAAGGTCAATAAAAAATAAGTATCCTGATATTTATCGTTTGCGATGTCCTAAAAGCCGAATGGTCAATAGGATAGCTAAAATAAAGAACATATACATGTGGTTGAATGTAATAAAAGATCAACAAACTATAGATCAGTTTCTCTTGTTTTCATTTTTTCTATGATAACATAATCTGTTGTTCTAATAGAATTACAACTCGTGTGAAATATAGATTTTTATTCGATGCTATGTCCATACACTTGTACATAAACTATCAATTCAAAATAATCATAAAAAATTTGTGAGAAAAGCTTTTCTGTAAAATTTTCCTCTATAATCAATTTAGTTCGTGGATGTTGAAAACATAAATTATATTCGACCGAAGAATTATTGAGAATTTCATTCTGAATATTTGTTCACATGATAATCATTATTTTTTTCATTTAGCTTATGAATTGAAGAAGAAATGAGATTCGAAAATTCTTCAATAATTATTCGATTGATTATTCGGTACCTACCTAAGAACTTCCGTCCATACAAAAATTTGGAGGAGAAATAAAACGACAGAAATGATTTTTTAAGTTCGAGCGCATTTGAAGGGAAATCGTTATTTAATTAAGAAGATATCTGCTGAAGAATTTCGATTAAATTAATTTTATCTTTCGAACTTGTTCATCATAAAATTTGTATATATGTATATATCGCTCAATAATAATTATTAATATAATAGTCATGGACTTTTTTATGAATAAAATATATTGTACGTTAGAATTATGAGGTAACAACTCTATAATTTCAATTATGAAATAATAAGAATTAGTATAGACGAAAAATCTTATGACTGATTTCAGGTAACACGAAGTTAACACCATTCTGTAATTAATTAAATTTCTTTACATTAATGGCTTTTCTCGATTCATTTATATATGTTCACAGTAGTATAATTCATTAATCATTTGTATACTTGTATACTGATGATTTCATTTCATTCGTTAAAATTAACTTGTCCATATTTTATATGTGCCACTGTGTTCAGAAACAAAAATTATTAAAAGATTGGACGCAACTGTTCCTTTGTTGTTCTTGAAAATGAGTTGAATTAAAAATAACAAAAGACACTGCTGAAGAATTATAAGACATTCAGATAGGAACATAAAGAAATTTTTTGCAAGTATTACAGGGTGAACATCATCTTAATGTGCCATATTTGAATCTTAAGGATAACCAATCTCATTTCGATTCGGGAAATATGTTAAAAGTATTGATTTTGCGAAAATTTAGTCATAGAACTGACAATCAGTTATATTATGTTCAGTATCAAGTAATTCATTTGTTACAGCATGAAAGAAAACTTATGGGAAGTCAAAAAGATTTCATTATATTCTTAATTCATCATATAATTCTAGATATTTTAACCGTGAAATTTATAAGTGGCCTTGTTAATTTTATTTAAGTGATAAAATAGTTATTCCATAGTTGTACTAAAATTTTAAAATGTGTATATATTGAATAATAAATGTTATATTATGTATGTAAAATTATTTATCGTTCATAAAATTGTCGAATAAAACCAATTCAATTATTCTGTCTTTCTTAAATCACCCTACCTCTTATAGAATTGCATAAAACGTCAATATTCTTATATTAATGAAAAACATATCTGAATAATTCAACTCGATGTTGAAGAAAAACCTGAAGCGAAACTGTTCATCTGCTAAATTAATGGGAATAAAAAATGTTAATAATGAATGCCGTTTATGTAAAAGTAATACTTTATTTTTCCAATAAGAGATTTATTGAATATTGATGTGGAGAGAGTTGAATACTTTCGCACTATTGTATTTCCAAAGTGTATTATTTCAGATTTAAATGAAATGATAAATATTATTCTTTTTATTGGAATTTTTGTGTGGATTTCTCAAAAATGCAGAATTTTTATTTTGAATGAATAAGTTCTTGTTAACAATATTTAGGATCTACTAGAGTAAAAAGTGGGAGGCTTGTGATTTTTGATATTAGATATTTAAAGTTTTTTGGTATGAAAAACAACAAACTATAAAAAATCAATGCAAAATACAAATACTAACGTAATAAATGGTTAGGTGACACAACATATGAAAAAAAAATTCAAATGAAGTATCATAGTTGAACAGGAAGCAACATCAATAAAAAGGAATGGTGAAAAGCACTGACGTGGTGACAGGAGAATTTGGGTGCTAGTTCATATCACCTCACGATCTTCACGAAATTTTGAGGTAGCTTTCTTGTCGTTATTTTACATCTAAATGATAAATTTAAATCTAGTCTAAGGCTGTTGCTATGGTTTGGGTAGCACTTAACGCTGCTCTGTTAACAAAATGATTTTTTTTACTTTCAATTATAAGATCTTAAAGAAATTTTGCAAAAACTTCTATATAATTAATGCACATCTATATGGTAATAAAACTTGATTCGGGGACTGTTGGTATGGTCTCATTATTGCTTAACGCTGCTTCGCTCACAAAATTTTTATTTTTGTTTTGAATCTTTTATTCAGACGGTCTTCATGAAATTTTTCAGGTAGGTGTTCGTTATCATTCTACTAGTAAAGCTCTTATTTCAAATCAATCGGATTTATTATTTTAAAAATATCAATAAAAATAAGACAAAATTTCGAATATTCTGCGAAACCATTGAAGTGATTTCGCGCAATAATGAACTTAACCAAGATATTCAGGCCCTAAGTCCACCCCAGAAATTTCAAGTCTTTATCTCTTTCCGTTTGAAAGTTATAGTCTTTGAAGTAGCGCTCAACGCTGATCCGCTCA
The DNA here is from genome assembly GCA_034642435.1 of Megalocaria dilatata. Classification (NCBI taxonomy): domain Eukaryota; kingdom Metazoa; phylum Arthropoda; class Insecta; order Coleoptera; family Coccinellidae; genus Megalocaria; species Megalocaria dilatata. The sequence continues at coordinate 58,812,184 of CM067856.1, read as the reverse complement.
CAAAATCTTCTAACCATACGATTCTCACGAAATTTCACACTAACATGCGCTTTATTTTTTTTTATTATAGTTTATTGTGCTTCAATTCCACAGATCATTAGCACTACGGAACACTTGCAATTCATGTATTAGTTTAATACTAAATTAGGTTAGATTTATAAGATTGACGTTTTCGAGGAATTGTATAGTATCTTCTAGTTTTTTAAGGTCTTGTCCTAGAGTTTCTTCCGAAGAGTTCATGATACCTGTTTGTTGCGCGTTATTGTTCTCCTTCTAAATGCCGAATTTCAGATCGATCAGCTTCGTAGATTCGAAAAAAATTAAGAAAAATAGGACAAATTTTTTTATAACAAATTTTTGCCATCTTTTGAAAACTGTACACTATTGAATGAGAAATTATATTCTAAATAATTCGCTACCTTTCGTTTTTTTTTTGTTTAGTTTCTTTGTTTACGCCAAGCATTAAACGTTAAACTGAAAATGCATTCGAAATCTCCATGTGACTGTGGTGAAGAAAATATGAAATTTAACAACATTTCCAGACTGTGTAATCTAAAGTAACTACTTCTGTGATTTTTAATAAAATAATTTGGATGAAATAATTTTTGTTTCAATTTTGGTTTGTTTGTATACGTCCCATAATGGTACAGTTGAGTTTTATTCTATTATTCTGATATTATTATTTCTCAATATAAATATTATAATCTTAATTATTCCAGCCACGCTTTGGGAGATAATTTGCTATGGTTTTCTCAATGAAAAATTTTCATTATGTAACTTAATCTAAATTTTATTTAGAATGTCTGGTTAAATTTTGTTGAGACTCTCTTTATTAATATAAAGAGAGTCTCAACAAAATACATTCAAAATTCAAAATATTGTCCGTCGCTAGCCACTACTTTTTCCCATCTTTCTGGCAATTGACAGATCCCATCGCGAAAAAAGACTAGCTCTTTGGCCCCATGCATCTATCTATTTTTTGACTTAATCTTAATTGGATAAGTGCTGATCACACAGGCCATGTTGCATCGATCGAAAGAATTGGTAATCGGAAGGAGCAATGTCTGGGCTGTACGATGGGTGGAGTAGAACTTCCCATTTGACCGTTTCTAAGTACGCAACATGTGGTCGTGCATTGTCAATAACTTGGTATGTCACTACTCGTTTATTATTCCATTGTTTCATCTGGCAACACCTTCATTTTGAAGTGTCTTCATTGAGCTTTCTTTTCGGTATCTGTTATTTCGCTGAAGTATAAACAACATACTTTTTGAGTGCTCTGAAAATGTTAACTTTTATACCGAATAATGTGTTTTTGCGGGGAGTTTTACTTCATTATTTCACTATGAAGAGAAAGAATTTTAGTGGATGTTAATGGTGACCATACTCTAGCTCAGGCATGTTAAACACATGCGCCCCCCTCGGCGTTTTCCTGCGGCCCGAATCAATTCTAGAAATAACCAGATAATGCGGCCCGCAAGCTTACATGTTTGTTTATGTATGTATATACGTGTGCCCACACATGTATCACGACCAATTCGTTCTACCCCGGCAGTAAATCATCAAAGGCATAATCGAATAAAAAAATCATTTACCCAACGAACTTGATATAATGAATAAAAACGCTATATCCTTATCGCTTGTGAGGACTCCACTACTGAAACTGAACATAGGTAGCCACTCGCCGGTGTCCTTTGAAAACACCCGGCATCCTTTCATCTTGGGTCGTAAAATGAAGATTTATGATCGTTAAACGAATCAAGGGCTACCGAGAAGAATTTATAATATTTGTTGCAGAATTGAAACCAAAATCGCTAACCCACTACAGCGAAGGCTATGAAAAAAAAAGTTAAACTAAAACGCTCTAGTTTGCGCTAGCGATTTTGTCCGTCCGCACATGAAACATCCTACTTCGTAAAATGCGCCAATGAAAAGATAAATAAAACTTGTCTTTCCTGAATGAATCCCAAATTGTCAACCTGATAGTGAAATTACAAACTCCTACTCCCTATCCATTTATTTCAACTTTATAATTAAAATAGTCACTCTTATTTACAATATAATACAGTTTTACGATTAGCTTGAGATCAGAGATTTATATAAGGACTTATCTTTGAGGTTCTCCTGGAATATTGTTTTCCAAGGTATCGGATTGATAATGCTTCCTCCAAGGATATTTCCTATTCTGCATATAATCAGTAGGTCTTCAGTTTCAAATTGTTCCAAATGACCAGTAGTGCGTCCGGAACTAAGATGGTTCAGTAAAAAGATACTCTAAATCCGGCAGAAGGAAGATTGTCTGGTATTAGGATAATCCAACCAAAAAGGCACTCCAGCAAGATTATTCAGTTCTGAAATCATCCGGTACTGAGATCTCCGTTACTAAGATCATCCGGTACTAAGATCTCCGCTCCGGTATTAAGACTGTAAATTTCATATCTTTAACATAGTGCCTGCAACACGTGATCTCACTCCCAGTAACTCTAGATATTATTAAAATTATTTACAAGTTAATAAACATATGATGAAATATCCAGAACACAGGAATAAGAGCATGTTTTTCGATCATGAGCATGAGAAGGGAAAATAAATGCCTAATATCATATAAAGCAACATGTTAACCTGTATAACCTGCAGAGAATGAAATAAAACAAAAATAATAATTGACATTCACAAAAGCAGAAAATATTTAATCACTATCTACGTATTACTTACCGCCTTCTGATTAAACGTCTTATAAGAAACAATAAAAATTCAATATTCCACGATTTTCATGGATTAGGTACCTCAATTCGATCAAAATACCACAATGTGTGTCTTCGTGTAACCTCACAATACAAAAAAGAAAGAAATCTGGAAAATTCTGCGCTTCTTGAAAACAATGCAACTCTACAGCGCATGCGAGAACAGCGTCGACTTTCATTGCGGAAACTCTAAACTTCTTAATGGTCTAAGTTTAATCACATTATTGGATCATTTTTAAGCGATTGTAATTAAAATCACTACAGTGGGGCGTCTTTTAACGTTACAAAATGAATTCCTAATATTTTTGATGATTGGATAAAATCCTGGGAAGTGACTTCGGATAGTTTTTGCATCATGCCTTTCAGTCAGATACAATATAACTGAAAATGTAGGTGCGTATCTGTTGTTCCATCACATAACAAGCAGTACTCTTTGCTTTTTGTTTTCCATTAAGTTTTCAACATGTCTTTTTCAACATCAAGTGGAAGTAAGAGAAAACTTGCAGATGAGCATCTTTCAACAAAAGCGGAAATTAGAGGTTTTTTGTTGTGAAGTGAAAGACAAAATTATTTGCTTGATTTTCAACAGTACAATTGGTGTCCCAAAATTATATAATATTAAACGTCACTATGATTGCCAGCGAAGTAAGTTTAATAAGTTTACAGGCATGAGTAGAAATGAAACGATAAGTTAAGTTAAAACTACAGTTAAAAATCAACAGCTAATGTTTATTCCTCCAAAGCAAGAAAACGAATCTACTGTTCTAGCGAGTTACGTACTGTCGGAGATGATCGCAAAACACTCAAAACCATTTGCTAAAGGTGAATTTATAAGAAAGACCCCAGAAATTATAAGTCCCGGGAGTGGAACCTTTTTCAAAATATATCCTTGTCCCGGAATACTGTCGCTGAAAGAGTAACTGAGTTGGCTGCTAATATAAGTGATCAGATTAAGAAAATCGGACTTTTTCATTGCATTTTCTATTGCCTGTGACGGAAGTACGGATGTATGTGGTGTGGCGCAACTCGCTGTTTTTCTCCGTGTTGTTGCCAAAGATATAAAGGTTTATGAAGAATTATTAGAATTAGTACCTACGCATGATACAACAACTGGGGAGGATATTTTCAATGCCGTTTATGAACTTCTACAAAAATGCAATTTAGATTCGTAGAAACTGTGTTCCATCGCAACAGACGGAGCTCATTCCATGACTGGAGTAAATAATGTCTTCATTTAATTAATGCAGACAGAGATCAAAGAAACGGAATGTGAAAAACCTGATTTACATTATGTTCATTATATAATCCACTAGGAAGTTTTATGCACAAAAGTCATCAAGTTTGAAAGCGTTTTAAAATCAGTAAAAAAAAATTATTCTCTTCATAAGGTCACGAGGGTTAAATCAGCGGCAGTTTTCGGCGTTTCAACGTGATATAGAAAGTGAGTACACTGGTTTACCTTATTACGCAGAGGTGCGATGGCTTTCATGGGGTGTGATTTTGGAAATTAAAGAGAGAAATATGCTCTTTCATGGATGTGAAAGAAAAAGATGTCAGCCTATTATCCGATACAGCCTTCCTACAAGATCTGTCATTTCTGGTTGATATAACCAAACACTTGCCGAACCTAAATACAAAATTACAAGGGCCAAGACAAGTGATAAATAACATACTACTCTGTCAAGAAAGTACCGGGAATTTTCAATTAAAACAACATTTTTACATTTAATTGTCAAAATTTATTGGGTCGCCTTCAAAATAGGCTCCATTTGCTCCAATACATCTATGCCAACGGCACTTCCAATTATCGAAACATTTTTTATAGGCGCTTTCCGGGGTGGACTTTAGCTCTCGCGCCGAATTTTGTTTTATGGCTTCAATCGACTCAAAACGGGTGCCACGAAGGGGCAATTTTAGTTTTGGGAAGAGGAAAAAGTCGCAGGGAGCCAAATCCGGCGAATACGGTGGTTGCTGAAGCACGTTTGTTGAGTTTTTGGCGAGAAAGTCAGTCACAATCGTAGCTCGGTGAGAAGGCGCGTTATCGTCATGTAAAATCCATGAGTTATTCGCCCACAAATTTGGCCGCTTCTTACGGATACGCTCACGCAAACGTTTCATAACGCCTAGGTAATACTCCTTGTTTACCGTCTGACCCTCTGGAATGAATTCGTAGTGCACCACGCCACGGATATCGAAGAAAACAATGAGCATCACCTTCATTTTCGAGCGGCTTTGGCGTGGTTTTTTCGGTTTCGGCTCATTTTTTGCCACCCTTTCCGATGATTGCTGGCTTGTTTGCATATCGTACTCGTAGACCCAGGTCTCATCACCAGTTATAATGCGTTCCATGAATGTAGAATCGGAATTACAGCGATCCAGCATGTCTGAAGCAACCTGTTCGCGATGACGTTTTTGAAGAAAATTCAGGTCTTTCGGTACGAGTCGTGCGGCCACCTTTCTCATGCCCAAAATATCAATCAAAATCGTACGTGGGGACTCGTGGGATATCTTAAGATCATGTGCTATCTCTCTCAAGCTGGTACGACGGTTTTCCAGCACCCTTTCCTTAATTTTATCGACGTTATCTTCGATCGAAGCCGTCGATGGGCGACCACTTCACGACCGTCCTTGAAGGCTCTGTACCACTGATATGCACGAGTTTTCGATAGAGCATTATCACCAAAGGCCTTCTGCAACATTTTCAATGCATCGGCACACGAAAATTCATTTGCAACACAAAACTTTAAACAAATTCTTTGCTCAACGTAATCACCCATAGTAAAAATCGGCACGCACTCTGACATCGACTGACTTAATCAGCTGTTGCAAACACACTAGTTGACAGATCCCGCTCAAGCTTGGCATAGTAATTAAGGACAGTGGTACCAACCTAGGAAAAAAAATAATAATTCCCGGTACTTTCTTGACAGAATGTATATGCATAATCATGTGAAAGCTTTCAGGTGAAAGCTCATGCTAGGGGAAAAACAGTTTGCTGTTGATAATCTGTCACATTTTCCGAATTGTCAAGCGTATCAAGAAACTGCAAGTGTCCCCATATCGTACCAAATGTACACAGAAAAAATAACAAGTCTTCTAGCAGTTTTTAAAAAGTGTGTTCCGTCTCATTAGAGACGGCCCTGTCGTTCGAAATTAGTTTGTCATTCGATACTTATGTCTTTTAGATTGATATGCGATCTAGCAGTTTTGAGATTGTTTCAAACTGTTCATTTTTACTCGAAACTTCAGATTATTGGCTTTTTAATTATTATATATGGCCTTAGAAAATATGGAAAGTCAATTAGAGATTTGGATATATTTATACCTGTTAATTTCACATGACGCAGCATTCGGAATTACAAACTGACTCTATCCTTTTTTACTTGCATTATTCTCATGATTTTTCTGTAACCAATAAGAAGGTTTATTTCGATCATTCAGTCCACCTTCAGATGGACCTTCCAATCATTTACCTTAATTTCCCTCTTTTTGTTAGAAGGGATGCATCGAGCACCTCTAACATTCAGTCTTTGAAAAGACTGTAAAATCATTATTATTCGTGATAATCGAAGTGTTCGCATGTAACCCTGGCTACATTATGCACTATCATTCGGATAGTCAAATTTGTTGTACGTAGCTTGTGACATTTCGGTCCAAGCTACCGCGGTTATTATTGATACATAGTAATCCAGTGGATTGCCAAAGTATTGGTAAATTCATATGTTGTTAGTGTAATAATCATTCCTTTAACTTGGTTTATATACAGTAAACCAAAAATTATAGTTCGCTGTTGTCATAGTGTAATACGAGTGTTTTACTTTAATTCCTTAACTTTTTCGTTGGTTTATCTTATTGGATAAACAAAGCTAGTTCATCATCGAGATAACTACATACAAGTGCCCTTGAAGTAAAACTCTTCGTCAACTAATCAAAAATACAGTCCACTATAAACCTTTCGAAATTAATCAACGAGATTAATTAATTTGCAATTGTCTGTTATTTCAAAATACTGAAATAATAGCCAAATACTACGGTAAACTAACCGTGGTACGAAACAAAGTGTTTTCAGGATCTTAAGCCCCAAGCGAAAAATTTTGCTAAGTCGAGTTTCGGGTAGGAAAACATACTAATTTCTACAACTTGTTTTAATTATGATCAATTACCAAATAGTAACGGCTGAAACAGTTCAGTATCTGTATAGGACAAGTCAGATAATTATTTAACAATCACCATTTATAGAGAAAAAAATCATTAACCGAGTAGTAACATTTACCTACAAAATTATTCTTAACTATTTTTTTAAACTCCTTAAGACTAAGACATTAAATATTTTTTGGTAAATGTTACATGAAATACATTTCAAATTTGGAAGTTTTGTGTTTCGGAATGAACATAACTCTTTCATTTCTCGTGTTGTAACTGTGAAATTATGTGAGCTTAGTTATATTATGGTCATTTTCTTTAGCAAACAGAAAACATCTGAGGATGAAAATTGATGCAACAGCCAAAATATAATTGTTCTTTAAAAAGGGCCTGCACGAAGTTCGGGGTGTGATATCGAACATGATTTTAATGTTGAAGGCAAAGTATTTTAATAATTTTGATTTCGGACGTCCATTGCCTGAATTCTTTACATACACAATATATTCTGACCTGAAAAACAGAAAACTTCCTGAAAATTAATACAAAAATAATTGTAACAAATGTCTAACATATACTGTGAAACAGAGACAATAACCATGGATTGAATCTGAATTCATAGTTTCTTCATATACATAATTTATTTGAACGTAAAGTGATCTTAGAAAACAGAAAACTTCACGAAATGAATACTTGTCTCTTTAAAAAACAAGTTAAATTAAATTTTTAAATATATATACAATTACAAATCTCGTCAAAAAAATATTCTCACGTTCTGCATTCGATCGAGTAGGGCGAGACATATGGGAGGGACTTCTACGCTTGGGTGGCTATAGACATTTCGATTTTGTTTGATGAAGACTGCTTCTTTGAACTTGCGCTTTCTCCAGTGTTGTTCCCGGTGGATAATCCTCACTTGATTCCATTGGATATTATGATACTCGTCCCAGGTGTGCTCTGCTATTCCTGATTTGGTCGTTTCTCCTCTGATTGTTTGATTTTTGTGTTCTTTGACCCTGACGTCGTTTCGTTTCTCCTACATAGATCGCTCCGCATTTACAAGGTATCGAGTAGATGCAGTTCTTGTTGTCTATTGATTCTTCTAGCTTGGTTTTTGTGAGAAAACATCTTAAGGTATTATCTGATTTGAACGCCAACTGGATGTTGTAGTCATGAGCTATTCTGCGGATTTTCTCTGATAAGCCTTTTACATATGGCATTGATATTCTTGTCTCGCCCTTTGGAAATTCAGACTTTTCCGTTTGCTGGTCGCATTTCTGTATAGTATCGTCAATTATTTTAGAGCTGTAACCATTCGCTGAGAGATCCTTCTTGATGTTTCTTACTTTGTTCTCTGAATCGTCTTTGTTATTACAGATGGTTTCTACACGAAGGTATAACGACCTTATGATACCTCTTTTTGTTGTTGCTGAGTGATTGGAGTTATAATTGTCTTGGTTTCTCTTTACCATGACATCCAGGAAGGATAATTTCGCGTATTTTTCTTTTTCCATAGTAAATTTGATCGATGGTCGGATCGTTTTTTTTTAACTTTATTTTTGGCGAGTTTTGTAATTGTATATATATTTTAAATTTAATTTAACTTGATTTTCAAAGATACAAGTATTCATTTCGTGAAGTTTTCTGTTTTCTAAGATCACTGCACGTTGAATATTTCATATTCAATAAAATTATAACATCAATCGACGAAGCAAAGTCTCTCTTAAAACTTGTTTTTCAGTAATGTTTTTACATATCTTGAGTTTTTATCGAAAGTAACTTTGTTAGATATCCAATAATATTGAATATTCTAAGTAATATAGTTTTATGATGAAATTCTTAAGATTATGTTAAAGATTTTTGAAAGATATTTGTTTTCATAAGATTGATCAGCAAAAACAAAATTTTGTCAATTCAAAATATTTAGTTTATAAAAAAAAAATTTGAATATCAAAACAAATTAAAATATGTTTATCTTCTGCAATTTTAATTTCAGAAAAATTTTTTATTCAAAAAAACTTTTAGAATTAAATTAATGTCTAAAACAAGCAACGGTTACATTTAATAGACGTATATAATAGAAACTCAATATATAATGTCAAATGGAATATGTTTCGAATAATGTTTCGAAACACAGATCAACTTTATAATTCAAGATTGATCTATGTTCTAACAAAATCAGAGAACAGTGTGAGTTATTTTTAAGGCTTATTTCAATTCATTGACATCCATAATGAGGTTTATTGAAGCCAAAATATAATTATATATTATATATAAAATGAAATGGAAAGGCCTTTTACTTGATAGAAGAAATATAACAAAATTTGAATATCAAAACAAATTAAAATATCTTTATCTTCTACAGTTTTAATTTCAAAAAAATTTTTTATTCAAAAAAACTTTTAGAATTAAAGTAATGTCTAAAACAAGCACTGCTTACATTTAATAGACGTAAATAATCAAAACTCAATATATAATGTAAAATGGAATAAATAAACCAACAGATATACGAAAGTCATTAAAATTAATAAATAAATATTTAAAGGAGTTAGAAGATGTTCGAACATAGATCAATCTTGAATTATAAAGTTGATCTGTGTTTCGAAACATTATTCGTTTACACGTGGTGCGTTGTTGATATAGGTTAGTTTTTTGATTTTGATATTTGGAATATTATTCAGGACCGAAGAAGGGATTGCTTAGAATTATACTTGTTTTTTGAAGATATAGTGCATGTTTTGAGAGATTTCTGAATTAACTTATTCGAATATTTAAATATATTAAATATTTCAAATAAATTATATTCTTTGAGAAGTCCTTTAAGTGTGTTCATGTTTTTAAAAGGCAATTGGTGTTCTTAAAGGTAAGACGAGAAACAAAATTTTGTCTCCTTTAAATATTTATTTATTAATTTTAATGACTTTCGTATATCTGTTGGTTTATTTATTCCATTTGACATTATATATTGAGTTTTGATTATATACGTCTATTAAATGTAAGCGGTGCTTGTTTTAGACATTAATTTAATTCTAAAAGTTTTTTGAATAAAAAATTTTTTTGAAATTAAAATTGTAGAAGATAAACATATTTTAATTTGTTTTGATATTCAAATTCTGTTATATTTCTTCTATCAAGTAAAAGGCCTTTCTATTTTATTTAGTTTATAGGATTTTTATTTATTGAATTTTGTTATATCATTTGGATGTCTTATAATGAATGTTTATTTTATATGTCATTTGATATAAGTGGTACTTATTTGACATTATTTTAATTTAATTTCTGAAGTTAGAATTATTAAATATAATTTCTTGAAATTAAACATGTAGAAGGTTAATATTGAAATATTTAAATAACCTTTATTCCAATTGAATTAATTTGAAAATATTTTGCGCAAGGACTGTTGTTGAATGTTATTTATGTCGGGTGTCCGGAAAAGGCAGCTTCGTAGGCTATATCTCTGCAGTGATAAGACCTACAGGTTGGGAAACAAAATCCTCATGACTAAAATGGATACGAAAAATGGCTGAAAATTATTTTGATATTGTTAATTCGACCCCTAGAAGGCATTAATGCTATAAAAAAAAACATTAAATTCAAGCTATCTCGGAAAGTAGATCGATGAACTATAACTTTGAAAACAGCATTCAACATCATGTGTAATAACACCCCATTTTCCTTGCTATTTTTTCCGTATCTGTCAGATTAAGGGAGGGAAAGTTGAAGCGAAATTTTCTTCAATTTTCACTTAACCATTTAACCAATTCGACCATCATAGTCTCGTTTGAAAGAGAATTCAGTGATCTTTGGAAAGATGTTTATTGTTGAGGTTCATTTGGAACCAAATAAACTAGAGAGCATTATATGTTGCAAAGATAGCGTTATATGACTATTAATTTCGTACCGCAATCTTTGCCACATATAATGTGGCACTAAGTAATTGAATATCCAGTCGAAACTTCGGCCCACTTCGGCCACTAATAGAACTTATCTTATTTTCATTTGCATCAATGACTGAAAATTACAAAAAAAAATTTCTCCGATGTATCTGGCTATATCCCAACGATACAGGCCATATCCATTCGAATGAACGAAACCAATTGTACACTTACCTAGGGTTTTTTCCTGTTCCAATCAAAGGTTGGCTAAACCTAACACGGCGCATAGAGAAAGTGAACAACCTAATCTATGACACTGGATAACCTACAAAAATGGTAAACATTTTCGAATATCGTAATCTTTTCTGATTAGGATGCTAGAGAAATGCAGCTTTCACAAAAAGTACATGAATATATACGGACAAATCATTCATCTGTCGCTAATAAAACAAGACAATATAGTGGGTGTGACACTAAGCCAACGTTCAAATGTTCATCTTCATTTAATTATTTATTTATTAATGATAATATTGGATATGGTTATTTTCCAGTTCGATATAATAGGAACTATTATGTTTAGTAGCACATTCATTATTTCAGTTCTATTATTATATATTAAATTGGGTAGTATAACTGAAGGTCCATTAGTTAATTTCATGTAATGAACTAGAATTAATATAATGTAATTTTAGAAACCTTAACGGCTATTGAACCCTTGGGATATCAAATTAATACAAAATACATCATGAGCCAAAAATCAGCTTTCATTCCCTATGAACGGGTTCAAAATATTTTCATCAATGAAGTTATTTTTAAGGTACTGGGGATCTCCCAATCAAAAGAGAAACCATAACAAACATATTTTGTACAAACCTATTAAATCATATGTAATTTCTTCTTTCAGCAAAAAATTATATATTTACTGACAATTTTGACCAATGGAGCAAACGGTGATCAGTTAATACCCTTATTTATGGTAAGTTTATATTTGCTGAGCAAAATATACATTTTGTGTATATTCAAAAATCTCATCAAATTCTATAACAATATGGTAGAGTATAAAATTATGTTTTTCCATTAAAGTGTTACTTTATGTACTTAATTCATAAACAATAGACTACTCAAGTTGCAACATTTTGATTAGTAAACCTTTCCAAAAAACCCAAGAACACCTGTTTGACAGCTCATCTCTTATGGTTATTTTTATGCAGTATTACATTTTTGTTTGAAAGAAAATGCTGTGGATATCTGTACTTGTGACTTCATACTTAACAGCTTTGTATGTAGATACACCCATTTCTATTCCTCTATAAAGTTTAGCTTCAATAGAAAGAATTTTCTTCCGAATGTGAATCAGTTTTCAATTGTTTCAGCTCTACATTACTTATTATGAAGTCGGAAATCTCAATTCACATGATAACCATACTTTTATATAAGTATCATTTGCTTAGTTAAAAAAAATTAACAGTTAATCGAAGTCTCAGGAACATTATCATGTTACCTTAAATGTTTATATAATCAATTAAGCACTGGAGGGAAATAGTCAAAAAACACATTTTATACTAAGTTAAACAAAACTTTCCAAGCATATGAGATTCCTCAAAAAATTATGTTTTGATAAACATTTTACACTGTTAAAAATGAAGATTGATCTTTATACCTTCCTATACTCTTTCTCTATAATACTGTTCCCTTTTTAAATATAAGAGTCAAAATTTTTAATGAGCATATTTCTGGACCTGATTTGGCTCATTAATGAACGTGAACTTTCCATTTGAATTTAAAAGTTTATTTCACAAGTTATCTTGTTCACTAACAGATTGCTGAATGTATTTAAATTTAGGCTCACAGAAAAATCTAATGTTCAAACCGCTTTTGGTAAGATATTTGCAAATTACATACAGACATTTGGAACAAATTCAAGTGCCCTGAATATTCTAAATTGAAAATTCTTGCCATGAAAAGTTCCGAAAAAAATTCCTTTTTGTTATCACTATAAATATTTGATTTGACATTGCAATAGAAAACAAAGTATTCTTATTGTTTCATTAGGAATAAACTGGCAAATTGTAATCGACAACTAAATCCAATAGATCAGAACTATTTTTGCTTGCTAGTACCAATTGCCCATCATTTGTCCACTTGTCTATTTTCTAAATTTTGAGCTACAATACAAGGATTTCAAACAACTATATTAGATCAAATGGAAAATGGATAAATTAAATTCTGCTGACCAGCTATTTGGGAGTTTCATAATTTAAAAAAAATTGCTGAATTAGTGTTAAACCTAAAATGGGAACATTAATCAACAAATTAATATTGGAAATCATTAGAAAGATAAAAATGATTTTATTTAAATTTGGAAATTGATATATACACTTAACAAAAATATCAGCTAAATAGCTGTTTTACCACAAAAGAAAATTAGATTTTTTAGGAAACTATGAGACCATAGAAATATCTGAAAATATTTTACAAGATTATTATGTGGTGAAGAAAACTATTAGAACTTCTTATACTGTAGACATAATAGCATTATATCACAGTTCATATTTTAGGGTTCTAAGCCAAGGATCAATTGCCTCGAGTACATATTTAAGGAACTCCACAAAAAGAGAAGATAATTCAGATAGCATCAATGATTTTGGAGATTTCACAATTTTTCTTGGCTGCCAATACCAACATCATTCTTAGTTGTTCAAGCAATTCTTCTGGTACTTCATTGTCTTCAGTCTGAAACAAGTCAATATGTAGAAACGTTTTGGAGAAATACATTGATTCTGCAAAACATTTATTTTTAAGAGTTGATTTATATAAAATACCAAATATATTTTGTACCTGCAGTGGCGTATTTTTTAAAGATATTGGCTAAAATATGAAAAGACTTACTTTATCATAATTATTACATATTTGAAATAGTTCCTCTGGTATATCCAGCAGCTTGTCGGTTTTGAAATTCTTATCCTGTAATAATTTAAGCTTAGCAACTCTAATAAGATAATACATCTTTTCAATTGCCGGGGGAAAAACTTTTCTGTTTTCCACCAAGTGTGCTCGAAGTTCACACAGCGATTTGGTATCTGAAATTCAATGATATAAAATCAGACAAGATAATACCGCTAATCTTTTGGTCCAAATCTTACCCATTTTAATATATAAAATTAAAGTTTATTAATATTCCTCGGAATATTTAGTTGCCGTTGGTCTTGTCCCTCTATAGAAAGGGTTGGGCTCACCGAAGTATGTACCCAGATTATGGTGCCCTTTGTTTATCTATATTCAAAGAAAATATTTTCATCAATAACTAATTCCCCATACACCTCCCTGGATCCCCAAAAAGGAAAGAGAGACATCAGTATTCTCATCTTAGATAAAAATAAATCACACACATGTAAAATTTTTTAGATATTTCAGTATTATGCGCTCAAATAGCCAAAATAATTCATATTTAATTTTTTAGTGAAGGTCGGCAAAAAAAACTTCCACTTTCAGGAAAAATTACCTCACATATGTTAATAGGTAATGGAAAACCTAATTTTGGAAATTTTGATATACAGTATATTACAATTGATTTTTCTTTGTTTACATTGGAGGAAAATATGTGGTAAATTTTCTATATCTCCGCATTTACAGTTTAGACTTTTAATAATTTTAATCTTGAAAAGATGTTCAAGAGACAAATATTGTACAAAGCATATCCTGTTCATTGATTGTGATGTATTCTCGTAGTAGATTCGATGCAATGAAAAGGGATCTGTCAGGTTTTATTTATTCTTACTCCTCATATGTATATAGTTATATCCCTTCATTTATCTCCAAGTCAAAAGTTCCCTATTCCACTCAATTCTAAGTTCTAACCCAAAATAGTATTACAATATGTTAGTTGGGGCCCTCCTTTATATCTCAAAATTTGACTAGTTTCTTTACTCTGATTTGCCAAACTGTCTGCCATTTTATTACCATTACGCCACAATGACTCAGCATTCATATATCAAAACTCCCCTAGCTGAAAGTAATGACCACAATTTTTTCACCCTTGTTGTGATCTCTGTATTAGAAGTAGGTTTCCAAAATTGTAGTTCCGTCAATGAACTCATGGAGTAAGAAAATATCACTGCCTTGTTTATTTTTGTTAATTGAATTTTAGTTTTAATTGAATGATTTCTAGAGCTTTTTCTATTGCCAACATTTCCGCTGAAGATATGGACCAAAATTCTGGCAGATTATAAGATATCTCTACATTAGCTGTTACCGAGTAAACACCTGTACCCACTGTACAATTGAATTTTTCCTTTTTTTGGAAGCATCTGTAAAAATTTTATGAAAGTTTTGAAAGGTATTATCGTAGAATGGTTCCTGCTAAACATTTGTACACTATGGTTAGGTTCTTCTTGTCTATTATATCAGGTAATGTATGAAAACCTTTTATAAACACTCTTAGTCGCTTAACCAAATAATCCAGGCCTGGGGGTTTTCTCGATAACTAGACAAGAACATGTATTTGTCATACAATCGGCAAGATGCAGTATGATAGAGGTATTTTCAGGCTGATCCCTTTGTATAAGAGAGAAAGTAAGAAAAATTTAGTTTTCTGGATATTCAGACTTAATAAATTGTAATTCAGACATATCTGTATGTCACATAAAATACTTTCCACCTTTCGATATACTCTGTCCCAAGTTGGTCCTGTAACTTCAACAGATGTTTCATCTGTGTATGAAATGATGTGACCAGAATTGTTTATCAGACTTATGGTGTTGATGTAGACAAGAAAAAATATGGGTCCCAGTACAGTTCCTTACCCCCACTGTAAAACTCCCTTGGTTCACTCAGGTGGTATGTGTGTGT
This sequence comes from Megalocaria dilatata, assembly GCA_034642435.1. NCBI lineage: Eukaryota > Metazoa > Arthropoda > Insecta > Coleoptera > Coccinellidae > Megalocaria > Megalocaria dilatata. The sequence continues at coordinate 58,796,577 of CM067856.1, read as the reverse complement.
TAAGAAAACCTAACTATTAACCACAGAATAACCACTACAAAAACTAAAGATTAGTGGCTGGGATTGTAATTCAATTTGTTTTTTCTATTCTACCTTGATGAGTGCATCCAAAATTTTTATATAACATGGGGATAAAGCTATTGGATAGGCTATCAGGATTTGTTGGCAGTTTATCTGGTTTAATAAAGGGAAGAATTCATATTTTATTGAAACCTATTATATTTTGGGGAGAGCTCAGGATTTCGTTGCAGTACAGAAGTTTTGCTTTAAGAGGCATTTGTAGTTTCTTATAGAATGTATAAGAAAATTCATCCATTCCTGGAGCTGAAAGATTGCAACCCTATAGTACAAGTTCAAGTTCAGATATGGGAAAATATAATAGAGTTAAATTATCGGTAGAATTGAAAGGAATTAATTTTGTATTAGAGTTGTCTTGTTGGGAAAGTTTGGTCATTGAATTTATTAGAACTTGTAGAGAGGGCAAATTTTGAGACTTGGGTGTATTTTTATTTTTTTGAAAATTTTTGATGGATTAGAGTGAATTAAATTAAGGTTTTCACAAAATTTAGTAACAGAGTTTGTTTTTTCTCCCTCATTAAATGTTTGCTTTGTGCACGTAATTTGTTAGCTTATGTATACTTAAATACTGCCATCAAGTCTTTAATTTTTAATTGCCAGTCAAATTCTTCATATTTTCTCTTTGTTTATTTATGTTTAAGATTGCGATATAAACATTTTGGTTCTTTTTGTTCCAATTGTGTCTTGTGTTTATCTCCACAATTATCAGATCTTGAATGAGAATTACATATTTTACCACTATGACCATATCTTAGACAATTAAAACATTGAATTACTGGGCTAACGTATTGTTGAGCTTCTTATGTATTATGTATGACATAAAGTAACTCTTAGCTCTTCTAAAAGTACACATTGTTTTGAATCAACAAATTTATATTTATTTTCTGCTTTATCAAACATTTTTTAACTTTTAATATTTCACAACTTGACTCTGCATTATTCAAAATTTCTGCTTCCTCAAACCCTGATATCACCCAATGAAATGATATATGTGGGTGATAAAATATCTCACAAACATCAAATTTGGCTTCTTCTGCAAAAATATTATTATCCTTATAGTAAATTAATTCTATACCTATTTTACTTTGCCCTACCTTTTAATATTTTTGAAGTTTAAATTGAAATTATTATTTTCATAAGAAATTTACCCAGTTTCAATGGAAATACGTTACCAACTTTATCTAGTATCTGATGATTTGATATTGTTTTCAGGTGTCGATGTTCTGTGACAGATTTTGTATTTCTGTAATCATTTCTGAATCCTTATTTTCTTCAATTTGTTTTTGAAGTGCATTAATTTCCGATTTTAATTCTGCCACATCTGTGCAAGAATATTCATTCTGACTCGTAGCATTTAAAAGTTTTTGCTTTGGGAACCTTTCATTACCGGGCTATCAATGTTATTTTTTAGGCTATTTGTTAGATATTGTTAATGTGATACACTCACCACACCAAATGGAAAAATAGGATTTTATATTGCACAACCACTTCTATTAATTAGTTCTGAAAATACATGGAAGAATCTCGCAACGTCAGGAATGCGAGAAAAGAAAATAATTACATATTTCATATCCCCATAAATAAATGTTGTAGAAGTGTCGCTAGTTTCGATAGCCGTTGAAAAGTTAAGCTCTATTTACACGTTGATATAGACCTTAAGATCTCTCTCGCTCTTTATGTTTGTAAACCTGCTTCGTTTATGGCCTCAGGGATTTGTGTTATGTAACCAGAACCAAGTGATATTGAAGCACCAAATTTTTCATTCTTCGTACTCGTAAAAGTTGAACATTTTTCATCTCCAGACTCAGAATATTAGGCGACAGCGAGACTCAAAACAATGTTCCAGTTTTCACCTTTTTTTTTAAGGTTTGAGAATAAAGATTATTATAATTTATAATTTTTTATTAATTTATAGTTTTGACAGAGGAAAAATCATTTACAGATTTACTAATTATTTGTAATACACGCTGTTACTGATTATGTTTGTCGTAAGATTAACTTATCAAAAAAATGTTTATTTATTTGTCAACAGCGCCCCATACAATACATGACTTTCAGGAATGGTTTACGATTTCTTTTTATATTTGACTCCTCTCTGAGCAATGTTGAATTTTTACTTGTTCGTTGTTTGACAGTTTCAACCGGTTCCTCGACCCTGATAGCATATTGTGATATATTTGTCCTGTCGATTGAAATATTTTAAATCATTTTCAACTGATATTCCGATTCAAGCAAACTAAATCTGATAATGAGCACAAAACAATATACAAAACAATAACGACAAAATTATTGTTCTGATAATATAAACGCGGATTATAACCGCACACTTGTAACCAGTAAACAACTCCAGTACCTAACCCAGGTTACACATAATAGTAATCATCTGAAATTTACAAACTAACTCTTAAACGGCTCTAGAAATGTCTATGGTTATTGAACTTTAATGAATGGGGAAATTTACATATTTGTGTAAATTAATGGTTCACATTTATTTTTACTGTGAAGCTCCTTGGGAATTCCGGGTTCTTATAAGGGAGCTTCTACCTCATAATTAGAAAGGCGGCGCTTCTGTCCGAGTATGTGCACCTGAACCCTCTGGACATGCGTGGTGCGCATCTCTGCCTGTGACCCCATTCCTCGTTAGAACGTCAGTCATTAAACGCTTATACTCTGCCCTACTTAACCCCGGTGAGGACGAATGTTTAAGGTATTGTCTGCTACCACTCGCGCCCCCTTATATGGTAGATCCGAAGCAGCAGCAAAGCAAAGTAGAATTCTTTGAGAGGAGGGAGCACGCCACATACTCTCCTCCCAGTGAGCGTCGGAAGGTCACGGAATAGGACGTTGGGATCAGGCAAGGAGACAGTCCGCCGCTGGTCTGGTCGCGGTGCCATCTTCAGCGGGGATCTGTGGAACGAAAGAAAGGCTGCCTCGGAATGATGGATGGAGTCAATTCGAGCCTTCATATGAATGGGTTGGTTTGCTCTTAAAGCAAACCCCCCAATCACGTCGGGATCACCAATGGAGCTCTCTAGGAATGCGGGTGTCATGAGGAAGCTTCTACCTCATAAATAGGGAGGCGGCGTTTTGTTCCGATTGTTCCAATTGTTCCAATTGAACTCGTCGGACAGAGTTAGTGCGCATGTCTGCCAGTTACGCCAGTGACTTCGTTCTTCGATGGAACGTCAGTCATTAAACGCTTGTACTCTGCCCTACTTAACCCCGGTGAGGACGAATTTTTAAGGTATTGTATGCTACCAGTCGCATCCCCTTATATGCTACATCGGAAGCTGCAGCAGAGCGGAGTAGAATTCTTCGAGAGGAGCAGGCATGCGACAACTGCAGTTTCTAAGTATTGCTTCGTCTTCAGACAACTGAAAATTGAACAACAGCATTTTTGCAGACTCGAGCACAAAAAAATGACAATAAAAATATAAGTGCTAAATGTCATTACATAGGAGAAAAGTTATTATGACAAAAATATGGAAAGTATATTAAGTTTGTTCATTATATTCCTTTTTCATTATTTTTGCCAATATTTAACGATGCAGAACGAAGGGAGAAGACTGAAGCATTTCAACCATGTATTTTAGATTTTCATATGATTTCCCATTTCTTCCGGAGAAAAGTTCTAAAATTGCAATAAATTACGTATTTGACTATCGGATGAAAGAATAGTGTTTTTATTCATCATATGCACTTTCTTTAGGAAGTAATTCACAGATTTGAAATTTTCAAGGGAAATGAACTGTTGAACAAGGGCGCAAAAGCTTTCTCCGACATAACAATCAGTGCTTTTCCCATTTTTATGAAGTAACTTGAAAATTTCGAAAGATTCTGAATAGTTAATATATGAGAAAAAATTTTATATTGTCTAAATTTTTAGAAGAACTGAATTGAATGAAGTGTTGGCCGTTTAAAATTTGGTTTTTGACCGGCTATAAATAAAAGACTAATGAATATTTTTTCAAAGTTATGAGTTTATTAGAAAGGTTGAACCTCGACATTAACGAAAAAAAATATCATTCAAATGACCGCCACGACTACTATATACCATTCGATCAACCCAATTTTTCAGTACATTGTCGATTGTTTGGGGCACAATCTCATGAATGACAACTTCGATTTTGTGTTTCTAGGCATCAATTGTTTCTGGATGTTTAGAGTAATATTTATCTTTAAGTTATTCCCACAAAAAATAGTCCTCCGAAGTGAAAATGAGCTTAATTGCTGAAGATAATCGCTGGAAAAATGCTTATTTTTGTCCAAGCGATCATTAGCCCATTGTGTGAAGTGGAAACGCATCGGATGATCATGAGGCTTCACTTCTTGCAATAATTGAACTTTGTAAGCCTTCATGCCGAGGTCTTTATGCAAAATTTTCTTCAGAGAAGTGCGAGAAATGCTCAGTTCTAGAGCACGATGACGAGTTGATGTACATTCTGTCAGGAAAGTACCGGGAATTATCGATTTAAATCTGGCGGGGCAATGAGGCAGGTAAAATTTTTTTTTCCTAGGTTGGTACCACTGTCCTTAATTACTATGCCAAGCTTGAGCGGGATCTGTCAACTAGTGTGTTTGCAACAGCTGATTAAGTCAGTCGATGTCAGAGTGCGTGCCGATTTTTACTATGGGTGATTACGTTGAGCAAAGAATTTGTTTAAAGTTTTGTGTTGCAAATGAATTTTCGTGTGCCGATGCATTGAAAATGTTGCAAAAGGCCTTTGGTGATAATGCTCTATCGAAAACTCGTGCATATCAGTGGTACAGAGCCTTCAAGAACGGTCGTGAAGTGGTCGCCCATCGACGGCTTCGATCGAAGTAACGTCGATAAAATTAAGGAAAGGGTGCTGGAAAACCGTCGTACCAGCTTGAGAGAGATAACACATGATCTTAAGATATCCCACGAGTCCGCACGTACGATTTTGATTGATATTTTGGGCATGAGAAAGATGGCCGCACGACTCGTACCGAAAGACCTGAATTTTCTTCAAAAACGTCATCGCGATCAGGTTGCTTCAGACATGCTGGATCGCTGTAATTCCGATTCTACATTCATGGAACGCATTATAACTGGTGATGAGACCTGGGTCTACGAGTACGATATGCAAACAAGCCAGCAATCATCGGAATGGGTGGCAAAAAATGAGCTGAAACCGAAAAAACCACGCCAAAGCCGCTCGAAAATTAAGGTGATGCTCATTGTTTTCTTCGATATCCGTGGCGTGGTGCACTACGAAGTCGTTCCAGAGGGTCAGACGGTAAACAAGGAGTATTACCTAGGCGTTATGAAACGTTTGCGTGAGCGTATCCGTAAGAAGCGGCCAAATTTGTGGGCGAACAACTCGTGGATTTTGCATGACGATAACGCGCCTTCTCACCGAGCTACGATTGTGACTGACTTTCTCGCCAAAAACTCAACAAACGTGCTTCAGCAACAACCGTATTCGCCGGATTTGGCTCCCTGCGACTTTTTCCTCTTCCCAAAACTAAAATTGCCCCTTCGTGGCACCCGTTTTGAGTCGATTGAAGCCATAAAACAAAATTCGGCGCGAGAGCTAAAGTCCGTCCCGGAAAGCGCCTATAAAAAATGTTTCGATAATTGGAAGTGCCATTGGCATAGATGTATTGGAGCAAATAGAGCCTATTTTGAAGGCGACCCAATAAATTTTGACGATTAAATGTAAAAATGTTGTTTTAATTGAAAATTCCCGGTACTTTCTTGACAGAGTAGTATGTTCAGCCATATTCTGGGTTACACCAGCCATGTTTTCAGGTGTACTCACTGAACGAGAATGTGTACGGGTTTTTTTTATCAAATAACGATCCATTTTTCATGAATAAATTGATACACAAATTGCGGTGAAGAAATTTAATTTCTATTGAATTTTCCACGTAAATTTATTACAGTTTGGATGGAAGATTCACCACTTTGGAAATAAGTTTTTAATATTTCCCAGATTTGTGCAAACGTAAATCGATCCATTTCGTTAATGCCAAATATTAAACTAACTTTCTGTCCGAAGAATGCCAGAAGTATTGCCAAACTCCAAATAACCACTACTTCAAAATGCAAACTTTTGATGGCATACCTTTTATTATATGAAAATACCAAATTCTACGAAATCAAACAAAATAAAATGTTTAATTAATCTCTCTCTTAAGTTAAATCGAAGAAAAATTTATAATATTAACAGGACTATAATTAGATGGCTCAGATACAAAGTGAACTTATTCTAACCAGAATAAAACTCATCTTTTGGTCATCTCTTGCATAGATAAACGAGACAGTACATTCTCGTTTATCTATGATCTCTTGAACGAAGGGTCCCTCTTACAATGCTCGAGGCGCCTTGAAGTATCAGGATGATATCGATATCAATTTCTCAGGCAAAATGCCGTCTCTTGCTTACTACTAGCTCGTTCCCTCGCCGCATTATGACGAATTGTTACATATAAAATTTGAAAAGTATTTGATACATAGATGAATTAAAATTATTAGGATAATAAGTTTATGACTTTATATGCACTTTGTCCATTTTGAAATTGGCGGGCAAGTTGCGCAATACTTTCTGCGTTCGACTATTCGTGAAATCGTCAAATGGCGCTGGAGTAGTGGAGCGTTGTTGCTGTTGCCAGAAAATCCAATATGGCTGAATATTTTGTGTTCCTCTCTCGATAATAGTTGATTTTTTGGAAGACTTAACGTAAAGAAATATGAAAGTGTTCACTCTTTTTTTATATTTCATATAAACTTGATTTAAATAACTGTTAGTTGCTATTAATGTAGATGAATTGGTGAAAAGTGTATCAGCGTGTTTGCTTTGCCTGGTAATTCAGTTAATTGTCAGATACAGGTTGTGGTTCACAAAATACTTTCAATAAGAAACCTACTTTTAGAATAAAGGTTAGTATACCACTGAATTTTCGTTTTCAGATTTTAATTTAATTGTAAAAATGAGAATGAATTATTTATATTTAGGTAATGTTTATTTTTCAGGCGTAATGTGGAAATTCTACAAAATTGCGGTAATAACATAATTTCACCATGACAGACACACGAAGAAGGGTAAAATTATACGCTTTGAATGCTGATAGGCAATGGGATGATAGAGGGACAGGCCATGTATCTTCCTCTTACATTGAAAAATTGAAAGGTATTTCGTTATTGGTGAGGGCAGAGAGTGATGGTACTTTATTATTAGAGTCAAAAATTCAACCAGATACAGCCTACCAGAAACAACAGGATACCTTAATTGTTTGGTCCGAAGGGGATAATTTTGATTTAGCTTTGAGTTTTCAAGAAAAAGCTGGATGTGATGAAATTTGGGAGAAAATTTGTCAAGTTCAAGGAAAGGATCCATCCGTTGAAATTACTCAGGATGTAGTTGAAGAATCAGAAGATGAACGGTTTGATGAAATGTCTGATTCTGCACCTCCAATAGAACTGCCGCCTTGTGAACTTGGTAGACTAGAAGATATTAATGAGTTATTTAATAATTGTATGAGTTCGCCAATGAGGAAAGAAAAACTAGCAGCAGCTATTGAAGCCGAAGGTTATATTCGTAAACTAATAAATGTTTTTCATATGTGTGAAAGTCTGGAAAACACAGAAGGATTACACAATCTATATGAAATATTCAAAAATATATTTTTACTCAACAAAAATGCCTTATTTGAGGTTATGTTTTGTGATGAGCTGATTTTTGATGTTGTTGGCTGTTTAGAATATGACGCTTCGTGCCCCAATAGAAAAAAACATAGAGATTATCTAAAACAGCAAGCTAAGTACCGAGAGGCCATTCCTATCAAGAATCCTGAGTTATTGTCCAAGATCCATCAGACATTCAGAGTACAGTATATTCAAGATGTTGTTTTGCCAACTCCTTCTGTATTTGAAGAAAATATGCTATCGACTCTTGGTAGTTTTATTTTTTTCAATAAGGTGGAGATTGTTTCCATGGTACAAGAGGATGAGAAATTCTTAACAGAATTATTCTCAATATTAACTGATGCTTCTACATCAGAACTCAAAAGAAGAGATCTGATACAGTTTTTGAGAGAATTGTGTAATTATTCACAAAATTTACAACCTCATGCGAAGGAAATGATTTATAAGACATTGACAACCCTGGGTATACTACCTGCACTGGAAGTTACACTTGCTATAGATGACCAGAAAACGAAAAGTGCTTCTATCGATATTATTACTTACATTTCAGAGTTTCAACCTTCAGTAGTACGAGAATATACCTTACAACAGGCAAACAATACTGAGGAGGTAAGATTTTTTTTCATCATTCATATATTTTATTTATTAATGTGATTGTTTTCTATTATTTTGAAGATTTATGATGAAGGTAGTAGTAATTTCAATTATATTTTACATCCATATTTAATCAATAATTCCGATTTTATCATGAAAAATTATTATATACAGAGTATTTATTTGATTAGTACAGATGATAAATAGTTCTAAAGACTAAATACATTTTGGTGAAGAAAAAACAATTAATTTCCCATGCAATTTTCAGTTTACATTTTGAAGTTGAATTTTTTTCTCGATAATAAAAGCCTTTGGACTCGAACTACAGATTTGCTGAATAATTATTGCACATTAAAAAATTTGGGAAATTAATGTGGCATCGTAAAAAAATTTTCTACAAAGTATCGGGGAAATATTATAATAATTTTTGTAGTAATAATATTTTTAAGTTTTTACCCTTAGAGTGATAAATCAACAATTTTGATAGTATCTCTCCTATACTATATTAAACAATTTTATAATCACAGATACAAAGTAAAGTAATCAACTAGTTTCATCAATGATATATAGTTGTCATTTATAAACGTCTTACATTGTATTGAAAATTATTTGTAGTTTTTAATATTTCTAATACTTCAAGTTAATTAATTGTAAGCCTTTGTGACCAGATGGTAGGCAAATCTTGCATTTACACCTTTATTTGAGTTAGATAATCTTAGCAATCTGTTTGTTATACTACAAGCCACAATGTTATGCGAGATATTATTTTTCAAATGTTCTTTTTTATGCATAGGTATTACCAATGTATGAAAGTACAGCAATCTTATGTTGCATATATTTCGTCCATAAAGTAGTCTGGTTATCATCTACCTCTTTTGTAAATTATTTTCAGTATATAATTTTGAATTGTAGACAAGGTATTCCATATCTTGAAAGTGATTCCTCTAAGGATTTGTATATCAAAATCAATATATTTTTACGCAAGATATTCCCCAACTGATAAAATTTGCGAATTAGTTTTATAATTTGTCTTGTTAAATATGCGACATGCTGGTTCCATTTTGTATTTTTATCTATAATAATTCCTAAATATTTAGTATTTTTTCTTGTATGTCCACAATGCCTTTAATATTAATGCTGCGAAATTTAGGTCTGTTTTTATCTATGATGTAAAATGCCATGTAATTGGTCTTATCTGTACTTAGAGATAGTTGATGCCATCCAACCATATCTTTATAACATTCATACCCTCTTCAACGCTTTCCTTAGTAACTTTCCAATCAAATCCACTAAATACAGCCACAGTGCCATCAGCATATGATATTACTTTGTTATCTGTCAAGTGTTAAGAAAAATGGAATGAAATAAGAAATTACTTTGTTTTCTATCACTTTTTATTATTACTGATATACAGTGACTCGAGAATAAAAGGTGATAGAAAACAAAGTAATTTCTTATTTCATTCCATAAAAATGAACTGTCACAAAGTAACGGACTACTCCATCCAATATTTGTTAAGAAAAAATTTATATAAATGGTGAAGAGTACAGGCCCTAGAACTATCCCCTGAGGCACACCCATTAACACTAGTTGCTTTTTTTTGCTTAGACTCTCATTGATTTTCACATATTGTGAGCGGTCGTTTAGATAATCCTTGAAAAGTCCTAACACAATACCATGAATTCCATACTGGTCAAAGTTTTTGCCAGATCCAGGAATCCTGCGATATATTTTTTACTGTCATCAAGATTGCTTGAAATCTCATTAATAACCTCATACATGGCACCTGATGTACCTTTATTCATTCAGAACCCATATTGATATCCACTTAATATTTTTATTATTATTAATTACTAATATAATTATATTAATTCATTATTACATGATCGTTTTTTTGAATTTATCTCTTGTGATAATGGACCTTATATTATTGGTGGTAACTCAGTTGAAGAAACAATACATTTATTTATTGTTGCATTTAAAGATCTGCCAATTCGTTCAAGTTCCACTATTTCTTATTATATTAAAAAGTTTGTGAAGTGTGATGTTCACAAATATGTAAAAATTGCGACACTGTTAAATCACCAATAGCAAGTTGATATGAGTGATAGAACTGTTCAGAATATTTTGAAAAGAAATGGTTACCATTGTTATAGAGACTAGCCAAGAATTTTTTTCCGAGGACAAAATAAAACGGATGGAATTTTGTAAAACGATGATGGAAAAACAAATTGAAAATAGTTCATTTTTAAACAATATCTTATTCACTGATGAGTGATATTTTTGATTTTTGGGATATCTGAAAAACTCGATTCATGGACATGAGATCGATAGTGCTGCAAATCTTGTTGAATTAAGGTTAAAAATAATCCAACTTTGTACCAAAATAGCCACTATGCCTAATCTGTTCAGAGATATGAGATTATCTCTTTACATATATTTGGCTACTGTTTGGCACAACAGAGTGGACTATTTGAACACTTAATTTAAATTTGTGAGCCTTTACTCGAGTTGAGTTTTTTTAGAATTCGTTTTAATTTTTCTTTAGATTTTTATATTTTCGTAGAATTCATTTCATTTCCATATTAGTTATGGCAAAAAAGAACCCAACTACTGATTTTCAGAGACTTTATGAAATTATCTGCGTCATTCATTCTTGCAAATAAATTCCTCACATGCAATATGCAATGAAATAGGAATGCCGTATCGTATTGTATTTGATTTTCAGGCATAATGGACTACATGCCAGCAATTCTGAGTTCTATGTGCCGACTAAATTTGTATGTCATCCTAAATGAAATAAGGTGTCCAACTCCCCACAAGGGCTGTGGGAGAAAATAGTTATACACTGGATTATTCAGTATCATAACGCGCATATCTTTCGATTATTCCAGTGTTCCACTGGACTGTCGGAGTTCTCTGTTTTATGCTCTCTGCTTAATAAATACATGGTCTATACAAGTAGATGTGTTCTCAGTCACAGTTGTACGCAAGGTAAAAATCCATATCCCGTCATTACAGGTATATATTTATTAGTATTTATGTTTCCATCCAATAATATCTCCTACAAGCAATTGAAAGTGGATATGCTCCTGGTTCAATTCAAGGTATTTATCAATTTCATCTAAAAATGATATATTAGATGGATTTGGTCGGTACACTGCCACAATTTGAAACGATATGCCATCAATAGTAGTACTTAAAAAACTTAATGTAACTCCACAGATAACAAGTTTAAAACTAGTAATCCTGGTATTCAAAGTTTCTTTATAAAATATTACGATTCCATCATTTTTGTTGAAATCAGCATTGTTATATGTTTCATAACCCAGATTATTAATTTGCTAGAATGTTTCTATATTAAAACATTCACTGAAAATAATAACCTAATAATATATATTAGATGAATACTAAAACAACTAAAAGTTCCTCAAATTTTTTTTTATACTTCTGATATTGAGATGAAAGATACCAAAAATAATATTGGCGTTGTACCCTGCTGTTTGGAGTATTGATGTATCCACCACGATTTCTTCCTACAAGTTCAAAGTCTTCTAGAACATCATATTCCTCTAGTATGACCATTCTGGAGTATTTATAACACTTGCATTTTTGTTATAATTCTTTTTTACATACCTGTTAGGTCGAACCTGCCTGCTTAAATATTCTGTATCATTGCTATGTTTTCAGTTGTCTGAAGATGAGGTGACCTGCAGTCACAAAAAAATGTCTAAACTTTGAATTTTTTGGTAGTTAGTAAAAGACAATCATTTCTAAAAACTTAGGAATGGATGCATTTTTTTATTCGATTTTGGAAATCTATATACTTCAAAATGTAAACTGTGAAATTTTCAAGAAACTATAGTTTCCTATTTTATTTAATCACAAAAGTTTTATTTTTTACTTTATACTTATATTTTAGTAGATATTTACTCAAGATAAAGTATTGATCCACCTGGTCTATATATTTTGTCAGCTTGAACTATTATTTCTATCTACTGAATTGAACTACTTAGTCAGTTTTATCAAGAAAAACCTTTATGCCAAAATTTAAATTTTTATGGTACTTCCAAATTATTTCTGTCCATTTTTTTAACTGTTATGTCATAGGTGCCCCATCAATATTAGCAACTTCATCCATATTTTTTGTAAAATAGCATTAGATTCACTAATTGAACAAAATTAATTTTGTATTATTTCAATTTATGTTAAAAAAAAATTTCTCAAGAAATGTTCAAGTTCTTTCAAAAAAAATATATTTATTAACTTTTCGACTCGAGTTTCGTAGTGTTTACTACATTTTCAAACTGAAAATGTAGTAAACACTACGAAACTCGAGTCACTGTATATCAGTTATAATAAAAAGTAATAGAAAACAAAGTAATTCCTTATTTCATTCCATTAAAATGAACTATCACAATATAACGGACTACTCCATCCAATATTTGATTGCACTTGTTGGGGTTTTTTTCTCAGTGTTTGAAGCATCTCTAGAATTCTTCAACTTTAATACCGTCCAGTACCCTTTGCAAAGCTGTTCTATTGTCTCTACATCATCAAAATGCTTTCCTTTTAGATTTTTCTTCATTCGCGGGAACAGAGAAAAGTAGCATGAAACTAGGTCTGCCAAATACGGATGGTCAGAAAAGACATCATTCCTAAGAGCAATTTGTGCGTGACTATGTGAGAAGGCGAGGAATAAATTTAGCGGTAATATGTGTCATTTCAAAATCTTCACTCAAAATCTGCTGGAACCGATTAGGCGTTTCTTCTGCCTCCCCTCAGAATCTGTATTTTTTATTTGCTGTTAAATCTAATTTTATTTGATGCTTTTCTGAGTCACCAATGCCCTATAAGGAAGTCCATGATAATATATAGATGATATTTTATGCTCAGATCAAGATAAGTGGTTTATTTTACAATACAAAGGAATTTCTTGGTCTGTTCCAAACTGAAAGATGGAAGGAGCTTATCGATTCTGAGAATGTTGTTCTGGATCTGAATATTCCAACTTTTGGAATAGGTTATAAATTCCCTTTCTCAGTCTTTTTTATGCATTGTGAAGGAGTACTTTTAAAGCTAAATCTCTTTTCTAGTTTCATCATCAGGACAGTTTGCAGATGAGATGTATTAAGGTGATTAAGTTTCTCTCTTCTCTAATTAGTTTTCTGATTAGGGATTTTATTAGCGGGGATACTTCGACCGTCTTAGTATATTCCTCTTTCCTACCTCCATATTTGTCAGTAAGGGATATCCATAATTTAGTATTGACCTATGGTAGTAGTCTTCAAAATATTCATCAATACATCAGTACCGAAATATATAAGATAATTCTGTCCCTAGTATACTTTCAGTTTGTTGATTTAGGTTAGATCATTGTATTATTTTCCATCATAATTATTCAACATCTTATTTGGTACTGAGTATAAACCGAATTTACATTAAAAAATTTTAAATAAAATTTAAATAGTCATAGGTCATAATAATATCTTTTTCAGTTTTTTTACAAAATCATTGTTTAAATTCTTTCACTCTAAAAGTTAATTATTTCAAAATTAGCTGTTGCTTAACTTCCAAGGGCACAGAATACTCAACTAATCTGTTTTATTTCAAGAATATTTCAATTCCCTTTAATCAGATGAAAATTTTTGCACTATAAGAGCAAAATGTTTTTAAATGCAGCATTACTGATAAAGTATTCTCTTTTTGATACAGTACCTTCAATTTTTTCTAATATTGCTATTATACATTTTACCATGTTCTGTTTATTTGTGTACTAAACAGTGATAATTGTTTCCTTGGTTGCATCGGTTTCCAAAGAGTAACAACAACAAATCTTCAATAAATGTCCTGATATACAAGTAATATTGATAGACAAGCAATATTTGTGTTTATTTCAAGTATCACACATAATGTTATTTAACAATTACATTAGAGCAACTCTTTGTTGTCCCTTTGCTGGTTAATGATAAATGTAACTGATTTACATAATCCTTGTGGTTCATCCATAAAACTAAGGTAAAATTTTAATTGTACAAGTTTTTATATTTCGACACTTTCGAATTGAAATCTTTCAAATAGTGAGATAGGATTGTGCAAGTCGGATCTAACATGGCTAATTTACTTATACAATCAAAATTATGCTACCTACTGTGGCATTTTAAATAAAATTATCGATTTAATGTATCATAACCCCTGAGTACGGAAATAGGAAAACAGGTTCTTCAGCTATACTGTAGAAATCACTTTACAAATCACACTTTTAATCTTTCAATTACACAGGATACTAAATATAATACTTTATATGCAAGTGAAGATATAAGCGTCATTACCTTCTCAGGGATTAATATTATATTTTTGTAGGAACAAGTGCTGTTAAACATAATCATTGAACAAATGATAAATGATACAGACCCTGAAGTTGGAGGAGCAGTGCAGCTAATGGGAGTTTTGAGAATATTATTGGACCCTGAGAATATGTTAACATCGGCCAACAAGTCTGAAAAAACTGATTTCTTGAATTTCTTCTATAAACACAGTGTCCAAATCCTAATTGGTACGTATTTTTGTGGTTTCCTCTCGAATTTCATACTGAAATACATTTTTTCTTCAGAACCACTAATAGAAAACACTGTCAATGATACCCCTCAAAAAGAAGACTTTAGGAGTGTTCAATTACTGGGATTGATTCTGGAACTTTTGTCTTTTTGTGTGGAACATCATACGTATCAGATAAAAAATTGCATCCTTCAGAGAGATCTATTGAGGAAGATTTTAGTTTTGATGAAGTCATCTCACAAATTTCTGGTGTTGTGTGCATTACGTTTCATGCGAAAACTCATAGCGCTAAAAGACGAATTTTATAATCGATATATAATAAAAGGACATCTGTTTGCGCCTGTTATTGATGCATTGGTTAAAAATAATGGACGTTATAATCTGCTAGATTCTGCCATTATTGAATTATTTGAACACATCAGAATAGAAGATATAAAATCATTGTGTACTCATGTTGTCGAGAATTATGGAAAGTACCTGGAAGATATTGGTTATGTCCAAACTTTCAAAACACTCAAGTTGAGATACGATCAACAGCAGGATAAATTAAAGGAACGGGAGAGAAACAGTCTTGAACGAGGTTTGGACATGTAAGTACAAGAAATTGATCTGAAAATCTGTCAAAGTTTTGATTGGTACATCCATTATTTTAAAGATATGTAAACTATCACACTTCTATTGAGATTGTGACATAAGTTTAAAAAATGGTTAAAAGCACTGACGTGAAGATGCTTTGGTACACTTGTTCAATGCTTCCCCTGAAAATTTCAATTTTTATTCTTGGACGATCCTTTAGTTTCCTTAGTTCCAGCTAAGAGTGTTGGGCTTGCTACAAATTGAAAGTGAAAACGAAGAAAATTCTGTAACTAACACTATAGCAGACATGTGACACTCTGCAGGTATATTAGTGACATTATCCTGAATCCAAAATTTAAAATATTAATAATGGTATTATCCTAACTCGGCTTGTTCTCATCATTTTCGATTTAAAAAAATGGTGAAAAGCACTGCTGTGGAGTCTGAAATTCATGTGCAACAGTCCATTTCCCCTGAAAGTTTCCGATCTGTAAATTATTCCTTAAAGAAGCTACGTATGATGAATTTTTTTAAAAACTTTATTCGCAATCAGAATACATTTATTTTTTTAAACACAGAATTCTATGTTCCGTCGTTTGAAAGTCAAATAAATGTAATTTCTTGCAATTTTAAAACTGAAAATCTCATGAAAATGAAAAATATATGATAAAAAGCTCCATTTTTCTATCTGTATCGTTACATATTGGCAGAAAATGGAAAAAATATATTGAACAGAACTTCATATACTTTTCATACTTTTTACCGAAATCAGTTGAAATAATTCAAAAAATTCTCATTTATCTTCATGAAATTACTCCTATCCTTATTTCACATCTAAATATTTGTACTTTATCACATGTTTAGTTTTGAAAGTATTTTAAAAATGGAGAATAACCATTGAGTCGATTTAGTCAATTTTTTGCCTTAACTGACATATTTAGACCCCGAACCTACCCCGGCAATTTTAAATTTCTAGGTCTTTGTTCGGTAATGAGTATTTATTAACTGGAGCTCAATGAATCATTAAAATGTTATAAAAATTTCATCATTTTTTTCAGTCATTTTCAAATATTTTTGCTTTCAGATATCAAATGAAAAGTAAAAATAAAGTTAATAATAAATCACAATCTTCTGGAGAATTACTCTTTAATCGATTTTAGATTAATGAAATTACTAAAAAAATTTATCCTGGGGTACTTCTTTTCAACTAGATTTACTGTTAGGGTTTATGACCGAAAGACATGATAGTGAAACAATTTGAAGGATTTTTCCATATAAATAGAGAACAAAGTATTAATGTAAAAAAATTTGTAGTATCTTTTCCATATATTAATTTTGAATGTGTAATAAAAAACAATTTTCTTCAAATCTTGGAATCTATTAACTAATGCATCATTTATAAATATTTATTAGAATTTTATTCTTAATGTGAATCTATGTTCTCAAGGGTTCCCTCAATATTGAGGAACAGCAGGTATCGAAGAGATCAAAGACAGATGGAAGAGGAAGAAGAAATTTGGTTCAACGAAGATGATGACTACGAAGATAATGAGTCTGACATTCAATCAAGTAATGATATTTTGAAGAAAAAGATTGATACCGATTTGGACAGTATAGGCAAAATTATAGACAAGAAAGCAGAAGCGAATGGAGCAACAACAAAAATGAATAATAATGCGACGACTCAAAAAACAACAGTGCTGAACAACAATGCAAATGCTAATACAACAGTACAACCAGCTACATCACCTTCAGGAAATGAAAATCGATCTGCATTGTTCAAGAGGGTAAGTGAATTTTATAATATAGTAAATGTATATAGTGGAAGCTCCCATTAAATTAGACACAGGATCAGTTTTTTGTCCTGTTAAGGGAGTATAAAAAGTATCGCTTTTTAAAAATTTGTGTATTTTCATTCAAATTATTTTAAATATACATATTGAGTAGTCTACCTATCACAAAGATCAAGAGAAGGTAGCAATTAAAGGGTCTTTCAATATGGGTGATAGTTTTCCCATCAGATTATGGCTAGCACCATCCATAGGGAAATTCCAATTTCATTCTTCATCTGGTACACAATCAAAATATGCATGTAGATGTATTCATACACATCAAAAATTCTGGTTACATATTGGTTAGTTGAACAAAATTAAAAGTACTATTAGGAGTAAAAATAAGTTCGTGCAGTTTTAATAACATATATGTCGCTACTGGTTTATTTATCCATTGTTCCACGTGGCAACATCTTCATTTTTAAGTGTCATCAATAGGCTTTCTTTTCAGTATCTGTCATTGCACTAAATGGTAAACAACATAGTTTCTGTGTGCTCTGAAAATATCACCGAATAATGTGTTTTTGCGGGGACTTTTAATTCATTACGAAGAAAAAGCGTGCTGAAAGTCATCATACTTTAGTGGATGTCAAGCTCTAGCAGAATGACTGTATCAGAAGTGGTTTGCCCAATTTAAAAGTGGTCATTTCTTTTGAAGATCCGAAGCGCGATCAAAGTTTAAAAATGAAGAATTAGAGGCAAGCCTCGAGGAAAATCCATCACAAACGCAAGAAGAACTCACAAAAACACTTTCGAGTCGGTGAACCAGCCATTTGCCATCATTCAAAAGCAATGGGAATGATCCAAAAGGTAGGAAATTGTGTGCCGCATGAACTGAAGCCAAGAGACATCGAACGCTGTTTTTTCTAATCAAAAACGTTGGGCAACATATGAATACAACTCAAGCTGAATATTCATGGCGAGATCATGATGTGTATTTGGTGGGATCAGCTGGGTGTGGTGTATTACGAGCTGCTACAATCAAAAGAAAGGATCACCAGGGAGATTTACCAACGACAATTAATGCCGGCATTGCAAGAAAAACGGCCGCAATACGCCGACAGACGCGACAAAGTTATTATGCAACATGAGACATGTTGCTTCTCCCGTTAAATTGTATCTAGAAACGCTCAAATGTGAAGTCCTGTATAATTTTCCACCAGTATATTTTTCAGATTTAAAAACTAGAAATTTATTGGGTAGTGCATGGAAAACAGTCCACTATCATCTGTGTTATAGATATCCTCTGGTTAATAAGCAAGTTCCATAACAAGGACATTTTCTGATTTATATCTTCTTGGTTTACATCATCTACTTCTCCAGATATGCATTTAAAACTAACATTACCTCTTCTATGCCATTTTTGAAGCCATTCATCAAATGCTATGAAACTATTCTAATCAGATTGTTCCACGATTTCTCTAAATTTTACCTTCACTAACAGTTCCGACACTGACATGTTTTGATTTCTAGCCCTTGAGAACCATTCATAACATAATCTATAGATTTCAGGATCTTCAGTTTTCAAAAAACTCTTCTTCTAATTGAAGTTTATTTCTGATTGCCATTTAGTTCATATTTTCTCTTTATTTTTTGATATTCATGCAGCCTGTGTTTTTCCAATGTTGAATCTGATTAAAATAACAGTTGTTGGTGGTTGCATAAACAAACCTTTTTGCCAACTCACGAACTGATAGCTTGTTCCTCTCCAGTACATCTATTTTTTTCTTTTAGAGTAAGAACTGTTTTCTTTGGTGCCATTTTTATCGAATGTATTCACATGTGTATCTGCTACACATTTTTCGTTTGACTGCACCTTCGTCATGTTTCTGGACTCGAGGAAATCCGTGAGCTTAGTAAGTTGTGACAGTTTCCAGATTGGAAAATTAAGGAGATATGTATTTTACATATTAATTCATAAATACGTTTATCGTAGCTTCACGTCTGCTTACAGAAAATTAAGATATAGAAATCATACATAAAATTTATATCATTACATCAGTTCATTAGAACTACTCATCCATCTAATGAGGATTTGAATAAGTAATATGTGAAAATATAGTGTCTGCACAGTTATGAGAGTGTACTGAAATGTACATACATGGCAAAGTATGGAAAAAATTAGGTTCCCAGAAAATTTGCCGCTTATGGGAGGTGTCCACTTATTGAAGCTGTATGCAAGGAGAGCACTTGACTGATGATAAAAATAAATAAAAAAGGTTGAACTGGCTCGGTTTCAATTATGTAGAGTGAAAAATTAAAATCCATCTGTCAACCATACATAATTTTATTCTAATCTATTAGAGGGCAATTCAATAAACATCAATTGAATCATCATTAAATATCTATTCAATATTTCCCCAGTTCATCTGCAAATTTTAAAGAGATTTTTGTTACTATGTTTTACTGCTAAAAATTATTTTTGGAAGTATATAGTATTTTTACATCTTTTATCTTCTGCACTTTTCTGTGTCATGAAACTTGCAGAAACTTGCTAAATCTATTGATTTAAAATTTTCGCATAAAGGTTCATGTATAATCTGTAAATATACAAGCTATCGGTAACACCATTGGTACTTAACTTTTTACTTGTTATAATTCATTATTAATGAAGCGCATGTTCTTATTTTTACTCTATTTTAATGGTACTAATGTACGTTCCATGCATTTCAAAGGACTCTGTCAGAGTACCCTCTGAGACGGACGAAACATACCTTAGTACCATTAAAATAAAATAGAAACAAGTGTTTCATTAATAAATCAATAATAAATAATTTCAACCAAACATTGGCCAAATCAATCAACCTTACATAAAAGATTTAAATATTTTGTTTTCAACTTCATAAATGTTGATTCAAGATTTATCTCATTGCTTGCTTTTTTTCTATTTTTCTTAATTTAGTCCTTCTATATATTCCAGTTTTTTATCGCATGCCATGTAAATAATAATAGTCTAGGTGTATTTTCGAAAATGATTAAAGAATCCAAATTATTTAAAAGTGTGTTCCATGAAAAATTCTTCGGTAATGTTATGTTATGATTTCTTCTTCTTCACATTTCAAACATAAAACAAGCTGGAGAGAGTGAGCAGAATGAGATTCTCGTGAATTGGCTGGGACCTTTTGTAAATTAATGTATGATCACATTTACTAAAGATGAGTTTTAGGTATGTCAAAAAGAGTAATAAGCATAACCAAAATGCCCATCTTTAGCAGATAATACCCTGGCATAATTAATTTCTAAAATATAAATACCAACCTCTACTATAAGGAAAATTTGTTCAAAACCTTTTTTTTTTCAGAGTTTGGTTGACTATGAGGGTGATTCAGACGAGGAGGATGAAGAATCTGGTGAAGTCGCCAAACGACCTAGGCTATCATAGTAAAACAAGTTTATCAATGGTAAGTACACCACAAACTACAGTGTGGTGCATCCAGTGTGATCTCATGTGAAGTGTTAGCAGTAACAACGGTCAATTCTAGAGCCAGTGTCGAGCTAGCCCCACTATGCTATACAAAAATTGAGTGTACTCCTCGATAGATCAAACAAGATCTTTATTCTGTCCAAATTTCTTGTTGAGGTACAACAAGTTTGAAATGTTTTTATTGTGATAACTATGGGAAGGTAAAATTCATTAACATTATTTTATTTAATTATTTCTTGACTTTGCATTTCTTCCAAAAAAATATGTAAAAATTAACATATTGGAATAATACGATATGGTCAAAGTTCAGATTCCTATCTAGATTTATGAATTTTAAATACAAATAAATGATGTTTTCAACCATTCTAAATTTTGGAAAAAATTTTTACTCTCTCAAGTGTTTGGACCATTTTATTCCTGCTTGATACCTGTTCATTCCTGAATATTATTTTTATAGTTTTTCTTCCTCTTGATTACAGTCATTGAATACATTCTAATAGAAGATTACAATTGATAAGTATGTAACTGTCGGTGGTCAAATTAATGCATTTCTACGATAACCTCTTCAAAATGATAGTTATTTTCTCCTAAATTGTTGAAAAGCTGTATCAAAACTGTCTTTATATTTGAATGAAAAAGAAAGAAATCTTTAAAAAATTTTCCTCAAGTATATGCTGAACTGAAGAAATTAAAGGTGTAATTTCATTTAAAAGGTTATTAAAATCAATTTTGAATTGAAATTTTTGGGTCTTTGAATTAAAGCTATTTATTTCTGAAATTGAATTCAAAGCATTTCCACAAACTTATTGCTTTCCCTAAATTGAATCCTAGAGAATTCTATGATTTCCCATACTTATCTTGATAAAATTGAATGAAAATTTTCAGCTCCTTCATTCTCACGAATTAATGGTTGTTTCATCTGCATATTTTTGGTGTGTATATTTTGTGAGTTAACAGTCCTTCAGAATGCTATAGAAGCACAATTTTTTATAAAAGAATGCTTCCTTTTGTATAAATGAGAATTTTTTGTTGTAAAATTCACTTGTCCAATTGTAATTGTTATGGGGAGGTAATTATACAATGTGAATATTTTGAAATTTTTAGAAATTGTTAAATCCATCTCTTTTCCATAAATGTTTGAATATGAAAGCTCATATTTTATTGTGTAAATATACCTTTTCCTCTTTTGAACCAGGGATGGACTTGATGAAGTATAATGTGAAATCTATTTGTACATTTTAATGATTTAAATAAATTTATATTAAATATCACAATTCTCTTAGATGTATTGTAGATTTTGAAAATATAAATCTCAGGTTAGAAAATTCTGAAGCTTCAATTATAACATTGAAGACTTCTTAATTTGTCAAAATACAAATTGGAGAATAGAACACTGTATTTTATTAAGGTTTCACAACTTATTTACTAAGAATAAGTGATACATACCTGTTTTGACTGTTACATAATTGTCAAATGTTATGAAATACAGAACACATTGAGATATATAGGGTATCATATTAGGGCGGGGGCTGGTCAATGTTGATATTATAGATTGTGGATCGGTTAATTTCTAATTGCTTGTTCAGTATAACATTCTCTGAATAAATTGTGAAAATTTTATAAAATGTATTGTTCTCCAAAATGATGCTTTCAGAATATGGTGATAACTTATATTCATGACTATTCTTTCAGAACTGAAGTTCTATAATAAAAATCTATTTAATAATTACCATTTTTACCAATTAACTATAAAATATCACCCAAATTGGTGAAACTTGAACTCTAATTTGTAGTCAAATAAATCGGAAGAATTTGTTGGAGTAAGCAGTATTTTTTTTAAAGGAATACAATATTCTTCGGATTGTCACTGCATTCATAACAAAGAAAATGTTATTATTCTTAATAGGTGTGCTTAATGTAAAAATTATGCAATGAACAGAATTAATTGAAATTTTGATTAAATTTTCTCAATGCGTTTGATTTCTATATATATTCTTTTCATGTCACCACATCCACCTTTTGGAATGAAGTGAATTTGATTGAAGTATTACTATTTTTCCTTAAAAAAATTGACAGAAATTTAATTCATTTTAAGAGAATATAGAAAATAATTATATAATGTCATTAATATGGCAATAGAAATAGTTCAATAAACACTTTTATTAATAGCATAGATATTTTAAATGTTTTATATTTAGATAATATTTCAGTCAGTGAATCAGTTTTGGATGAAATAATATTTGAATAAGTTCAAAATTAAATTTTCTTCCAGGTGTTTTAAACTTTTAAGAACTTTAAATCTCTAATCTGGCAAATTGATAGTTAATATACAGGTTAGTCTACTTTTTTGTAAAATAACTTTTAAGACAAATAGATTCTATTATGATAGGAGTAAATGCTTCATAACCCAGCTACAGATTTTATTTCGTTTTTTCTCAATATCCCTGGTTTCCCAGATATTTGGATCAACTTGCACTATCACCATCTTGATTATCTTAATAATTCTGATAGCCATTTTTTTAACCCCAAAAAGTACCTCATCCTTCAAGTTTGGTTCGGATATCTTGGAAATTAAGAGATATTGAGAAAACAAGGAAACTTGAACACCTGTAGCTGGGTTATGAAGCGTTTGCATATCTATATTAACAGGACATTTTCATTTAGAAATTGAACATTACATTGACTGTTTAAGTAATTCTACAAAAAAAGTGGACCATCCTGTAGATTTCCATAACATCGCGAAAATTACTGATTTGAAATTGTTAATAACATAAACACTGAAAATAGTGATATTTTTCAGAATCAACATTGGGTGAAATGCTTTAGACCATAAGAAATTTAAATTCACTGTAACATTTTAGTATGTATCTGAATTGTGATATTTAATGTCTGAGAGTCAGTAAATTTAATTGTACCAAATTACAATGTACAAATGAATTAATTTATATATATATGGCCCTTGAAAATATGTACGACTTTTCAGAGAAAAATGTGAATTGAAATAAAATTGTAGACTAAGATAATTAAGTATCTAATAGTAGATAGTATAGTCAAATATATCATCAAAAATGAGTGTAGTGTCATTGGAGTGCTTAGAATATAAATTGATACTTCGTACTGTTGGTTTTGTTTTTATTTTCAGATATTTTTTGTCTCAGTTTTTCTTGTGATATAACAAATAATTCTTAAATTATTAATTTATTATATATGTGAGATTACCTTTACTTTGAATTATTGCAGTTACAGTTTTTATATGAAGAAAGTTTTGAATTAATTTTGGTAGAAAGAAAGGCAGTATGAAGTGCTACAATTGTAGTCTGCATAGGTATTTTTCTTAATGGTTTTGTAAATAGTCTATCAAATAAATTAATTTTATTTAATACTCTTATCTATTATCCACACATTGATTTGAAGATGGTTCTTGTTGAGTCTCTAAAATTTTTCAAGACAAAAATTGCATTTTACAGAAAAATTTAATCTTAACCCTTTGAGTTCCAAATTAAGAGTATGATATTCAATAAAAATCTTTTTTATTGAAAAAAGGTACAAATAGGTATAGAAATACTATATAAAAGTAACAAAATTTATTTTGGAAAATGATATTAAAAAATACAATGGTTTCACCCTAGACAACTGGGCAATCAATTCTTCTGAAAAAGCATGGAAAATTTTTTCTTATCATTCAGCTCCACATGGTTTGAACATTGTCGTCTGGTAATGCTGTGCTGTATAATGCACAATAACGTGAGATACCATGTTGTGACATGTTCAGCTGCAGTTATTCTTATTTCTAATGGTAAATCTCGCTTGAATTAACTTGCTACTGGTTTCACACTCTTCCTACCCCTCTTTCTCGAATTTTCGATTCCAAGAACGTCTCACAATAAGCCATGCTAAACTTCTTCAGTTTTATTACACCCCCTTCACTCCACTTGCTGAATATAATGAGCAAATTCACTGTGGATACATCTACGTTGCCTAGTAGTTCACTATCAACATCTGAACTATCTTATGTACTTCTGAAACAACAAATTCTGCATAAGGAATACTTACAATCCTTCAGATTTTTGGTTATACATACTCTCCAAATACTTATATGAACATTTTCTTCCTATAAATGAAATTAACATGAGTCCCAGTAGTTCCATCATGAAACCACTTAACACTTTTCCAACCAAAGCAATTGCAACACATTAAACAAGTGATATTCGTTTTTACATATTTCGCAAATTTGGAAATGGTATGAAGGCATCTAAAAATATAAGTGAATTATATGGAGTGCTTTGTAGCTTATTTCACGATTATATACAGGTCCTGCAATAGTGCATTGCTCTTCTATAGCTGCCGAACCAGACATCTTAGAAATTTAGTTCGAAAGCAAATTCCTTTTACTTCCATTTCTGCATTTCAGGAAATTATTTTCTAATGTACAAGGTGTTCCAAAAATAAATTGGTCAACAGATTGGTGATTTTTTAAGTGGATCATTCCGTATATTCTTTAATACCTCTACAAAATATTAGAGATATTTTTCCAACGGTACAGATCTTATTCAGAGAAAACTGCAAAAAGATCAGCGAACAGTAATTCGCTAAAAATCTTATACCAATTGCCAGGAGCAATTGTAACACGATCCGAAATTTTTTTAACTAAAAGATTTGCCTAGTCATCATTTTTAAATGATCAACCTGTCATATAAAGCCTGTTTGTTATTAAGGGCCAAATATGAAATACTTCGAATTGTTATATCTCAATTTTTACAAATGTAACTTGCTGAGTGTTTTTTCACGATAATGTATTGAATGCGTTACATTTCCTCAGAAGGGCTAATTTCACTCCTGCGTTCAGCAGGCACGAAAAATGGCATTACAAGTGAAAATTTTATTTGTATAATGAATATACTGACTAATGGATTTTAGAAACAGTTGCAACAAGAAAACCTGCGGTAGTAATTATTGAGGTAATAGTCGATACAGCATTACTCGATCAATGAAAGATATCTCGAAATTTCTGCTACTTATTCTAGGAAATTCTGCTGAAATATCTTTCAAAATCTAGAGAAAACTTTTCCAAACCATTAAATTATTAGAGATGTGTAGGGCCATTGAAAATATATGGGGTGGTCCATTTCAAAAATCACCCATTTGTTGAATAATTCTTTTTGGAAAAATAATTTCCTTAGATGAAGAATTGAAAGTACAAGGAGCCTGCTTTCGAAACGAAATTTCTAAGATGTTTAGATCGGCAGATATGGAAGCGCAACGCACTATTGAAGGACACTGACTGAAGGAAGTATATAGTCATATATAGTTATTCAGAGTGAAACCACTGGGGCTGAAAGGGTTAATATGGTTTTGAAAACCAGAAATTTTACTAGTAATAATTATGTTTATTTGTTCTTAGAATTATCATTAACACAAGACAATAAAATGAAAACAAGTGAAATATTCAAAATAAATAGTAAACCTGAAATTATAATGAAAGTTTCATGAAAAATTTTGAAATGACTTATAATACAGACCAACACATGCTTTGATGCCCTGAATTCGAATTATTAGTTTTTGTCCAGGTTCTCGAATTTCAAAGATATGACATTTTAATGAATTATGTTACATTATTATTAGGCAGTCTATAGATTGAATAAAAATGTCAAAGTCGTAACTTTTAATATTATAAAAGTATTAATGTAACATTTATAGAAATATAAAGAACTCATCAATAAAATTAACTATTCAGTGAAAACTCCAATAAATGTTCTTCATTCAATCATGAAGCCAGTCATTCATAAACTTTTTTTGACAAGTTGAGATCTCTGCTGAGATCTCAATTTTTTTAAAATTCATCATGGTTAAAACGTTGTGGAAGTGATGTCAATAATCACAGTTATCTTCGTTAATATCAGAAAGACAGGGACAATATTCGTCGTCAAACAACTCTAGTAGCTGGTGAAATGTTGCGATCGGCGCTTTCTCTGAGTGGGGAACCGGGCGTCTTGCAGATACTAAATCAGAATGAGTCAATTTGCTACCATTGTTTCGGTTAGTTTCTTTAATATACGAGGCAGAAATAACAATCGTCAAAGTGGTTTTGGAGTTCTCTCCAAACCATTGGTATGCCGAAACTCACCCTTTTCTTTATATTTAGTCCACCGCCGTAAATGCACAAGTTTTACAGACCACATGCAGAGCCCAGGTTTTATTCTGATCGTCAAGTTTAACACCAAAATATCCTAGAAAACTCTTTATAAAGTCAGTAATAAACTTTTTGTTTTTCTTTAATGTATATTATTATTATCCTGATACTCATAGATCTTCTGTGAAGATCCCTCAGAAGCTTTTTCAGCTTGTGCGAGTTAGGAGTTCAGTTGTGTTCTGGCTAGGCTTTGTTACTGAGATCTTGCGCCACTTTAGGTCACAGCACTGTTAGTTTTTGAACGAACAGTGAAATGACACCCGTCCATTTAAAAATTTCTTTTCCGCCTGAACAGGATTCGAATCCGGACCTCCCCGTCACGAGACCGATGCTCTCCCACTGAGATGTCCACACTCATAATTCCCCACATATGTAACAAAACACATCAGGACTTTTCACACAACTAGTACTTGAATAGCGCCTTGAACTTATTTTACATAAATTTAAAAACACAACTCTTTCTAAAACACAAATATAAAAATCACCTTTGATCCACCTTGTGCGGCTATATCTCAGTAACTAGCTTTTCGCGTGGTCTTCGTCAAGTAAACATGTTTCTATTCCATACATACGGAACTAGGTGAAGAGTCGAGCGGCTGCTTCGCTAATTAATTAAGAGACTTTAAAATCCTTAAGAACAATCTTGCTTAATAACAGACCAATGATAAATTGATGAAAGGTCGGCGAAATGTACACTTTTATATTAAATTTATAGCTTTAAAACTGTTTAATTAGGTTATAGCTATTTTATTTCTGCTTTGCCTGTAAAGAACCGGCATTCCTAAAAAGCTTCATTGGTGACCCCGACGAACCAACCCATTCATTTGGAGGCCCTAATTGGTCCCATCCATCATTCCAAGGCAGCCTTTCCTTTCGTTCCACAGATCCCCGCTGGAGATGGCACCGCGACCAGACCATCGGCGGACTGTCTCCTTGCATGATTCCCAACCTCCTATTCCGTGAACT
Source organism: Megalocaria dilatata (assembly GCA_034642435.1). Classification (NCBI taxonomy): domain Eukaryota; kingdom Metazoa; phylum Arthropoda; class Insecta; order Coleoptera; family Coccinellidae; genus Megalocaria; species Megalocaria dilatata. The sequence continues at coordinate 58,768,687 of CM067856.1, read as the reverse complement.
TACCGACGCTCACTAGGAGGGGAGTAAGTAGCATGCCCACTCATTACGTGGCGTGCCAGCTCCTCTCGAAGGATTCTACTCTGCTCTGCTACAGCTTCCGATGTAGCATTAGAGGGGCGCGACAGGTAGCAAACAATACCTTAAAAAACTGCCCTCATCGGGGTTAAGTAGGGCATAGTACAAGCGTTCGATGACTGATGTTCCCATGAGGAACGGGGTCACTCTGGCGTCACAGGCAGACATGCGCACCACGCCTGTCTGAAGAGTTTCAGGTGCGCATTCTCAGAACGAAACGCAGTCTCCCTTATTAAGAGGTGGAAGCTCCCTCACAACACCGCATTTCCTTAGACAGCTTCATCTTGAGGGATAATAATGCGTTTTATTATAACTGCATTTGTAGTTTCTGAAAATTGAAATTATAGTCTTGACGTCAACGGCATACCTTGATCAGACTGTATATATAAGATTGTTCGGAAAGCAATTTCGTTTTTTCCCGACAGAGGATTTAATTGTGTTTTTTGAACCAAACTTCACACTTAAGCCGCATGATCATTATATGTTTTGATAGGTGATACAGCAAGGCTTGTGTGTGGAAAAGTTCAATTAATTCTACGCAGGTGAAAATTATGTTCAAGCTAGAAAGAAATTAACCGATGTGTATGGAGAAGATATGTTGACAGTACGTCAGTGCCAGAACCGGTTTGCAAAATTTCAATCCGGCAATTTTGATGTCGAAGTTGCACCACGTTTGGGAAGGCCGGTTGAAGCTGATAAAGACACGATATAGGCACTAGTTGATGCAAATCGGCGAATAAGAATACGTGAGATCGCTGAGAGGTTACATTTATCGAATTCAATTGGTTATAGAAAAATAATGACATGAAGGCTAGTAGGTAAGGATAGAATTAAACAGTTTATAATTCCGAATGCTGCGACGTCGGAATTCACAAACAATAAATATATCAAAATACTCTAAAAGGGTTCATGTTTTCTGAGGCAATATATAATCATTGGAAAACAAATAAGTTGAAGTGTCGATAACACTTCAAAGTTCGTATGGCACAGCTGAAAAACTGCTAGATCGAAATATCAACATGAAAGAGCTAAGTATCCATAACAAAATAATTAAATAAAATAAATGGAGGTTTATGCTTGAGAGAAGGTATATAAAATTATTTAAATATTTAAACAAAATAATTAATTATGTCGGACGTAGACAGGTCTCTAATGAAACGGAACAGTATTTTCTAGTCAAGTCTTTTATTATAACAGGGCACACAAAACTCAATATCATTTTCGTTTGTTTTTGGTTACCTTATCATTATCATTGGGTTATAGCTGAATTTTTTTCTAATATAATTGGGTTATATTTTAATGAATTGTAATATTCTTTATAATTTTATTCAAGTAAAATGAAATTCCATTAAGGAGGAACCGATTCAATTGAATTCTACGCTCTGGACATTGTCTGTCCCCAGAACACCTTTGCAGAAGTGAAATTCTTCCAGATTCAAACTGTAAATGCGGTGACATTGGAGTTTTACCACAAATTTTCCTACAATGTGAACAAAATAAGACTAACTGTAACATACTGTACTAAAAACTTCAAAAACTGGGTTTTTCCCTGCCTATTAATTTGTGAGAGGTGATATTCTCTGAAAGCGAAGAAGTAGTGGAAGTCTTGATTACTTTTCTGGAAAAATCAAAGATTAAACTATAATGATTTTGACTCAAGAAGTGTGTGAAATGTGTTTGTCTTATATGTAGATCCTAGAGTGTACCTGTCTTTCCTACTCCGGGAGGGCACATGGGGAATGCAGGTGAGAATAGAAACTTTTGGTGTAAATAGTTAAAAGAAGAATATCGTAATCTAGGTACATGCTTCGGTGAGCCCATCCCTCTCTACGGTAGAATAGAGAGACGAGACTATGGTAGAATTGAGAGACCAACAACAACTCAATTGTGAGAAAATGATTAAGAAGAAAAATTTTGAGGTGGCTTGGCCTTCATTGCCTTCTTTGACAAATCTGTCTGAGATTTACTCTTTGTTTTTGGGCAACTTTTATTGTAGTATACCGTATATAGCAATAGTTTGCTGAAATACTGTATGCTCAGGTTGAAGGATATGTGGTAAACCAACAAGGTTTAGAATTCATGAAAGGGCTGTAATGATACAGGAATTAATTCAGTGGACAAAAGCAAATTCAACGCGAGTTCAATGCCTCTGAATTAATTTGTTTATTCTAATCTCCAGACCAGTTAATGTTAAACTTAGGAATTCGTTTTCGAGGCACGCACGAACGGCGGCTTCATGAAAGTAAATTCTTTTACTCTGGCCCATATATTATAAGAATAAACTACAGATTAAAAAGTTCATAGGAGCTGATTGTACGAAACGTAAACATATTCCTTCAAATGAGTTTAGGAACGGAAACTTTCAAAGAAAAACGCTGACGTCACAATTAACACGTGTGGCTCGACAAAGAGCTGAAATTTTGAAAAGTGCTAAGTTGCAATTTTGAGCGGGTGAACGGATACAAAATTTGGAAGGAGAAAACCGACGCTTACGATATATTATAAGGGCCAAAAGAGAGTTTGTTGGGAAGTCTTGACACGTCGGAAAAACTAGTAAGATCGTCAAGAAAAGATCGCGAGGCTCGAATTGGTCTCAGAATTTAGCATTATTATAATTATATTGAGTGATATTAGTTTTTTTTTTTTAAGTTGAAGAATTGAGTCAGAAGAATTAGAGAAATTGAATGTAGTGCTAAGTTCCGGTAACCAAGGATTTAAAGAGTACCGGTAGTCGTTCTTTATCGTTTATTGTTCGTGTTAAATAGGTTGTTCCATCGTTTCTTGTAGAAGTGTCCAGTTTTGTTTTGAATGAATGTCTTGGAGTCTAGGGGTAAGAAGTATCTAAAAATTTTGGTATATTATTCAGGTTGAAATTGCCTAATTAAAGTAGAGTCAGAAATTAAGAAGTAGGTTGACATATCTCTTCGTAATTTTTATATTTGAAGAATTTAAACAGAATAAAGAATTATATAAATGATTCGTAGTGCTTGAGGGATCCCCGCATCGCCCTCTCCTTAATTATTCAGTGTGTCATCTTTATTTTAAATTGTATTGAGTTTAGGATTGATGAAACTATTGTATTTTGGCACACTTTATCATCATTCTTCTTAAAATCCATAATTGAGTTTCATTACCATTTTCATTATCATAGAGAAAATTTATTAACATCAAAGACCTTCCATTTTCGCGAAGGCCGTACTCTTCCTAGGACCGCTCGACTAGGATTGGTTCGCACCCCATTCGTAAATAAATCAATCTAGTAATATTTTCCATCCAACCATTTTTGAGTATACAAGCCTAATCTCGGATCACTTTTCGCGCCATGATAAAGTTCTCGGACATAGTTGTTTTCCATTGGCAACATAGCTATTTCCACTTTTCTGAGATTTACAAGACATCTTCTGTCGGAGTATCATATTCGTGAGCTTCTATGTTGGTGTGGTAATAGACAAGGTGGAAAAAAATTGGCAAACAATTTGGAAGAAATACGTATTTTTTATTATTTTTTGTTGAGGTATCTGACTCTGAAGAGAAATATTGTGGAAGAAGTAAAGTTTTTCCAGTTAAATGTACCCCATAGCGTTGTGAATCTACAAATTGATTCTAACTGAACGAATTTCTGAATTTATCAGCCTTGCAGCTTTGTAGAAAAATTCCGAATTTTTTTTTATAATTTGAGTTGTGGTTACTTAATGTAAAATCCCTTTACCATATAGAGGACACGACTAGTCTTCAAATTCCTGACTGACCGTCCCCGTCGAGTTTAAGTAGGGCAAGACATACAGCATTCAACGACCATTCCAAAGTGGACACATGGTCACTGGCGTCACAGGCTGAGATGCGTACTACGCCTGTCCGAAGAGTTCAAGTGCGCAGGCTTGGAACTAGACGTCGTCTCCCTCATAATGAGGTAGAAGCACCTACATAAGAACCCGCATTTCTTAAGAGCTTCATTGGTGACCCCGCCGTAATTGGGGGTGTGTTTGCTTGAAGAGTGAACCAACCTATTCATTTGGAGGCCCCAATTGCCCCATTCATGATTCCGAGGCAACCTTTCCTTTCGTTCCACAGATCTCCGCTGGAATGGCACCGCGACCAGACCAGCGACGGATTGTCTCCTTGCCTGATCCCAACGCCCTATTCCGTGACCCTATCACGCTCACTGGAGGGGGAGTGTGTAGCGACCAGCTTCTTCGCTCCTCGCCCAGAATCCTGCCTTGCTCTGTTGTAGCTTGACCGGCGTATCATATAAAGGACATGACTAGTCTTAAAATTCCTGACTGACCGCCGATTTTGAGTAGGGCAAGGTGCACAGCGTTCAACGACCGTTCTAAAGTGGAACACATGGTCACATGTAGAAATGCGCAGCACGTCTATCCGAAGAGTTCAGGTGCGCAGGCTCGGAACGAAACGCCGTCTCCCTAATTAAGAGATAGAAGCTCTCTCATAAAAATCCGCATTCCTTAAGAGCTTCAATAGAATTCATAATTACTAACTAATTTTTCTCAGAATCTGCCTACTGGATACAACAATTTTGCTTTTCTTATATAATTTGAATGAAAAATAGTTGATGTATTGTGTGCATTGACACTAGGTTTCAGAAAAAAAAATCTTTTGAGAATTTAAGATTTTTTAAATCCGAATATTCAATTTGTTATTTTTCCTGGTTCCTTGATTCTTGCGTCCTCACGCCATCTAAGGTATGAAAATGTTATTGAAAATTATCATAAGTTAAGACAAGAACAACTTTTGTATGCTGAAAATTAATCTGGAGCGAACAACTTCTTCGCTCCTCGTCCAGAAACCTGCCTTGTCCTGTCGCAGCTTGACCGGCGTACCAATAGAGGACCCAACCAGTCTAAAGATTCATGACTAACCGCCCCTGCCGAGTTCAAATAGGGCAAGGCATACAGCGTTTGACGACCACCGTTCCAAGCGGAACACATGGTCACTGGCGCCACAGGCAGAGCTGCGCATCTCGTCTGCGAACTATCTCCTTGCTTGATTCCCAACGCCCTATTCCGTGACCTTATCGACGCTCACTGGAGGGGAGTGTGTAGCGAACAACTTATTCGCTCCTCGTCCAGAAACCTGCCTTGCTCTGTTCCAGCTTGACCGGCGTATCAACAGAGCAGCCGACCAGTCTAAAGATTTATGACTAACCATCCCCGCCAAGTAGGGCAAGGCATACAGCTTTTGAGGACCGCCGTTCCAAGTGGAGCACCTGATCACCGGAGTCACAGCTGCGCATAACGCCTGTCTGATGAGTTTCAGATGCGCAGATTCCGAACGAAACGCCGTCTCCCGAATTAAGAGGTGGAAGCTCCCTCACAATACCGCATTTCACTCGAGAGCTTCAATTCTTTCAATATTTTCAGACTAAAAAACTTATACACTTACGGTATAGGCTTTTAAATAAACCAATTAATGAAAGGTGATTAAACTTATAGCACACAAAGGCTAAATAAATTTAAAAAAAAATGGATCAGTAAAGCTTTCTGGATTGCTCCATATTTTTGAAGGAACGAAAAAAAAGTAATGAAAAAACAATTAATGACTTGAATAATAAATGAAATAATAATGATGCATAAAATAATAACAATAATAAATATGTGAATAAAGTAGAGAAAATATGTTTCTTGTTTAGTATAGGTTCTTTCAGCGTCTGTTAGATCAGAAATGAGTTCAATCACTTGACACAGAGGAACCCACATTTTGATTAAACCGAGAAGCCATCCGAGAATTGCCGGACTATCTGGCGCTGTAGTCGAAATTGTAATTATTAAATGAAAATATTACAATTATGAAGAAAATTCAGTTATCTATAATATTCATGAATACTATTTATAAATAAAAGATGCATTTATAATTTATAATCAATTTATTTATAATGATAGGATATCAAAATTGCTGGGATAAACAGTACAATAACATTTTTGTTTACAATCAGTAAGCCATAATTGAGTTTCAATACGTTCTGCTATTTTTATCATTAAGAGCAAATATGCTGTTTGATAATTATTTTTGTCCTTCATAGTCTTTCCTTTCTAGTCATTTAATTTGAGTTTGCAATTCGTTATTGGACATCCTTGTTGTTTATTTTATACAGACCTAGAGTTAAAGGATCTTTGAGAAATATATTTTCATCAAGATTTTTGTGGGATCGGTCATAGAGGTGAGCTCCAGATTATTGACGAACCAAAGATATATTTTAGTAACTTAATCTGTAAAATAACATACTGTATCAAGTAGAATATTCCTCACTCCGAGAAAGCGGAAAATAACATCTCATTTATTTACTCTGCGAAAAAATAACGAAGATAGCGAAGATAATAAAATAAAATATGCATTCATTAAATATCGAATGCCTAGCGCATGTTCTCAAATTGTTTTATTTTGACGATTAGTCCAGAAAAAATTTTGTTATTAGGAGTGCAAATAAGTTTCCGCCGTTTTATTGTAGATGGCGCGGCACAGAGTTTCGGTTAGCTTTCGCAGATGATAACCGGCTTAAAAAATAGTTTGGACATTCAAGAACAACATAACCTATTAATATCATTGATTTTATATTGGTAAAATATAATTTTTATAAGTTGAAAATGTCAAAATTTGAGCCAAGTAAGCGTCATTTGCGGGAAATATTAGTTTACTTCTTAAATTTAAAGAAATCTGCTGCTGAGGCGCATCAATTGCTCGTAGAAGCATATGGTGAGGGTGCTTTGAGTGAGAGAACGTGTCGAGAGTGGTTTCAAAAGTTTAAAAACGGTGATTTCGACGTAGAAGACAAAGATCGCAGTGGAAGGCCAAAAATTTACGAGGATGCAGAATTGGAGGAATTATTGGAGGAAGATTCATCTCAAACACAAAAAGGACTTGCTGTAACATTAGAAGTCACTCAGCAAGCAGTCTCACGCCGTTTAAAATCATTCTTCTATAATAAATATTTAATTTGTGTTAAAAAACGGCGGAAACTTATTTGTACTCCTAATATATTTACTTTCAAATAAAGTTTACTTTGGTATATTATGAACATTATCGACCAGAAGAAGTATAGGGAATAAAGAAATTAAAATGTATGTAATATATAATTATTATATTATATCTACGAAAAAATAACGAAGATAGCGAAGATAATAAAATAAAATATGCATTCATTAAATATCGAATGCCTAGCGCATGATCTTAAATTGTTTTATTTTGACGATTAGTCCAGAAAAAATTTTGTTATATTTACTTTCAAATAAAGTTTACTTTGCTATATTATGAACATTATCGACCAGAAGAAATATAGGGAATAAAGAAATTAAAATGTATGTAAAATAAAATAGAAAGGCCTTTTACTTGATAGAAGAAATATAAAAAAATTTGAATATTAAAACAAATTGAAATATGTTTATCTTCTATAATTTTAATTTCAAAAAAATTTTTATTCAAAAAACATTTAGAAATAAATTTATGTCTACACAAGCACCGCTTACATTTAATAGACGTATATAATCTTTCAAAAAATTTTTTATTCAAAAACTTACGTCTATTAAATGTAAGCGGTGCTTGTGTAGACATAAATTTATTTCTAAAAGTTTTTTGAATGAAAATTTTTTTGAAATTAAAATTGTAGAAGATAAACATATTTCAATGTGTTTTAATATTCAAAAAATGTATGTAATATATAATTATTATATTATATATTTATATAATTATAACCCTTAGGAGTGCCCAAACTATCAGCGTTTAATTTTGAAAGCACGAACAGGCAATCGATTCATGTTTTGTTAATTGAAAAAACGACAATTTTGTAAATCTATTACCATTTTCATGGAAAATGCTACAAATTTCATACAAATATTACAATAATAAAATCCGAATATCTTAACATCAAGCAAAGTATTTCTGTTATATCTTTCTTACAAATTTAGATTTTAGAAAATTTCTTGGAAATCAAAAAAAAATTCAATTTAATAAATGACTCAACACTACAAAGAGATAAAAAGAACCCAAAAAATATAGAATATTGATCGAACCTACTCAACTAACGTATTGGTATTTTAAAAAACAAATTCCATTATAACTGCCCTATACTTTCAGCTTTCATAGTAATAATTAAAGTTGTACTTAGTAGAATACTTTATCTGCTGAAATCAGCCTCCGAATATGCCCAGGTGGAAAATTCCAGAAATAGTAATTTGATCAGGAAAATTAATTGTATATTGCACTTTTTATCATTTGAAAGTCTGATTATGAAAGAAAGTGTGAGAAGTAATGAAAAATAATTTAAATGCTCTGGTTAGAAAAATTTTTTTGGTTTCTATTTTTTTTTGATTCAGATGTTAGAACGTACATGATTGTGATAAAAATAAATTTATTTACGATAAATTGCCTAATTATCTATCTGTCGAGGTACGATTCGTTTCATTGTTCTTCTTATTTCGAGATATACATCTTAAAAACACAATAGTACAATAAGATAATTGTGAATAAGAATAAAAAGGGAAAATTGAAGAAGCCGAACGTGAAATAAAAGTTTTTGGACAATCAGAAGAAAATTATTTTCGTAGGTGAACGATGTGTATAAGTCATTTTGAAATCCTTTTGTAAATTAATAAAATTATCATCACAATGACGCGTTTTATTAATTAAGTAGAAAAAAGATAAGATATAAAAATCAAATAGTTTTTTTGACCACATCATTTTTAATTACTTTACACATTTCCTATCATAATCAGCCTAAGAAATCATTTTAATCAATAAATATTCTAAACCTAATATCCAATTCAATTTCTTTGAAGGCTGATATCAGGAGATAATAAATTATTAAATATTAATTGTTTTGTATTGTAATAAAACTTGGATTCTAACGCAGTTCTTTAAATTATCCAAGAATTAAGATATTGGAATTTTAGCTTTTCAATTTGAAAAATTAAGTTCGACTAACCCGAACGTAAATTGTCCATTAATTTCATTTTTTTTCCATGTGTGTCAAAAAATCCTTATTTTAATGATTTTCTCTTCTTCAGTTTGTTATTCGTTTTTAATAAGATCCAACGGTGAACGCAATTAAAAATCGAATTTTCATTATGCCAAGATGAGTTTTATCCGAAGTCGACAGAGTCCTTGGTATGCTTCAATCTGGTCGAACACAAGTGCAAGCGGCCAATTTCTTTAATGCTAGCCAAAGTGTGACATCATGTTTACTGGCACTGTACTTTGCCTCTGGAACTGTTCGTCAAAGACACAGAGGTGGTAGATCACATGCTACAACATCAGTAGAAGACCGTTTATTAACTCTTACGGTGAGAACACAGCTTCTCAGCACTTACAGATTGGCAAGTCAACGTTTTCGAGATGCCTCGGGTACTTCAGCTTCCTTAAGCACTGTAAGGAGACGTATCTATGAAGTCAATCCAACATCGAGATGCTTGTTAAGAAGAGTCCCACTCACTCGCGAACACAAGTGTCCAAGATTAGAATAAGCTATGGAGCCGATACACTGGCGAGAACAATATGTACAATATGTACGAGTGTGGACACGTCCACTCATATGAAAAAACTGTGGCTGTGTTCAAGAAGTTCACACTTTTCGAGGAGGAACAATTATGGTTTGGGTGGTAGAACTGACTTATAAGTACTTCCAAGAAGCAGAGATATGTTGATGAAGTTATCAACGGAGTCCCACAATTTCACGCAGCTATTGGCGAAAATTTCGTTTTTTGGATGATGATACCTACACTGCCACGCAAATCTCACCAGGAGATTGCTGCTAAAGAAAACTAGGGTGTTCCACATCTAGGTCCAAGGTCCCCTGACCTAAATTCAATCGAGCACGCTTGGGACCACTTACAAAGAACCCTTGTTGTCCCACATTACCCTTGATGTCCCGCAACAACAACTTCGAGAGCTTTTGACAATAAATCGAACATGATATTCTCAATAACTTTGTAGAAAGCATGCAGTTATTGATAGACGTGGTGGTCATACTTCGTATTGAGGGTGAATACAAGTATGAGATTTTTAAATTTTCAAGATTTAGACTTTCCGTAAAATTTTATACTTTTTCAAATATTGTATTTTTGTAATTGTGAATACATAATTTCTTTAAAATCTTATTTTTCTGTCCTGAAATACTATAAATATACATATATCAAAAGGAAATTAGGGTATTCTGAAGAAAAATAGAAAATTTATTTAATATCCTTAACTTTTGACGAGCAGTTTTATTGTTATCAAGTTTGACTAAGTATTAATTCTTTTTTTTTAGGGATCACTTTTATAGTGCAATAGTGTTAGCTTTGGTATAAAACCAAATTTGTAGAAAATGTAACTGTCTTAATGACTTCAGATGCATTTTTCTGAGAAGGAAATAAGAAGTTGGTTTTCACGACTTCCATCAAACGCTTGAGAATTTATAAATATCGAAATGATATTTCATACAAATTCCAAGATTAACAACTTTTTTCCGTTACGTAACAATATTAAATATTTCAAATAAACAAAATACTTATAAATTTTCTCTGAAAAATTCTGTAGCAGTTGATCTCCAAAACTATTTTTTGTTTTTATCGACAACTTCAATTTTTAATCGCTCAGCCAGAGCTTTCCTTAGCTGTAATTCTTGGATAGGAATGGCAGATTGATTTCCTGTCAATACAGCTTGTGCCGCCTTAGCTGATTTCGGTCGTGTCTTTTTGATAATATCTTCATCTTCTGTTTTTCCAAATTGCTTTCTTCTTTCTTCCTTTTTCAAAGCCACTAATTTATCCCGTTGTTTCCTCAGATATTCCTGTCTTTTCTTCATCTCAAGTTGATCAATCTGGAAATATGTGTTGCTACCCATTAGAAAATGCAAGAAGCTTGGAAAATCAGAAATGTCTATTTTGTACAGTTTTAAAATTTGTTTCTCCACTAGTTTTGGTGAAAAAATGTCCACTACGAATAGTAGTTGTGCGAATTTTTCATTCAATGATTTAGTTATTATACAGGCTATTTCTAAGAGTTGTGTCTTGAGTACAAATTACCGGGATCTCTCATATCATTTTTGCGCGTTTCATACAAAGAACCGCGTGCTATCGTTTCGCCTAAATGTCTGCAATTTTCGAATTTTGAGCCGAAAATGGTCTTAAACCACTAGATTAGACTTACTGGTTCCGCCCGTTGCGTCCGTAATCACACTAATTTTCAAACAGAAAGAGCTAGAGCCTTTAAATGTTCAGGGAATGTTAAAAGTCTAAATATCCCGGCTGAGTCCGTTAATGGACAGAATCGGTTCAATAGTTCCGGAGTTACATCCGTTTGAAAATTTTTCATATTTTTCCCAATATTTTCGAAACTACAGATTCGATCGATCTAAAACTTGGTATTTATATTTATTACGCGTTTCGCGTTTTTTCGTGCAAAATTTCGTGAAGATCAAATGATCAAAAATAAAAAAAATTTTTGTGAACAAATCAGCGTTGAGCGCTACTTGAAATTTTTGGGGTCTGAATATGATTTTGTTCTTGCGCAAAATTAGTCCAATGGTTTCGCACTTATTCGCATATGAAATTTTCAAATTTTTTCTTATTTTTATAGATAATTTTAAAACTAAAAATCTGATTTTCTGAAATTTGTATTTTGAAAAGAAATGATAACGAACATACTTCTGAAAATTTCATGAGGATCGTACGATGAGATTTAAAACAAGAACAAAAATCTTGTTAGCAGAGCAGCGTTGAGCGCTAAAGAAACCATAGCAACAGTACCACGATCGAGTTTAAATTTAGTATTTAGATTTAAAATAATTACATAAAAGCTACTGCAAAATTTTTATTCGTTATATATTTCATCAAGAAGTTATTCAGAGATTCGAAATTTTCAGGGCAAATGCACTGTTGAACAAGCGTGCAAAAGCTTTTTTCTGACTTCAAGTCAGCGCTTTTCATGATATTTTAATATTTTTCCTCCAATTTCAAAGAGCAATAACTTGGAAGGGAAAGAGCTTAGAACAAAAAATTATATGAAAGATCCTCATTTACATTCTGTCAAGAAAGTACCGGGAATTATCGATTTAAATCTGGCGGGGCAATGAGGCAGGTAAATTTTTTTTTTCCTAGGTTGGTACCACTGTCCTTAATTACTATGCCAAGCTTGAGCGGGATCTGTCAACTAGTGTGTTTGCAACAGCTGATTAAGTCAGTCGATGTCAGAGTGCGTGCCGATTTTTACTATGGGTGATTACTATGGGACGATAACGCGCCTTCTCACCGAGCTACGATTGTGACTGACTTTCTCGCCAAAAACTCAACAAACGTGCTTCAGCAACCACCGTATTCGCCGGATTTGGCTCCCTGCGACTTTTTCCTCTTCCCAAAACTAAAATTGCCCCTTCGTGGCACCCGTTTTGAGTCGATTGAAGCCATAAAACAAAATTCGGCGCGAGAGCTAAAGTCCATCGCGAAAAGCGCCTATAAAAAATGTTTCGATAATTGGAAGTGCAGTTGGCATAGATGTATTGGAGCAAATGGAGCCTATTTTGAAGGCGACCCAATAAATTTTGACGATTAAATGTAAAATGTTGTTTTAATTGAAAATTCCCGGTACTTTCTTGACAGAGTAGTACTTCTACTAAAAAACCACTTCTCAAAATTTTTCGCATTAATTTAGAAAAACCCTGCATATATTCGATACTCGACTGGAAATGATTAAGGAAGAATAACAGAACAAAAAAATAATGACTTAAAAAATTTTATATTTTCTGCAGTTTTTACAGATAGATCGTTAAAAGCCTGGAGCAACATTTAGTCTTTGTTTCGTCGAAATCATGTGACGGGAAAAAACATGCAGTAATTAAAATATAATAAATATTGATAATTATACATACGATGGAAGCATATCGGTATGTCAGTGCATTGAATACATTTGATGGAAATTAAAAGAGAGTAATCGAACAATGAAAAAAATTACCTTTGAATTTTCATATGTATAAGGGGTGGGCCAATTAAAATTTGAATTTTTGATCGGCTATAAATAAAAAACGAATGAATAATTTTCAAAGTTATGAGTTCTTCAGAAAGGTTGAACCTTGTCATTTAAATGAAAAACAATATCATTCAAATGACCGCAACGACTGGTTACAGTAACCTATCCGATCAACACAATTTTTCATTACATTGTCGATTGTTTGGGGCTCAATCTCATGAAAAGCAACTTCGATTTCATGCTTCAAGGCATCAATAGTTTCTGGATGGTTAGCGTAACACTTATTCTTAACAAAAACTAGTTTTCCGAGATGAAAATGAGCTTCATCGGGATGATTTTTCTGGGAAAATGTTAATCTTCGACCATACGATTACTAACCCATTGGGCGAAGTGTAAACGCATCGGATGGTCATAAAGCTTCACTTCTTGCACTAGTTGAACCTTGTAAGCCTTCATATTGACGAAAACGTGAACAGTTTGTTTTATCAAATAACGATCCAGTTTCAACGAACAAATTGAACTATAAATTGCCATGAGCCTAATTCATTTCTATCGAATTTTCTTGTAAATTTTTAAAAGTTTAGATAGAAAATTCACCATTTTGGAAATAAGTTTTCAATATTTCCTAGTTTTGTTCAAGCGTAAATCGACCCATTTCTTTAATGTCAAATATTAAACTAACTTTTTGTCAAAACACGGATGACATGTTTCCACACTCGAAATAACCACCACTTCAAATGCAAACTTTAGATGGCCCACCCTTTAATGAAAACTATCAATACATCGTCTGCTCTCCAAAGGTTTTCTCCGAGGATCATTTTGCAATAATTTTACATACTTGTTTCACAGCCGATGGTTTGATTCCATAATGTTCAATTTTTTCAATATTCTTGGAAGGAGCAGGTATTTCACTCGGTTGTTTTGAGTGCCCACCGGACACTTGATCTTTTGACTTCGTAATTTCAGCTGCAACGACAAAAACGTTACAAAATTTCAAACAATCAAACATTAACTTAACAAAAACTACATTTGATTCGAACTTTAATTCGCTGTAAAAGTAGATTAAAAAAAGTTTTATCACTATATTATCTTGTCTTTTACGAAGCCCTTATAGGTCTGAAAGTAAAAAATATTTAGTTTTTAATATTTTGCTATTTGGTCGAATTTACTCCATCTGAATACTCATAATAATAACCTTATGTTTACATAATTTATAATTATACTATAATAGTTTAAAATTTGTATTAAATACTGTTTCTTTGAAATAGTTACCCACTCAGGCTTTCATACATTTTTTCAAACGTACGTTAGAACTTTCATAAAACAACACTATTACCAGATTTCATGTTGAAAATTTGTTGTGTACTTGTTCTAGATCACAAACAAGCATAATGCTTAGGTGACAGAAAAAACAAAAAACATAATAGAATTTATTTTTCTATTATTGCATATTTGGTTTTTGTATAAATAAGAAAAATTATCAAATATTTGTAATTAGTTTGGTGGAATAAATAAAATGAAAAATGAAATGAAATTTTCGAATAATGAGGTCCCATTATGTCACAATATTATGAAACACACCAAACGGCAACTTCTTTTGAACGCAAGGTTTACCATGAATGTATCAGGAATTATTTTCAATACATAAACGATGACTATTTATCTGAAAAGATTATTTTTTTAAACAATAGTTTTAAATTGTTCTAGAGCCTCATCAGCAAACATAAAAACACTTATGATAAGTGAGAATTCCAATATTTAAGTCAACACAGTTTTATACGCTTTTAAGCCGCCAATATTATTTTAGTTTCGTTATCTCATTAGTGTTTTAGTATGACGTGAATTGAAAATTCAATCAGAATTATTCCACTAATAGAGAAATTTCAATCATAGTAACACGATTATGCGAATATAATATCCACGAAAATGACAATGAATTTGAAGAATACTCTATTTTTAAGTGATTTCTGGACGAAAACCAAATGTTTTTGAAATGCTGATTACTAAAACGTTGCAGCTTGTAATATTTATACTATTTTAAACATAGTTATCATGACTCTTTAAAAATATCATTCCTATTGAAATCCTTATACAGAATGTCCCAGAAATCAATGTCAACTCGGAACTGGATGACAAGGCAAGTCGTACTGGTTATCAGAAAAATTTTAAAAAATAACTATGTGACATGGTTTCAAAATGATAGGCATTTAAAAAACAATTTTAAAAATTCTACACCCTTTGACGGTCTTTTTACTCTTGTTGCCACAAATCTTCACTTTTTCCAAATATTGTTATTGTTTTGTAACCCTGAATAATGCTTCTCTAAACTATTATCAAAATTTCAAAACCAGCTGCTCCAGCTTGGATGCTAAAAAGACATTTTCCTCAAAAAATTTTCAAAATTTTGCCCAGTTTGAACTGACTGTACTGAAAAAAAATTATACTACGTGAGTTTGGCAAGTGACGTCAAAATTTGGCGCATTTAGTAAGGATTCCAAAATGTTATAACACTTGGTAAATTCTTGCTGAAATTGTAGACAATTTTTTCTTTGGAAATAATCCCGTTCTTAATAAATTAATCTACCTTAGTTAAAAATTATTCTAATGTGCCATTTTAAGATGCGTTTGAAATAAAATTCAAGTTTCAATTAAATTAATATTTACAAGGAAGATCCACTGAATATTTACGGCAGCATGTGGTACCAACAAGATGGCTGCCCTGCGCATTATGCTGTCAACGTAAGAGAATTCCTCAATCAAGAATACCCTGATAAATGGATTGGGTGAGATGGTGCGATTTCGTGACCTCCCGTTCACCCGATTTGAACCTAATAGAGTTCTTTTACTGGGGTATGATAAAGGAGAAAGTGTATTCCAACCCGATCCAAGATTTGGACGAGCTGCACAGAAGACTTGCGCTGAAGACATCGCATCAAGAAGATACGCTCGTCTTATTATGAGATCATTTTTAAGGAGATGCAGCTTATGGTAAACATTTCGAACATTTGCTGTGAGAATTCTCTTACTGCGGCAAAATAATGCGCCATATTGTTGGTACCACATGCTGCCGTAAATGTTCAGTGGTACTTCCTAGTAAATATAAATTTAAATAAAAACTTGAAGAATATACTGAAATTTATTGCAAACGTACCTTAAAATGGTACATTAGAATAATTTTCAACTCAGGTAGATACATTTGTTAAAAACGGGATTATTTCCAAAGATAAAATTGTCTGCAATTTCAGCATGAATTTACCAAGTGTTATACCATTTTGGAACCTTATTAAATGCGCCAAATTTTGACATCACTTGCCAAACTCTCGTAGTACAATTTTTTTTCAGTACAGTCAGTTTATACTGGGCAAAATTTTTATTTTGAAATTTTTTTTGGGAAAAATGTATCTTTTTCATTCATGCTGGAGTAGCTGGTATTGAAATTTTAATAACAGTTTAGAGAAGCGTTATTCAGAATAAGATACCAAAAAAAATATTTGGATAAAGTAAAGATTTGTGGCAACAGGAGTAAAAAGAATTTTTTTTTAATGCCTATCAATTTGAAAGCATACTACATTTTTATTTTTTCTGACAACCATTATGACTTGCCTCGTCACCCAGTTCCGGCTTGATTTTCGGGACACCTGTATAAGGATCAATTTGAATGTGAGTCAATACTTGATAGAAGTAAAATTTAAATTACTTTAAATTCAGAATTATATATTCTAACTTCTACAATATATATTGATATTTGATAGATTCGGCCTTTACTTGGTGGAAACTAATTTTAATTAAAAAAATGTATATGAGACAGTTATTTATTTCCACAAAAATGTTTATACTACTACAACAATTGTTTCACCACGATGTGGCTTCTTTAGGTATTACATTGTACTGTCTGATGGTATTCAGTGTAACCGAGTTTAAATACATTTTTAGGTACGTGACCAAATAATGGAAGCACAAGTCATAAAAACTCTAGGTGTTTATTGGAGTTTGCCGCTAAAAAATAAATCCGGAGTCTACAAGTTGACTTGCAAAGATTGCCCTTTAGTATACATTGGCCAGACTGGTAGATCATTCAAGAAACGTGTCCAAGTACACCAAAGGGGTTATATACCCAATTCTGTACATTCGACATATGCTAATCATCTTAAGGAATTCAGGCATAATTTCAACAATAATTATGAAATTATTCACGTTGAAAGCAAAAGTTCTAGATTAACACTTTTAGAATTTCTTGAAATCAACAGGTATAATGCCCGTAAAATCCTTTTGAACGAACAAACAGATGTTGATCATTCTCCATTACTGAATATTTTTCCTTAATGGCATTTTTAACGGCAAACTCCAATAAACACCTAGAGATTTTATGACTTGTGCTTCCATTATTTGGTCACGTACCTAAAAATGTATTTAAACTCGGTTACACTGAATACCATCAGACAGTACAATGTAATACCTGAAGAAGCCACATCGTGGTGAAACAATTGTTGTAGTAGTACAAACATTTTTGTGGAAATGAATAACTGTCTCATATACATTTTTTTAATTAATATATATTGAAACAATATACAAAAACTATCAAATTGATATCCTTATATATAATCAATATAAAATATTTTTCAATGTCTCGGAAAAAATCTTTTTACATACCGACATGAAACGTATTAATACAAATGTATTAACAAAAACTATGTAAGTATGTATATTAACATACAAAAACACGAAAATTCGCTAATCCAAAATTATCTTAAAATCTCAAAATAAAGGATCAAATAAATTCCCGTTCAATTATTTTTATTCTATCGTTTATTTTGAGAATTTTAGATAATTTTGGAATGGTGGATTTTCTTGTATTCTTGTATGTTAATATACATACTTATATAGTTTTTGTTAATACATTTGTATTAATACTTTCCATGTCGGGATGTAAAACGGTTTTTTCCTAGACATTGAAAAATATTTTATAATGATTATGTATACGGATATCAAGTTGATAGTTTTTGTATATAGTTTCAATTTATATTCTCTAAGTGCTCTATAAGTTTGACGAATAGAACACTGATTTTGAAAATAAATTTCAACAATTTGTAAACGTTGATGCGGCGTGAGTCTTTCCATGATAATTTGTCAATGCTTACTGAACAGAAATGTCAAAACAACATGGCTTCTACCTTCTGTGAAATCACAGTTATCCCTGTTGAAAGTTCTATCACTCTAAAAAAACACCCGATACTTCTTATTGATAATTTTTGGTACACATCAGCCGAATTAATTTATTTGAAAAATTTTAAAAGAAGTCTTGATAATACCTGTATTATGGTAATTTCCTAATATTTTTAGGTATTTTCCATTATCTTTTTCATTTACAAGCTTATCATGAAAGACATAATTAAAGATGAGACAGCATAAATGGAAATATTTATCCACCTTATCGCATTTAGAAACACATTTCAAATCATTTCCTATTTTCCTAGTCCACAGCACATTTGGAATTTATATCTTATCAATTTACAAAAGAGGGCAATCTTGTAATCTCCCTTATTATGTATCAGCTTTTTCGTCCACCATCCATTGATAATCAAGATAGTCAGCGTTTCTGAATATAAAACGAAAAAATCGTAATTGTATCAAAATTTTGTTTAGGGATATGAAGAATCCACTTTTTGCTATAAATTCAAACCTGAACTTAATGCCCGAAAATTTCATTGCTGTCCCAAACTCAGATACACTTTTGAACACATAATTCATGATAAAAATCATAGAAATTTGAAGAATTCAAAAAAGGGATTCGTCCGTTTATATCATATTCATGTGATTTGAAGTGCATATTTTAAAGATGCTAGTTATGTTTAGCATTTCTATAATTTTCCGAATAATTATCTTGATCGCGTCTAATTTTTATTATGGTATTAGCTACTCTTTGAAAGTTTGTTTCTCTGAGCGATTTCGCTACACACTCCCCTCATGAGGAAGCTACGAAAAAACAACTGGAAAATGAACCCTTATTTTGATTCCTCTGTAGATTACGGTGTTTTTTTGTAGGTTTTAACTGAAAGTACACCTAATTAAATAGTAAACATATACATTCTGTCAAGAAAGTACCGGGAAGTATCGCGAACAGGTTGCTTCAGATCTATGATTGTTTCGGTCTTTACTTGACGGAAATTCATCTTGAAAATATGAATAAAAACAATATTCTCATTTCCGCTAATATTGCTTCAGACATGCTGGATCGTTGTAATTCCGATTCTACATTCATGGAACGCATTATAACTGGTGATAACACCTCGGTCTACGAGTAAGATATGCAAACAAGCCAGCAATCATCGGAATGGGTGGCAAAAAATGAGCCGAAACCGAAAAAACCACGCCAAAGCCGCTCGAAAATGAAGGTGATGCTCATTGTTTTCTTCGATATTCGTGGCGTCGTGTACTACGAATTCGTTCCAGAGGGTCAGACGGTAAACAAGGAGTATTACCTAGGCGTTATGAAACGTTTGCGTGAGCGTATCCGTAAGAAGCGGCCAAATTTGTGGGCGAACAACTCATGGATTTTGCATGACCATAACGCGCCTTCTCACCGAGCTACGATTGTGACTGACTTTCTCGCCAAAAACTCAACAAACGTGCTTCAGCAACCACCGTATTTGCCGGATTTGGCTCCCTGCGACTTTTTCCTCTTCCCAAAACTAAAATTGCCCCTTCGTGGCACCCGTTTTGAGTCGATTGAAGCCATAAAACAAAATTCGGCGCGAGAGCTAAAGTCCATCGCGAAAAGCGCCTATAAAAAATGTTTCGATAATTGGAAGTGCCGTTGGCATAGATGTATTGGAGCAAATGGAGCCTATTTTGAAGGCGACCCAATAAATTTTGACGATTAAATGTAAAAATGTTGTTTTAATTGAAAATTCCCGGTACTTTCTTGACAGAGTAGTATGTCGAATACTCATATACAACCAGAATAACATACAAAATTTACATGGTTTCTGTTTCAAAATAAAGAAACAACAAAGTTTTTCATTACTTTTGGTAAAACTACCGGGTCTCTACGATAATAAAACCAATAGAGTTGAACTAGAAAACTGGATTGGTCATTAAATGAATTCCCAGAATTTTTTAATCGGTTTATTTCCAAATTTTTAACAGTTTATTTTCCTTACGCAAGATCTTAAAACGCTCATCTTAGTTCTGCATACATAGAATCTTACTTATTATTGAGGAAAGATCGTCTATGTTCCTGTATTCTATAGTCCGTCTGGAAAGTATCCGGAAAAAACAAAGCTCAGTTGTAATTACTTAGTAAATATTTTTAATTATTGAATTAGAAAATTATAACAAATTATTCAACTTATTTACCTTTACAATCTCCATTTAACTGTAAACACTCGACTAAACATCGAGGTACACCCGAAACTAGATCAACTCCATAATTTTCGGTGATGGTAGTTCAGGTCTTTAAAACTGAATGAATTAAATCATATTCATTTCGTGGCACTGCTCGTTCAATTTCAATTTTCATTAGTCCCCATATGTTTTCAATGGGAGTAAGATCTGGTGAAGCTGCTGACCATGAAATAGTTGTCACTTGGTGTTCTTGCATCCAAGCTTGAGTATAGGCCGAAGTATAGCATTACTTAAGTATGACTATAAAGCATGAGCCGTTTCAAAGAGAAGATCGTTTAGAATGCCACAATACTTTTTACTATTAATGGTACCATCAACTATACAGAGAGGCGTAGTACCACGCTGAGATATTGGCCCCCAAACCATTATTTTGGTGGGAAATTTGGAAATTTGAAAGTTAACAGGTTGTTTTGGTAGGATTTTTAAGTGATTTACACCAAGTTGGAAACAACTTTCGTCAGATATAAAGACATTCTTGAAGTATACAATGGATTTCTGTCAAGTAAAGGCCAGGTTCAACTGAAAGGATTGTTTCACCTGGATGTGTGGTTAATACTGGTAGTCTTCATCTGAGATAATATATGCTAGTTTCATTCGATCGCTCGTTACGGTTGTGTCAAACATGAAAGTCTTGGTACTAGGTTTCGCTGCTTTCAGTGGTTTGAAATTGATTTGAAATTGATTTTGAGCCTACGAGTCGTATGAAATCTTTATATATGTGGTTGTCAGATATTCGAAAATGAAGCTCTTTCTTTGTCTGTGTTGCGTACAATCTGTGGTTTTTTTGCCTTGGTGTATTTGTCTTCTACAGCAAAGTCTGTTGCATCTTGGTGTTACGTCCTTGGCAACGAATTTTGCATGTATTCGAAGCGGTTCTCCAAATACAAGCTCTTCTGTGATGATTTTAGGTTTTATCGCCAAGCTGATAGAATTTAGCGTAAGACCGTAACATGTTTTGGGCGAAAATCAACATTTACACACATTATGGTGCCTTATTGAGCTGCTCAAGATTATGACGACCTGCAATTTATGACTCGAAAGCTAATTGAAGAGTACAAAAAATGGGGTTTGGAAGTTGAAGTATAAAAAACACAGTATATGATAATAAGGGGACAAAAACGAATTCTCATATTGAAAAATAATGTATCCATCAACACACTACCGAATACAATTACTCAGGCAAAAAAAATAACACGGGATGGTACACTAGATGAAGCAATCAAAGAAAGAAACCAAAATGGAAGAAGATCGATTGCACAAGTCAACGGCGTTTTCTGTGATAGGAACATCACGAAAGAAAATGAAAAGCTTATATACGATAAGATTGTGAAGAGCGTGATAACTTATGGATCTGAAGTTTGGCCGCTGCAGCAGTCCACAGAGAATATATTGAGAGCCCTAGAAATGGACTTCTGGAGGCAAGCTGCAAGAAAATCAAGAAGAGAAAGGATGACAAATGCACGAATCAGGGAAATAATGGGGGTATCACACAACAGTACAGATGATATTAAGAACAAACAATTGATCTGGTTCGATGACGTAGAACGAATGTCAGAACAACGGATCACAAAGCAGATAATGGACTGGCAACCCATAGGCAGGAGGAAACCAGGTAGATTTAGGAGAAACTAGAGAGAGGGCATCGCTCGAGACATAAAAGATAGAGATATTGAGGAAGACCTCTAGAACGACCGTGAGAGGTGGAGATTGGAGATCTTATGACGTCGTGAAATGTTGTAAACCGATTTTATATAAAATAGGGTCTTATTGTCTGGATTCTTGGACACTCATGAATTAGAGGAAATAAGGTGGCTCACTTACTAATGAGAAAAGGGGCTTGACCTCACTTTGTAGGATCAGAATATTTCTGTGGTTTTAGGAAACAGACAAAGTTAAGTTCAGAACAAGAGGAATACGACAGAATAACTTTCAGCTGCATTCTTTTCTCATAAGCTCCTTTACATATTCAGAAAGCATCCAGTTAGATTTTGATTCAACCAAAAAAAAAACGAATGCAAAACTACTTGACCGCAATACCTAACTCCTGGCCACCCATTAAGATACCTTAGCGAATCCCAATCGTGAAATATCGTTAGGGAAGACTACTTGAATCTAAATAATTATTTACTGCATTTGTCCTCGTCTTATTTTTGTTTTACTTCAACATATTTACACCACTCCACATTATAAAATATGAAGAAATACCTTCCTTGCAGCTACAGTTCACTAGAACTATATTCATACCCAGGTTGCACAGTGCGTTCAAGATTATGTAATTTTAAATGAAGATCTCCCAGCAATTACCACTGCTTCATGTATGGGTCTTGTTATAAACACTACCAAATCTCAATCTATTATCATTGGTAACGAGGAAATATTCGAATTTGGTGAACACGAGCATCAAGTTGTTCTCTGTGGTGGGGAGTTTTCTTATTCTTCGGAAGTGAGAAACTTGATCATGACTGAAGAAAATTTGTATGCTGTTAAAATTTCATTGAATTTTAATAGAATACTTTATCACGGTACCTATTATTATGATTATTACTAATGATGAGCGGGCGTCTATCCACCCTACCACGGCGTCCGCACGGACTATTGTGGTTAACCCATAATTTATATTTCCCCCAAGAGATCCAGTTTTTGGATAAAACCGATAATCTTGTGCGGGGGTAATTTTTTCAGTTCGGAGTGGTCTATAAAAGTCTGACCAAAGACCTCGAATCTGATGCGACTCACCGAAGGGCACTCTGAGACGATGTGCATGGCTGTTTCAGTATCCTCAAGACACAGCCTGCATTCATCGTCTTCAGCCAGACCGATTTTGTGCAAATTCGCTTTCAACCTGCAGTGACCTGTCATAATTCCGACAAGTGTTCTTAGTTTGACCCTATCCAGACTTAGGTCCGCCATCTTTTGGTTCGAAGCTGTTCCAAGGAACACCTTCGAATGTTTCATGCCAGGATGGCTTAGCCAGAAAGACTCTAGTCTTGAGTTCATTCTGTCTGTTATCGTCCGTTTAGCCACGTCATGTGGTATTTCCAGGCATGGTTCCGGGCCTACCAAAGGCAGCGCGATACCTATACCAACATTTGTGAATATGAACTTACCTTTTTCGACCGGTGTAATGTCAGCGACTGCCTTTTCTTCTTCTTGTGATGTCAATTTCACCTCAGTTTCAGGAATTTCCGAGGACAACTTATCTTCAAACAAATTTTTTTAGTTGAGTAAGTTCGAAACAGAATATATACATTCGGTAAATGGAGTAAAAAACTTACACACCTCTTGTAGATTCCAAAATCTCCTTTTCCTCTAGCAATGATTGTATCTCTGGTGCTTCCAGGGGTGCTTCTTCCACAAATTTCCTACGGGATTCTGATCAATATTCCTTCAAATAAAAAAAATGATCTTACTTTGCCACTTCATTCAAAATTACTTTTTCGATATCCTCTTTTTCGACAACTTTCAAAGTAAGTTCCTTAGGTTGACTTTCTATATGAACGTCAGCCTCTTTTTTGGAAGGAACAAATGATTGAGGCATTATGCCATATTTTTGTTCGATTAGTTCTAGAGCTTGAAGCTGCAGTTCCACGTTTCTCTGAGTCATCATACGTTTGAACATGTCATAATTATTTGCTGCCCAAATTTGTTCAAATGTACTCTGGAAAAATGGAAATCATTTATAATTAATATCAGATAACTTATTTTACTCAGTGACATTAAAAAATGTTACACTCAATAGTAATAATTTCTTTTATTTTGTTTTTAGTAACATAATGACTAGAATAGCATAATGAATTGATTGATTTGAGAATGAGCAAAGTTTCTAGGGTTGGTAACTGCATAAGAAACTGGTAGTACCGTTACTTATGGCTATTCAAGATCAGGTTATGCCAACGACAATGTAGCTAAAACATATCCCAGGACAGGGCATTCTCACTGACGATGTTGTCATGTAAAGCAAGGAGACATCTGATGATAACCAAATGGAATATGAATGAACTTTACGAACTGTATTCGTAAAAATTTCAAATCGTTATGTGAGCCTTTATCGACCCCTTTTTCAAAACTTTACAATTTTTACTTTTCAAATGCACAATATTCCTGTCAATTTTATTTTGACACCTCAGAAATACCACGACACTCAAAATTAAACCTCGTGTTAGAAGACCCTGTATAAGAAGATAAATAACTTACTTGGTCGAACCTTAACAAGTGATGTTGCTGACGACTTTTGAAGCAAGCGTATTCGAATTGTGCTGGTGTAATACCAATGTCTTCCATGAAATTCCCCAGCATAAAATCAACCTATTGAAAAAAAAATTCATTACTTTTTCATTTATATCAGAAATAGATTTAGTATAATATTTACCAAATTCTTGTATTCATCAAATATTTTGTGATAACCATCTTCGTTATCATCATTATTGGGTTCGAAAACTGAAAAATTCAATTATTTATTTAGGTACCTAATAACACATATAGATAATTAAATGCCCAGATGAGTTCTCACAGCTTAATTATAACAATTTTAACAAATTTATCTTAATTGAAGGAGGAAATATACATTTAAAGAAAAATATTTCAACGTTCAAACCAGAAAAAAAATACAAATTTAAATATAAGTCAACCAAAGAAAGAGTTGGAGATCAGAGAATACGGGAAGCGAAATAAAAACAGCTAATTCACAAGTATATTTCTCAAAATATTCTTTACGGTATTTTCACTTTGGAAGAATACATCAATTCAATCTTTGAAATGATTACACTGACGAAGCATTCTGTGGATCGGAGAGTTTTTTACTATATTTAAGAGGCAAATAAAAAGAATCCGGACTGTCTAAATCTACTTATTGGAGCATAAAAGTTAAGTGGTATGATGTTCAGGGAGTTCATGTGGTTGTTGAACAATCTCCGAACAAAAAGGATATAACCCATTACTCTGCTATTCTGGATATTCTCGATCATGCTGAAATATGTAAGTCTGATGATATCATTATTTGGATCTCCTCGATTTAGATATAAATTGAATCTCAAAGATTGAAGGAATCTTTTCTGAACTTTTTCGAGTCGATGTATATATACATCATATTGAGGATTCACAAAAGCGAAATTAGCTTTATTGAACACATAACTATAAATAATAAAAATTTTCCGATTAGAAAAATATCGACCCTGTCTAAGGATGAATCCCAACATTCCAAGATGTTGTAACATAATCAATGTTGACATCAGATTTAAGTTTAGAGTCCGGTATAATTCCAAGATCTCTAACATGGATTAGACGTACTCGTCTAGAAAATGGATCGTATTCTTATTTCTTGTAAAGAATATTACATGGCATTCAGTTGAATTTGAGATAAGGCCAGTTGTTCCACAAAATTTGATGAAAGTGTTGAGTTACTTCTGAGGAATTAGGCAGTTATCAAGGTTTTTTCCAATAAATTTCACAATCATCAGCGAAAAGGAGAAATTTATAAATCTTCAAATACTCAGCGATTATTTGTATATATTATAAACAATAAGGTACCCAAATGGGAGCCTTGAGGTAGACCAGAAGTTGCTCAAAATATCGTCCTTTAAATGCCCCCACTGAAATATATTATGATATTTGTTCAAGTATGATTTAGACCAACGTAAAAGTGAGCTAATGAAATAAATTTTGTTTCGTTTGAATTTTAAAATTTTGGATACACTAGTGATATTGCTTTCTTGTAATTTATTTTATCAAGTAAATTATCTATTGATTAGATAATTTACTTGATAAAATAAATTACAAGAAAACAACAAGACTAGTGTATCCAAAATTTCAAAATTCAAACGAAACAAAATTTATTTCATTAACTTACATAGGCCAAAAATCTGAAAAGATTGCTAGATATTTAAAGAAAAAAGAAAATTATAACATCACTTTTGAAACCATTCATTCTTTAGGCAGCTTAATAAAAAATAATAAAGACGTCATTCCTAAAAACAAAAAATCAGGACTTCACAAGTTAACATGTAGTGATTGCCCATGTGTATATGTAGGACAGACAGGCCGTTCATTCCAAACAAGGATACTAGAACATAAAAAAAGTTATATTAATAATAAACCAAATTCAACTTATGCCAACCATCTGTTAGAGACTGGTCATAATTTTAATATGAACTATGAAATATTACATATCAAACAAAAGTCAGAAACTAAATCTGCTAGAAACTTTATAGATCAATAGATATAATAAAAGACAAATTTTATTGAATGATCAAATAGATTTAGACAGATCCCCCTACTTAATATTTTTCATTGATTGTAAACCATCTCTTTCACCCCTCTATTTTTTGTACCAAAGCTGTGTATTTAAGGTCATGTTTTGCATTGTATACCTAAGTTTTAATACTCATCTGATGAAGTCATGGTATGACGAAACAATTGTCGTGTAAATCAATAAAATAGCGGAAGTTAACATTTGTTTTTCTTATATTAAATTGGTTTCTATTGAACGATTATTCGACGAGCGTAGTTTATGATTTTTTCGTGATTGTTCTAAGGAACAGTGTGGTATCGTTTTGCCCAAATGTTTGTAATTTTCGTATTTTGGGCCGAAAATGGTCTTAAACGACTATGTTTGACTTACTGATGAAGAATCCAAGGTCAAAAGTATTTTGTTTGGCCGGCCCGTCCGTAAACACGCTAACAATCGAAGCAAAAGAGCTAAAGACTTGTAATTTTCAGAATAGGTTTCGTTAATTACCAAAATCGCTGGAATGGTTCAACAGTTATTGATATTGGGACCAAAATATTCAGTTAAAAATAATTTTGAATTTATTGACAAAATTAAAAATATGTACTTAATCACCAAAAAACTCTAAATTCCTGTCATTTGATATACACATTATTAAAAAACTTTCGATTAAGAATAACAATAATTCATACGTAGAAATTAAATTTTCAATTGTTTGGAAATTAGTGCAGAATAATTTAATAATAGAGATACATTTACAGTTCATTTGAAGGTTCAATTATGGAAAATCCAATTATTTCAATTTTGGTAGAAATTTTTATGACTAATTCAGAAAAAAAAATCACTTGAATTCCTTGAATAAATGTTTTCTTTATTGGGTTAGATATATTATTTGTTGCTTTAAGGAAACGAATAGACAACTATGCAATTTTAATGAATTTATTAATTGAATCTATCCAAACTATCTTTTGAGAAAGAAAAGAACTGTATAACTGTATAAATTTGAGAGATACTGATTTGCATAATTTCAGTATTTTTCGCGAACTCACGTTTGAATTTTGAATTTTGAAATTGAAACTCACGTTTACCGATTTCACTAAGCATCACATATAAAACCATCGTATTAACCCGAAAATGACAGTATATAAGAGTATTATCCATAGATAAATTAATATTCTTATAGATTTGAATATTATCAAACCAGTTGCATTCAATAACGGCTACAACACAATTATGATGAAACAAATTTTGGCCAAAAAAGAAAAGAAAATTACAATGCATCTAGTATACCCAGAAATGAGAGATTTGACTACAAAATAAATTTCTATCCTTTCGTGAATACAATTTCCGATAATATTGCCTAGTATTTTAATGAATATTATATTTGTATATTTTTCACATATTTCTATAAATCTGTATTTCCGAAAATTTAGTGTTATTTGAACCCTCTTTTTCAGTTTTTGCATAGACCATAGCTTTATAAGATGTGAAGTTGTTATTTTTATAGTTAGTTCAAAATGTAAACCTGACAAAGCCACGTTGGCGAAAACAATTGTAAATTAATATATTGCAATAATATTCTATATTATTTTAATTGATAAAAATCAATTTTTATTAAGTAAGGGCCGATTCAATTGAGTACTTTTATTATTGTTATCATTCTTTTGTATGTGAACAACATTTTTTTGTATGTGAACTGCAGAAATACTCGCTACTTCTTATTAAGTTTTCATCTGTCTGAAAATGAAATGATACTTCTAAACTGCAGTCACACATTTCAATTTTGTTTGAATTGTGCAAAAATAAATGTTATATATGATTATCTCTCTTTCATGTGCATGGCAACATTAGCGTTGTAACCACGATGAAAATACTCACTCAGCGATTTTTCCTCAATGAAATTTTGAATAGGTGCGTCCCATATGGGTCCTTTAAGGAAACACACAAGGGAATCAAAAACCCACGAATTCTCCTCCTCGGCCATTTCTAATCCCAGATGGATAAAAAATTGAATTGGCTGCACTTGAGTACACGCGAAGATTTAATGTGGGTCATGTTTGTATCGATTACAAACACCTTGGAAACGTGTTTCATCAAAACAATTCTCAGGGAAAGTTCTCTATTTCGTATTTTTTCAATGTGTAAATAAAACAAATTCTGAGGACTTATTTTTGAGAACAGTTTTTGCGAACTCGCTCTAGTGCGTTTATCATTTCATCCCAATATATGTATTTTTCGAATTTTTGATCAACAATTTAGAGATTTAAAATTTGGAGGGTGGGTTTCAAGCCAAAATAGAAATATCAAGTTCGTGAATGGATAAAATCTGTTCATGGGCTCCGGAAATACCCACATTATAAATTTCAATTTTCCAAAATTTCTTATAACTGATATTGAACAGTTAATTTTTTTGAACAGTTAATTACAACCAGTGCGAATGAACTCAAAAACTGTGGAGTTATTCACTCCCGAGGAGGTGAAAACTGTGCACAGTTATTTATACAAATAGAAGTCTCATTATTAACGGCAAAATAAACTAAATATACAGGGTGAATCATAAGTATTGGGACATAGGTTAAGTACAGGTTATTTTTTTCTTGATTGTTTCGGTCTCCACTTGACGGAAATTCATCGTAAATGAATTGAAGTAAAACACTTTATTTCCGCTTATTTTTATTTTTCAACGACAATTATTTCGTCAATTACATATTGACTTCGTCGATATGTAATGACTGACGAAGTCAATATGTAATTGACGAAACAATTGTCGTTGAAAAATAAAAATAAGCGGAAATAAAGTGTTTTACTTCAAATCATTTAAGTACAGGTTAGTTGGATCAAAATATATACATACAACGTGTCTCAACGAAAATTTGACCCACCCAGAACTCAGAAACGAAGAATGTTCAAAGATTTAAAAAAATGGATCAACTTTATTTTGAGGGGACGAATTTCTATCATGAGTTTGTTCCAAAAAAAATACCCCCATGAAGGTGCCATCAATCCCCAACATTTTTTGAATAGGGAAGAGATGTCGAGTGTTGGTTAGTATGAAAGTTACTTTTGTTCTGTACATAACCCAGTTAGAATTTTCAAAATCGGTTCACTATTCACGAAATAATGTAATATTGAACTTACCGTCAAAAGGTGATTTTGAACAGACAGTTGAACCGCCCAAACTCAAGAACCTAAGAGTTTTGAAGAATCCAAAAATAACTTTCAAGTTCTGTATTGGGGAGAAAGAATTCCTATGACAACATTGTTCCGAAAAAACCACCTGAGGGTGGCATCAATCCCCAATTTTTTTCAAACAGGAAAGAGATGGCGGATGTGATTTAGTTAAAAAGCTTTCTTGTTCTTTAAACATCCTAGTTGAAATGTTCAAATTCGGTAATTTTTTAAGCAATTTGATATTAAACATTATCATAAGGGTAACTCAAAAATAAACCCAATACATTCAAATATTTAATTGAATCAGTCCTTATTTGGTGAAAATCCATATTAAATAATATTTAAGTAAGGTTATTCTGATTTTCACAATTTTTATTGTTATGTTTACAACAATTGTTTCGCTATCACAGTAGCATCATCAGGCAGGTTTACATTTTGAATTTATTCAAAATGTAAACCTGCCTGATGATGCTACTGTGATAGCGAAACAATTGTTGTAAACATAACAATAAAAGTTGTGAATATCAGAATAACCTTATTCAAATACCATTCAAATACACCAGACCTGTAAGTAATGATAGGGATCATCCAGAAAAAAATGTACAAAAAAGTAGATATATTATTTTCGTTCTTTAGAAAATTACGATTTCATTCATTAGAAGTTCTCCGAAGAAACCGATTTTTTTTTTAATCTTTGTACAAGTTTTTAACACCTTTGATGGAATAACTCAGGGTTCGAAAACGGTCAATGAAACCACATAATAACATTAATCCAAATTTATTGTTTCGTCTTCAAAGTAGGCCTTCTCTGAAATAATACACTCAGGCCACTCAGGAATAATCTAATCGACTAAATAGTTCTGAAAAGCATTTTAAGTAATCGCATGCAGTACTCGCCGCAATTCTCTATTTTGTGTTCTATCAAATAAAAACGGGTGCCTCGAAGTGCTAATTTGAGTTTTGGAAATAGAAAAAGTAAGGCGAACCTATATCAAGCGAATACGGTTGTTCGATGAGATTTGTTGAATTTTAGGCAGAATACGTTCACAATAATAGCTTTGTGACTTAGGCCTTTTGACACTAGTCGAGCGGTAACGCATGTGTTTTTGAGAAAGTCGATTCACCGTAAACCAATACAAAATTCAAGACAGATTTTTAGTTTGATATTTTTATCTGCTGCGTCATAAGATTGTTCCTTTCGAGACCATTCAAGGTTGTTTATGAGTCCGTTTAAATTTACGACTAGTTTTCGGAGCTGTGCATTTGCCGCA